>LHCL01000020.1:149383-203156 GCA_001305275.1 Talaromyces verruculosus
CGGCGTGGTCATCAAATCCCCGTCCCAGTCCCAGTCCCCGGAAGCGTGGTATCATACAACTTCAGCACGAACATCACCACACACTTTGCCGCCTTGGGCAACGCTGATAATCAGACTGAGCGGTCCTTGCTGAGCGAGACGTGTATTCTTACGGATTGGGGGTTTTCATGTCGTTAGTATTCCAACAATCCCAAGTTTTTGAAAGGGAGGGAAGCGCTGATGATGAGAGATAGATTCGAATCCGTGCCAGTTGGTGCCGACTTTTTTTGAGTTTGTTTGCCAGACATAATATGTGAATACGCAGGTAGGATGGGGATTGGGCATTTGGTCTTGTTTTTCTGAGTTAGTTATATGTCTCAACAGAATTATGTTTCAGAAGTGGCTATCTAGCTCTTGCTGGAGATTAGTAGTTGTATAGTTTCTAGTTTTGGGTTCTAGTTCCTAGTTCTCAGTCAAGAGCAAGGCTGTTGTCAATCAATCCATTTACGATCCGAAGTCAATTCCGGATATATCCATGGATACATATAGGACTGGTCGATATCAAACAAATGTAAATCTCCATGTTTCAAATACATAGCTCGATGTATACGGACCTCGGGACTATCAAAGGCAACCTGGTCAAAGCTGGAGATAGGAAGAGGATGTTGCTATGTAGGTATCAATCTTATGCTGTATAGTTTTATGTCGTTCTATAGCATTCTGTCGTACCAACCGCCACCCGACTTCGCCTGTATGTCATGGCTCTCGCATGTAAGGATTATATATACCTAGGTATACATGGTACCAACCTACTTGGTAGACCAAAAAGGAGAATATATGTGGGTGAGCAGCTCCAATGCAGACAATTTCTCATCGGGTAGCACATATTGCACAGATCTTATTAACATGCTGCTCTGCACCCCATATTCCTCAAGATCCACGACACTACGTTGTAGGTAATACTGCACAGTATCAGTAATACTACTTTGATATGATGGAGTATGCTCATATAGATGCTGTCTGTAACCTAAGATATGAAATCCTGGGGTATTGTGTGACAGCATCATCTCCCGAAGTATTTCCGGATCCCTGAAGCTCAGTCGTAACCTTAGAACACGACAAGATAGGGATTTGATGAGCTCAATCGGCTCCCATAATACTCATGTACCTAGGTAGTAGGACTACTTGAGAGACTTCCCAGGAAGGAGATCTTAGAACGTGCTACGATGATAGTCTGTTCTCTGATTCGTAAACCTCCTATTTCGCTCGTTGTGACGAAAACCGCAGGTGCTTAAGGTTTGGACATGGAAGATAGTATAAATGATGCCTGTCCCTGAACATCTCATGCCTTGCGAAAGCATCCATCTGTCGCATCTGAAATTTACAACCCCAGTATCTGGAATGATAGGCATTGGTAGCCCTATTCCATCCACGAGGTTAAACTTGTAATTGAAACTCTCGCAACTCTTAAGGTTCCCAGATTGCCCGTATCCCACTCATAGTTTCATGTGCCCGTCCAATATGTGCCTATTCGCTACAGGATATGAGGTATATCATGAGATCGAAATAGATGGTTTCACCGTCCTCTCTGATTCTGTACGGCATGTCTCTGAAGACGTCGTATCTGGCACTTCTTCCTGCCCATAAGCAGTTGATGTACCGTCTCCTATCCGTGGTGTCCAAATGGGAAGCTACGGATTGTTATCTGTATTCCCTCGCCTAAGGATGTACATGAAACCCAAACCCCAGATTATTAGACAAATTTCGATGGGGTTTGGTGCAACATAGTCCATTACACAGTACACAAGTAGCATGTGCATACATACTTTGGACTTCATCAAGCAGTAACAGAGTAAGACATACATATGCCCATGTAGCACTTGATCGTGTATAACTTCATATTTGAAAAATCCCTCAAATCCATCTTGCACTTGACAATGCATGTGAAGACTCCTTTCATCCATCCATCGAATAGGTATAAAGAAGACTCCTTTCCCATTCCAAGTACCTAGTCATTCGACATCGCCCTCAAATCAACCAGCAGCCTTCTAAAAGCCAAGCCAAGTTCCAGTCAACTTCATTCCCCTTAGGCCTTCCAAACAAACCCAACCAACCATCAGAATGAAGCTCTCCTTCGCCCTCGGCCTCATCTCCCTCGCCATCGCCAGTGTCTTCGCAGACAACCACTACAAAGTCCCCGTTCCCTTAAACACAAACACCATGGGCGCCGTCATCAAAGCCGCCGGCAGCCCTGGCGCCGCCGCTATTGATCCCACACTTACCTGTGACGCGGACTACACGTTGGCTTTTGCCTGTAAGTTCTAATCCATTGCAACCCCTCGCTTTCAATGTAGTGTTCCGGCTGACACATAGACACATGCAAACAGGCAATGCAACAACCGGCCCTTGCACCGTTTCTGTGGCCACTTTCACCATCGAGAATTGTACTCTTACCACTCCCCCCCTACCATCTAAAACAGAACAAGGGCCTCTCTCCGAGGGGTTTACGGGGTTGAATGCTCAATCGAGGGACGTGACTTCTCTTCTTTCCACTGAGGCAGGCGAGGACCATGTAGCAACATTTGGAATGGTTCCGGGTTAACGTTAACTATAGTCGCTCATTCTTTTTTTTGTGCGGAAAAGCTATGTAATGTATCAATCGATGTACTGCAGTGACTTGGTTATTGGTGGGCCTATTCAACATAAGGTGAATCAATACAGTCAATACTCTTATAATATGCTGCTTGTAATATGTAATGAATGTCTAGGAAGGAAGTAAGTCAAGCAGTAAATTAGGTACTTCTTCTTTTCTAACGTAGAGATTTAGGATTTGTTTAGTTATACATGGACTTTGCCAGTCATCCAAGGGAACTTCCAAGGCTGATGATAAGGAAAGACAATGGAAAGATTAGAAGAAAGAGAAATGAAATTCCCCCTTTATTGGGACTCGCTATGCTTAAATAAAGTAAAACAAGGGTAGAATGGAAATCAAACAAAAACAAAGAGGTCGAATCATCGGAGCCGATTAGGACAGAGAGATGTATTCTAGCATGATGGAAACGCAATGTGGGTAGGAGAAGGGGAAATTTGATACAAGAAGGTTTTCTGAATCGATCAAATCAACCGACCTGAATAACCGGATCAGTAAATGAGATCAAATCAACAAAAGACAAGACCCACGCCTGTAGACACATAGAAAAGAAACAACCAAATAGAAGAAGAAGACGAAGTTAAAAAAAAGCGACTTTTCCCAAACCGCTAGCATGCTCGTTGTAAGAAATCATCACCAAATGAAAACACTGCCTGTCGTAAAAATGACATATGGAAATGTCTTTCAATGTATGTATATGCCGTGAGATACGTGGTCGTACAAATAACCTGCGAACCGACAATCAAACCAAATGCTTATTAAGGTTGCTGTGTTTCTTGTGTTTCATTTCGGCATCAATACGTGAGAATAACACGTCGCCATTTAAGCAGCCTGTGCCTGGCTACGCTTGTTGCCGTTGACGTTGCTGCCGCCGCGGCCACGACCTGCGAATCCTCCACGTCCCTGCTCGCGTTGAAAGCCGCTGCCACCGCGACCCTGGCTTCCAGCCCGGCCATCGGCACGACCGCGGTTAGCACCGCTACCACCACGGCCAGCTGCGAAACCACCGCCGACATTGCTAGTGCGAACGCGTCGCTCTTCGACAGTAACCTGCTCGGTTCCGATCTGGTGGGGGTTAGCTGCAACAGCAGCGTTGTAGGCGGCCTGGTCGGCGAAGTCAACAAAAGCGCAGTTCTGTAGCAGATTGAATGTTAGCAAACGACCTGATCGATAAGGAGTCAAGAAATAACTCGGAAAAGAAGACATACCCTTGAACGGTTGACATCAAAGTGAGTAAGCTTTCCGAAACGAGAGAGAACAGTGCGCAACAAGGAAGCATCGACCTTCTCAGTGACGTTCTTGATGTATGCAGGGTGCTTTTCTTCAGCACGAGACTGCTTCTTACCGTGGTCGTGGCCAGCAGTCTGCCACCCAGCGTCGGTTGAAGCGGCCTGGCTGCTGGTAGCGACAGCTTCCGTCGCGGAGGTAGCAGCAGGCTGTTCCTGCTGGGGCTTGGCCGGCTGCTGGGATGAGGTTGCGGTTGCGGCAGGCTTTGGCTGGGGTGCAGCAGCAGGGGTAGCAGCGGCGGCGGCGGCGGCGGCAGCAGCAGCAGCAGCGGCACGGTTGCTGGAGGCAATAGTGGCCCATGTCTTAGGAACAGCCTTGGCAGGAGGAGCAGCTTCCTTGGGGGTGCTGACGGCTGGTGAAGGTTCTGGAGTCTGGGGTTCCTCTGGCTTGACGGCCGCGGGCTCAGCGGGAACAACAGGGACAGCAGGGGTAACAGGAACAGCAGGCTTCTCGTGTTCAGCATCGCCATTGACCTGTGCAGGAGCAGCAGGTTCCTCCACCGTCTCAGGTTCACTGTTGGCAGCAACAGTCTCGAGTTTGGCATCAACCTCGGCGACTGCCTCTTCGCTATTCGCCGAAGGTGCAGCCTCAGGTTCCGCTACGTCAACTGCAACAGTCTCAGCTTGCTCAGGCTCAGCAGCTACTTCAGGCTCAACAACAGGTGCCTCCTCAGCGGGGACGACCTCTTCATCGTCATCTGCAAGGTATCGGAAGATGTCGTTCAAAACATAGTAGCCATTAGGCTGCTGGGCGAGAACGAAAGTCTGAGTGAATTTGCGGGAAGGCTCAGCGCGATTGGAGATCTCTCCAATCACAGCGACAAGAATGTTGTCAAACGAGGCCTGTGAATCGACGTTCAAGACGCGGACTTTGCACTCCTGGAAGTCGAGTTCCTTGATCTTGTCGCTGATGGCCTGAATGATATTAGCGCATGGTCACAAATAAAATCATTCGTACAAAAATGCTCACCTTCTGACCAACAACAACGGGCACGTTCTCAGCCTCGTCACCAGAGACAAACTGAGACCGACGAGAGTAGAAAAGATGAAGCTTCTCTGGGTTTCGGCTCATGGTTGTGTAGTATTGCTCAACAAAGTACCAGCCAACCTCGTCCTTTGAAATATCAGCCTTGCTCTCGGGAGCTGGTCCGTTTGATGGCGTAGAGACAGGACCAGGGTGGTAACTGGGGGCAGCGTTGTTCATGGTGTTTTGAGACAGGTAGATATCGGGGTAGGCGTTGGGAGGAGCAGCGTAGGTGCCATTAACGGGAGCCTGAGTTGTGTCCGCCATGATTTCTGCTGAAATGATTGAAATAAAATCTAGTTGTACTTTTGTCTAGGCGATGTTGAGAAGATTGCGTCCGGCAAGCAAAGGGCAAGCAAAGGTCAATCGTAGCGTGGAAGACACCGGGGATGACCGTCGATTTTAAATGGGGCAAAAAAGGAAATGGACCGATCACGTCGTTTGCGATCTGAAAGGATGTCATCAAACATGTTAGCCAAAATGAATAAAGATTTTTGTAAATAGCATATGCGCCACCAGCTGGATAAAGAGGAATTTGCGATTTTCTCACGTACCTGGAACAATGGATGATGTCTGTACAGAATCGAAAAATATGATATCAAGACTGTGCGACGCTAAATGCGATGAGAGATTCGAACTCGGTCGGCGAGAATTCGAATCAGATCAAATAACAATGTATCTTCGTATGTCAATGAGAATCAAGTCGAAGATATTTCGTGTGAGAGAAGAAAAGATTTTGTTTCGAAGAGGGTTGACTGAAGAACAACGAATCGGCAATTCGAATTGGTTGTATAAAGTGCGAAGCGGAAAAAAGACGGGGCAAACGTGTCTCGTCGATATGTAAGGATGAAAACTGGTTTTCTTTACGAGATGTAGAAGAAGAAGAAGATTAATGAGCTGAATGGTAGAAAGATGACGTGGGATGTGTGATTAATGAAGAGGATGGAGGAGGAGATCGAGAGGGAAAAGAAGAGGAAGGAAGAAGCAGAGAAGAGGAAAGAGCGATGGAGTCCGCCCGGGTATCTCGAAGCTTGTGCGGCGTCGTGATTGGCCCGTGCTCTGAAGACTCTGACTAAGCTGTACTTTGATGTTGACTATTAACTATCAATTCAAAATGATCATTCAAACTGATAATTCAGAATGGATCAATGAAGATGAATCCTCTTCTCGTGTATGGTGTTGCCTAACATAACTGACTGCTGCCTCTTGGTCAGACACTTCCTACCATGGTCGTGCGAAACATTCGAGACCCCCATAGGATTTCGAGATCTATATTCATTTGACATCAAGTATTTAAAATATAGAAGCGGAGATGAGAGAAAAGTGAATCCAATGGAAAAGCAAATCAAACATCAGAATGGACATGCAAAGCGTGCTATTTACAACACGATGGGGTAATCAATGTGAGAGGAAAATAGACAAATGAAAAGTTGTACCAGAGCAGCGAGAGAAAAATTGTAAATGTGAATCATGCGACTCCGTTGAAGGAACCAAGGGAAACGTATAGCATCGGATGCGAGTAGCATGGGGTAATAGTCTGCAAATTGTCATTATACAGTACCATCGCCCACGACAAAACCAAGTAGAAAGATATTCATAGCCAGCAGCCAGCCAAAGCGAAGGAAAATCTAGTTCTCCAACGCCTTCTTCTCATCGAGAACAGTAACAGCAGGCTTTCGCATAACAGCATCTTGTCCAGTCATTCTCCTTCCGAGTGCACGCTCAACTTTGGCGCCGAGAGCGAGCTTATTCAAATTATCCGTCTTTTCGGCAGAAGGCACGAAGCGCTGCTGGCTAAGAGGTTTGTTCTCGAGGCGTTCCACACCGTCGGTATATTCTTTGATTTCGGCCATGCGATCACCGCTGGGGAGAGTGCTGGTGGTGTCGGTAGAGGCGAGAGAGGGGACTCCGCTGTATGTTGAGAATCGCTTTGAGTTGCGGTTCTATAATCAACAAGTTAGTTGAAACAATTTTGTCAATTTTGCGCAAGCTGTCATGTGGCAAGTGTCTAGCTCAGCAGAAAGGTAAATTCCATACCGATCCAGCCATGATCGGCCGCTCAGATTCCAACGAAGTACGGGCCATTATGTATTGAGATAAATGTTCGTCTATCGATAAGATCGTGTATATATATATATATATATATATATATATATATATTTCGCAAGTGGTGGAGAAGAAACCAGTTGTCCTCCGTGGATGTTGCGCTAGTTCTCGAGAAAAGATTCCCCTTTTCTTCGCACGAGGTAGTTCTTCGACGAGGAACGACGATCACGCGGCAAGGAGGGTTGGGTTGGACCGGGCGTAATAATTATCGTATATATCTTAAGTCGTCGCGAGAGGCGTGATCAAGCAATCTTGCAGCTGGATATATAGTCGTTAAAGAGAAGATGCGATAAAATCGATGAGAAAAGAAATATGACAATGGTGAGAGTCACAAACAGCCAGGCTTGGTCGAGGACTGAGAAAGGAACATCGTCCGAGGATCTTCGTCCTTTTCACTTCTTGAGGGGCTTGTTAGTTTCGTATTGTCTTACTGCCTGGGTACCGTCTGTATTTTACAGAAACGAACCGAGTTAATGGTTGGCAATCACTATGATTTAACATCTATGTACTTTATGGGACTGATGACTGATAATTATAATAAGAGGCTATAGTCTTTTATTCTATCTGTACTCTGTAGCTTAATCATCATTATTTACTCACCAAAGTCTTGATAGTATATCGATGGAAAGACTCTGCTGACCGTTGAGCCAACGACCAGGGGTAACAAAGAAAAGAAATTACTGGCCCATACAAGGCGACTCTGCCGCAAGCCACGTGTTGCCCTAGTTTCAAGTGTGGAAGAGCCAATCAGAGATCAGTTTAGCCGTACACTAAGGTATTGTAAGGTATGTATACGGTATTACGAATACATAGCATGACATTTAAGGCTCTCTATTCGCGTGACCCGCGGAAAGCGGCACTCCGTAGTACGTACCTTAACAAGTCTTACCAGCCTAGGCTCTGTTTCAGTTGTCGCATTTCTGCAGTCATACAATCGCACGTTGTCAACGTATGAGGTGCTTAACTAAACCGGATTAGCTTCATGTTTTTATAGTGATCCATCGTCGGGACATCGAGAACCTGAAAATGATGTGGGTGGCCTAACGGCTTTTCTCTTGATAAGATATTTACGTGCCGAGAAAATCCTTCATCGGCTTACCTGGATAATAACGCCGTGTAGTGTTTCACTGCGGTGGGTATTGGCCATGTGTACAAGTTGATTGATGACTACAGGATTGAAAGGGCAGGGTTGACAAATCCGATGAAACTTGGATTCGGAAGGGGGAATGACGGTGACAGCCATGATAAATCCGGAGTCAATTGATCGTTACGTCGGTCGAGATCGGATACCAGATAGACTCGGAATCTGTCAATTGACTAGCGAACTGCCTTAAAATTAAGTTTATGAACAGCGAACGCATCATCAACTGGTGCTTCCCGGAGCTGCCCTACCCTTGAATATTAACCCTAGATTTGCCGATGTTTATCACATGGTCAAGCAGAAGGAGGTGCGTAACTTCACTAATGCAAACATGCATTTCCCAATATATATACCATATGGGTAGTCTCTTCATAAGACTAGCCGTCCTATCCTTTGCCGAAATGATTTCATCTCCGCATGAGGGGAAGGTACAACAACATATATATCTGCAAAACACGCAGACCTCTGTGCGGGGACCAGATTGAGAAAATCTTTCTCGAATGGCGTCAGAAACAGCACAGAATTATTGGCAATCCATAGTGACGCGATCTTTGATCCTTCTAGGATCACAAACCCTTTTGGAGAAAAAACATGCCAGACCCCCCCACCGGCACGTGATATAGGGCTCTGAGAATTTTCCTAACTGGGGAAATGGAAGCGATTGCGGAGATTTTTGTTTTTGGCTGCCACCACGGAAAGGGTTAGGCCATTGCGAAGTAGAGAGCTTCTTGAAGTAAATGACATTTGGAGTAAGCCGATCTTCGGTGGCGGTGGATGAACATTTGGGGTGAGGCAGGGATTTTTGGGTGGTTTTAGATACGCTATTCAATCCTCAGTAGCTATCTTTGTTGGAGAAGGGATGAGGCGGAAATATGCATAAATTGATCAAATATAAAAGCAAACGACTGTCATCATATTGAGGTCATTACTGATTTGCATCCGTCTACCCCAAGCCAATCCGATATACAGCTCTAACCATTCGTTTACTTAGACAACTATCATAATGAGTTTGAATTTACCCCCCCAAATCGACAACGGCCTAACCAAAGGCCAACCAAACTTCCCCGGTGGCAAGCTCTACTGCCACTGCCCCAGCAACAAGATCGAAGTCACGCTCGGCTCCGACGTCCTCCACAACCATGCCTGCGGCTGCTCCAAATGCTGGAAGCCATCCGGCTCCCTCTTCTCAGTTATTGGCGTCATCCCCGTCGACAAAGTATCCATCACCGCCAATAGCGATAAATTAACTATCATCGACCCCGAGGCTGTCATTCAGCGAAACGCCTGCTCTCAGTGCGGTGTTCACATGTTCGGTCGTATCCACAAGGACCATCCGTTCAAGGGATTGGATTTTGTGCATGCCGAGCTTTCCGACACGAAAGGGTGGCAGGAACCGCAGTTTGCGGCTTTTGTGTCGAGTATTATTGAGCAAGGGTTTAAGCCTGAGGGGATGGATGAGGTGAGGGCGAAGTTTGAGAGTGTTGGGTTGAAGCCCTATGATGCGTTGAGTCCGGCTTTGATGGATGCTATTGCTACTTGGACTGCGAAGAGGGCGGGCAAATTATAATGTGTCTGATTGTGCTAGTTGTATGTAAATTCTGGTGTTCACTATGTACACAGAGAGCATATTGAATAGTCCTAACTGTGACGGCTACACAACCTTAGCCGTTGATATCACCAGTTGACCAGTACATGTATTTCTCTCGTAAAGTGGCTCAAAATGCGAAACTGACTGCCAGAAACATGGCTTTGACTAGATCACTTGGAAATTGCCCACGCTTTGGATTTGGCATCTTGTGATCTGTTGGTTTAACTACGTATGTGTAGTTACTCGCAGTACGTCGGTGAGTCCGATCACAGGTGTAATATTAATATATTGAAAATGATCATTCAGAAATAAGGGACGAGAATAACTAGCTATGTATCAATAGCATATATATACTAGAATAGCACCAAACACGATTAGAGACATGGATACACAATTTGGGCACGTAATATATGACCGGATTTCGGAGATCAAATCCGCTCGACTTTGAGCTGCGGAAGTCCCACGGTAATCCAACCTCCGTCTATTCCATTCCTCTCCCGCACTCTTCTCTACACCGTGTGATATTAACGAGCCATTTTGAGCGTCCATGAATATGGACGGGAGCCAATCAGCCCCCTACGGCCAGGCGTGTCTGCACTGCTTCAAAGCAAAGTGCAGGTGCATTGGCCACGCTAACCGCAACGGCTGCGAAAGGTCAGCTTGATCGCTCGATCGCTTGTTGATGACGATGTTTTCGTGAGATAGGTATACTGACCGAGTGTTGTAGATGCCGTCGTCTCAATAAACAATGCCAGCCAGCCGACTCGATTCGCAAGCGCAATGGCCAAAAGAATCAGGACATCAATGTTAGAATGACCCAGCTAGAGGGCAAGCTCGATCTTGTAGTCTCTCTTCTACAGTCGGTCACCAACTCGCATGACTCGTCGGATACTCTACGCAAACTTCTGGACAAAGATAATGTGTCAAGCCAGGACGTGGAACTTCCTGGCGCAGCGACAGTAGGGCTAACACCATTGTTTGGCTCCGCTGCTCGGGAGAGTAACGGTGGTACGGTGCCGGGATCAAGAATCAACTCTCCTCATGCGGTATCATCGCCATCACGTTCATCAGCATTCACCAATGGCCCCCGAGACGTGCGAATGGGCAGTTTTACGTCCCTTTTTGAGCGGTCAGCCCAGGAAGCCGAGGCATGTCTGGCACATTTTCGATCTTACAACCTGTCATCCTTGCCATTCATAGATATCCCGCCAGACCTGACCATGGAACAGTTGCGACAGGATTGTCCTTCCTTCGCATGTGCTGTTATTGTAGCTGCCTCTCCTTCGGTACAGAGCAAAGTAGAGCATGCTAAAGAGTTGAAAATGTTGCTGGCGCATGAGTGCGTTGTAGAAAACCGTTCCAGCCTAGATCTGCTGCTCTGTATATTAACGTACGTGGCATGGGGTTCCGAACAATTTCTCACCAAGTCCGACACCCTGTCACGCTTGATGATGATGGCCATCTCGATGGTGTGCGATCTTGGCCTCAATAAGCCATTGCCGCATGATGATTATATGATTGGACAATTTGTCCCAGATTTACCGTGTCCGGTTCGGGGCACACGCGTTGAGGCTGGACAGGTCTCCCTCCAAGAGCAGCGAGCTACACTTGCCTGCTTTCTTCTCAGTTCTATGTAAGGCCTCGAATGCACCCATTCTCTCGATAAAACAAAAATGTTAACTGAATTCAGTGTCTCTTCTTACTTTGCACAAATTGATGCAATGCGGTGGACTCCTCAGATGGAGGAGTATCTGCGTTCTCTCGCCGCTAACAAGCATTGCCCGACTGATGTAACATTCGTGTACCAAGTGCGCCTACAGCTGATGGCTCAAGAGACTGTGCGGGCTCGGAAACAATTGGATTTAAATCAGCATCAAGGAACGGCATCACTGCCTCTGTCGCTCTTTTTTAGTCCTCTGCAGAGGCAGCTACAGGATTTAAAAATGACCATGTCCTCGCATCTACCATCTCACAGTAAGGACCTACTGGACAGCCTACGTGCCATTGAAGAAGTGCTGATGATTGATAAACAACCTCATAGAAATGCTCATGTTACATGCACACTACGTAGAACTCTGCATCAGTGAGACAATGCACACTGCCAACTCCAGCGCGCCAGTGTTCCCTACATCTACAACCGGTGTCATGGGAGGTGTCGCAGCGGCCTCTGGCTTTGAACGCCTCGACAGTCTCTGGCGCTCGGTCAATGCTATCAAGTCATGGTTTGACGTTTTCTTTTCCCTCTCATCTCCGGCATGTCGTAGTCTTTCATTCCCGTTCTGGGCCCAGCTGGCACGATGCTTGGTAACGCTCATCCGACTATCGGTCTTGGAAGATCCATCTTGGGATCGTGCTGCTGTACGTGACATGGTGGACCTGCGGCTAGTACTTGATGGCATGGCACAAAAGCTAAGCTGCACGGAAGGAGACATCCAAGTTGAGGACGATCTGTTTGCGCAGTTCCCGCGGATGGCATGCATCCTTGGAGCAATGTTTGGTCCAAAAATTGCACCTGAAGAGCAATCAGACCAGGGTACCGCTTGGGCCGATGTTTTAGGCGATAACATGGATCCAGGGTTGATCGTGCCGTGGATGATTGGGGTTGGAAATGATGAATGGCTGAATGCATTTTCGGATGGTGTCAGTTGACTCATGTATCAGTTCAGGATATCAAATAATATCAATGGTTTCCATATTCCGTCAATTTATTAGTCCTCGGGCCAAATGCGAAAGCACTATCCTCCCTTTAGAGCCTCGACCTACGGATTTGGTTTGGCCGTACCTGGTGCTACATAGGTACGGCTTTGCGGAATTCCGCCATTATTCTTTCTAAGAGTTAGGGGGAGATGGAATTCCGTTCTAATGCGCTGGGCGAATGAAGCGGGGAAAAATAGACAAATGCATGGTCTAGAATAAGGCCGGATGTAGATAATACAGCTTGACTAGATTTAGGATATCAGAGCAAAAGAGGCCCGAGTTACTTTAAATTACACTATATTCCCGTGTACGGGTTAGCGACTCACAGCGCATACGCTAAAGGTCATTGATATTCAAGAGTAGGAGTGTGTTGAAGGCCATTTTGAGCTGAGACGACGATACTCAGCATAGCAGCAGACCCCATTCTCTCGAACAAGAAAAATAAAGCTGTCGAAGCAGGCCAGTTGTCTTCTGCCGACAGCCCTTGACAAGCTTCTCTGTTTCGGTGCTGGGATCAGTGTCGCTGCATTTCTCTTCGGCTCCGGTCTTGGATGGAAGGATATTCGTGTGAGCATAAGATGGTGAATCAGATCAAGTCGGAGGAAGCGGCCACACAGGAGAAGGCCGAGTAGCACGACTGATTAAGCCGAAAGCTACACCTCTTATCTCCCTTGAATTCGATTTCGGACATTTTTTGAGGAGTGTGAATTTACTGATTCTTACAAGTTAATCAGTTTTGATAAATGGACCTCCCGTACAAAGAGCTGGAAAATGAATTCCGCTTAGCTATGTTTCATCGAAGCGGCCCGGGTAGTTGTAAGAGGTTTGTCGGACCATCATGCCTACCTAACCTTTGAAATTGAAGCTCTAAAGTCTATAAATATCGGCTCGACCATAACCAAATAATCAATTCACACCATTTCCCTCATCTGTGTCTCCGAAACCTCAAAGAGGACTAACGTTGGTAGAATGTGGCTATCGCAGTCAAGCCTTGCGGTGATGCACGGACGCAAGCCCTAACTTATGGTACTCCATAAATAGATCAGCCTTAACTACCCGCTGTTTACTTGCTTGGGTATATTGTATGCTTTAGCCTCAAGATCCAATGACATACGTATTGATAATAAAAGAGAGAAGGTATAGTGCTCATAATTAAACTATATAGTTTTATCCAATAATCATCCAAGAAGCCGAGTTGCGTGGTACAACAAAACCCATAAGAACAACAGAATCGTCCCAAAAAGGAAAAAGCTAAGCCACTCAGCTGTCCGAATTTCCCTTTTCGGCCATCGGACTGGCAAATAACAGCCATCTCACAAATAGAAATACCAACCAACCAACCAACCTTGTAGAATAAAATAAGGTATTATTGCTTTCATAATATTGTTTATTTTTGTTCTTCCTTTTTTATCTGCACAGCCGATCAATTTCCATACTAGTATTAAGTTTCAGCTCGGCTGTCTCGGTAGTCTGATGATTGGCTACGGCGTTTCGATTTTCTTTGTATGCACTGTGATCCACTGCTGAATCGCAGGCACAGGTACTAGATCTACGATGCGTTGGACGGGTTCTGGTCACTTCTGGAATACAACGAGTCAAGAAATTGGCTTTGGACTAGTTTTGTGGAGGCTGGGTCTGCAATATCCCGGGTGACTCGTCAAGAGATTGACTTTTGTGTCCGGTCGAAATAGGAATGACGGTGTTGTTGTATGAGGTTACACAATGAGTACAATGAGATGGCATCCGGTATAAATAGAGGTATGACTCCCGCTGTTTTCTGTTTTTTGTCATTCACTCGAAACAAAATCTCTTAAGGGCCGGAAGTCCATTTCAAGCAACAACATCTATTCATCCCGCACACTTTTCCCAGGTTTAAGAGAGACAGCACGATGCGCCAAAATCTCATCACCTTGGCTCTATGCAGCCTCGCAGCCCTCTCAACCGCAGCCCCCGTCGAACGTCGCTCAAACAACAACAACGTCGTCGACGAATTCCAAAGTATTGATGGGTTTCCGACCCCAAATAATCAACAAGTCCTTGACATCGAGCAAAGGGCTCACGGTACCCTATCCAACAGTACGCCACCGGCTTCTGTTGACCCCGATACAATCATTAGTCTTCAAGTGATTGCTGCCCAGGAGCAGTTCGAGGTTGCGTTCTTCCAACAGCTGTTGACAAATATCACCAACAATGAGCCCGGATTTGTAATTCAAAACGCAAATGCAAGGACTCTAGGACTTAGTGCGTTGACTGCTATCGTCGCTGTAAGTGCCACCAACCAGCCATACACTAGAAAAGTTCTAAATTAATGATCATATAGCAAGAGGAACTACACGCCCTCAACGCCATCAACGCCCTCAAACACTTCAACCAAACCCCCGTAGAGCCATGCCTCTACGACTTCCCCGTCTCCACACTCGACGAAGCCGTCACCCTAGCCACAACATTCACCTCCGTCGTACTCGGCACCTTACAAAACATCGTCCTCAACATGGGACTTCACGGCGATGCCGCCCTGACACAAGGCGTTTCTTCCGTTATCGGTCAGGAAGGCGAACAACAGGGCTTTTTCCGCGTGCTTGAACGTAAAATCCCCAGCGAGTTGCCGTTCTTGACAAACTCGGTGCGCGATTTTGCGTTTAATGCGCTAAATCAAAATTTCATTGTGCCGGGATCCTGTCCCAACGCGGATCAAATCGATGCGTTCAAGAAGTTGCATGTTATGCAGCCTTTGACTGTCACCAGCTCTTTCGATCCCGCTACCAGTACTGATGAAGTCGTTGAGTTGAGCTTTTCTCTACCAAATGGAGCGAAAGCGACGGATTATGAGGTTGCGTACATCAATCAGCAGAATGTGCCGTTTGTGTTGCCTTTTACGGTGTTGAGTCAACAGGGACAGACTGTTTCTGTGCGGGCTCCGTTTCCGTTTACGGAGCATTTGTTGAATGGGCTTACGATACTTGCTATTGTGCCGACGTCGGCTGATAAAGACTTCACTTCCAACCAGGCTGTGGCTAATGCTACGCTGGCGGGTCCGGGATTGGTTATTGTTAATTGATTTTTGGTGTTTTTCTCTTGTTCATGATGTTATGTCTTTCTTTCATTTGTATTATGTACCTTGGTAGACAGTAATGACGGTTTGATTATAATATGATACGAGCCTTGCATTATATAACTACTTCTAATTAGTTGTACCGTTTGTAGATTCAATACAAATGTAGCCCTGTACCGATCCATACTTCAGCCAGTTTCTCCTTATGGGGCTCCTTCAAATTGGCATCCATACAACTATCAAGTATCATTGCGAATGCCTTTGAATGACCTTCTTCAGCAGCAATAAAAAGCGCTGTTTTCCCCATTTCATGGTCTTCCTTGGCAGCTATGTGAAGCCCTGTCTCGCCCTTCTTGTTCCTGGTGGTGACCTTGAGATTTTCGCATAGTTCTAGTAATGCTTTCGGCGGCCCAGGAAAATAATACATCTGACACGCGAGATGTAGTGCGGTACAGCCATAAACATCTTGTACATTAGAATCAATAGAAACGCTATACATAAGTAGTGCTGATATTGCACTGGCATTTCCTCCTTCGCTGGCTAAATGCAGTGCTGTTCACCCCCGAGCAACCGTAGGTTGATTTGAATGTTCTCACGCTCCACAAGAAGGGTCTCTATTACCTCTGCATTACCATACCTAGCCGCCAAATGAAGTGCAGTGTAGCCCTCAATGTCTTGGACGTCGACGTCCAAGTCGTCCCGCCCATCAAGCAATTCTTGGACGACTTCGGTATACCCACCTCGAACCGGATAATGTAACGCCGTACTACTACATATCGTCAACATAATTTACTTGAAACGTGCCACACCTCTGAAGCAGAGCCTTGACAACCCTGGCATGGCCCCCCCAGGGATGCGCTATGGAGTGCGGTACGGTCAATATTATCTACTTGATGTATGGTAATATCGTCTCGCTTCCTGAACATCATATCGATGATATCCACATAGCCATTTATTGCAGCTATATGTAATGGCGAATGGCTAGATGAGTCGAAGTTGACTTGAACACCGCTCGTTTCTCAAGCAGCATTGTAACGATTTCAAGATACCCCTTGTCAATCGCTAATTCTAGTGGTGTTAGCCCACAGAGACCCGTGCCCCATCGTATATCCGTCTCTAAATTAATGTTTAGATCTCTGCTGCAGTCGAGTAGCGCGCGAATAACTTGAACATGTCCATATCTTATAGCTTGATGAATTGCAGAGTCCGTCCCTATCCGGGATGTTAATATCGATATCTTCTCGTTCAGGGAGTAAGATTTTGACAATTTCTGTGTTCCCGCGAGTTACCGCTTGATGTAACGCAGTTGGTTCTTCTTTATCATCGGTACGTATGAGAGCTTTGACGACCTCTGTTTGGTTGTAACACACTGTAAGATGTGGATCATTCCTGCCATTGTAATTCAATGCCTTGAGCTGCTCGGGTTTCTGATCATTTGTTTCATTGATTATGCCCATAAAACCCCGGATGCATGCGAGGAAACGGGTAAGGAGGCGCCCATAAAGAATCATCGACGTGATCCATAAGAAACCCGTGCCAATCCATGCCTGCCTTTACCCACGCCGCAAATTCACTGCTAGCCGATGCCCCGTGTTAAGCTTTTTGAAATGGTCAGTGGATGAATTAGTCTCCCCGGACCTCGAGTAGTGTAAAGCCCATCGTGCTAGCGAGTAGCGAAAAAACTTAGCTTCCATTTGACCAGTGAAGACTCGCTCCACAGAATAATATGGGAAATTCTGATATGAAGACAGTAAATATTACAAACAAGTCTCAGCCACCTGATTATTGGTCTCTGTTTCTGAGAATTTGCTCGCGAAATCTGCTGTAACTTGGAAATACTCCTTTACTGAAATATGAGCAAACTGTATTGTGCCATGTTCATCGATAACAAGCAGGTTACCGGCTAAGTCGAGGATGTAGATGTGATCAATATGATCGGTCGTCTCTCCTTGTTGCTCAAGATGAAATCTAATCGCGTCCTTGAGTAGTCTGGCATGAGCTTTCTGTGTGCAAGCTGGAGTCCACTTTAAAGGAAGTGTAAGTTGTGTTTGCGCGAAGATGAATCGGAGTTATTATGCTCATAAACTTCCTTGTAAGCGTTGCTGAGATCCAGCAAGCCAGATCGGTCTTTCAGTTTCTCAAGTCGCCGTTCAATGTCTATCGGATTGAATGGCCTTCCAGATGAGAAAACAGGGCTAGCTGAAGCTCCGTCCACCGGAAACTGTAACAAAGTTAGTCGTCATGAAATAGTAACAAGGAATATACTGCTTACGCAAGCCGGCCACGATCAGTCAAGCCGTCAACCAAGTATTGTAAGATACTTGAATCTTCTCTCTTTGTAACCTGCCTGAAGTGTCTGCATTTGTCATCGACATGACGCTCAATATATTGGCGGAGATCTAGCCCAGTTGCGGTTGAAGTGATGTTTATAGCCAAGTACCCAGAAAAGGTCGAATTGACAGCGAAATAAACCTCGTCGCGGCTGGATATGACTATATTGATGAACACTTTCCTCTCTTGGAAAGAAGTCGACAATTCGTTTAGGGCTTCTAAGAATCCTCGGGGGTCATCGCACTCGTCGATGGCATCAATGATTAGGATTGTTTTCCGAAACCTTGGGATGAGCTGCAACGATAACATCTTGCAATCATCGAGAGAAAGACGATCTGTTTTGGAGGCCTGTCACCTTTTCCACTCGTCTTTCATGTATTTCTCTATTTTGGAATCCTTCGGCGACCAGGCTAGCTGTCGTGCCATGGACCGCAAAATCTCTATCGGCTTGCTTCCTAAGCCATGCGTCTTTGCACAGAAGAAATAGGAGACTTGTTCATCATGGTGATTGAGAACTGATCTTTGTTATAAAAAGTGCTCTATGACTCTTGTGCTGAGTTAACCTTGATATGTAAGCGTGCGTCGAAAACGTATTGAGATGTTCAAAACGTACGTCAGAGAGCTCTTCCCACACCCAACTGAAAAAAAGTAAGTAAATTCCTTTTAAAGTGGGTTGTAATTCAAGATACTATCCCTACCTGGACCATGTATCCATAAGAGTTTTAGGCCACATTGGCTGCTTGAGCCCTCTGTAGTGCCATCTTCAAGCCATGAAACAAAAGCCTCATGTTCAAAAAGCCACTTTCCGATGTCTTCATACGTTTTCCCGAGTTTCTCTAGAACGAGTTTGCGTTGGACTGAAGGGTCATGGTCGATAATCCACTGTAAGATATCATTGATCTCTGCCACTGCATTGGAACAGAGTCGATGGCAATAGTTCACAACACAAGCCATTAAATACCTTGCCGTCTTTTGGCTTCAACGAGCTCATCAACATCTCGCCTGGTATCCAGGATATCTTGAAAGTATATTCTATTAGCCTGCAAACGTCTTAACAGATAGGTGAAGAAGAGACTACCTGTTGAAACGTGTATATCCACAAGAGACTGGCAGCGCTGATCTAGATGATTGATGAAAGCGACTCGGTCTTGCCAGCCGTCGACCGCCGGGATGGCTCTCAAGAAGCGTAATTCCCTTCGGATTGGGGTAAAGGAAGAGCAACACTCGATTACGGGAAGGCGCGACTTACAGAATCCATGTCGGCAAAAATGGTGGAGTAGAGCAACTTCACAATCCAGTACAGCTTTATACAAGTCCCCTAGACACTTTTCGAACTTTGCCTCTTTGTTATGTCTTTCACAATAAATACTTTCAACCTGTGCATAACGGTATATCAAATATGAGATTTCCGAGATGCATCGAGAGCCGCCTGGTGCTGCTCAAGGTCTATTGCGGATAGCTAAACGAGTATAGAGAAAATTCGATGTTAGTTTGCTGAACTGTTCAAACGGTGCGGATTAAGTCTGGTGCGTACATACGTCCACAAAGAGGCTGAAAGGCTATGGGTGCTTATAACAAAGTCGTGTACAGGACGTACTGGAGTTGGAACCTCGGATTCTCTCTTGCCCTTCGAACGACTAAATAACCCATGAAATGGGTTTCGACTTTTTTTTTATCTTCTTTTATAGGACTCTCTTGCAACCCCGAGTGATATGTTATCAACTGTACCGGTAATGTTTCGCTAGGGGACGTAGACTTCAGTTAGAATTTACTGTTATCCGGGTGCGTCTCTAGTGTAATAGCCTCGTTGGCGGGGTAGGAACTTCATCATACATAGTTCCGAGCCCACTCGGTACTTCTCCAAGTTGTGCAGTGCGCACTATGCATTTCCGGCATCTCCCATAGGCTAGAAGAGGTGATCTCGATTGAGCAACTGTGCGTGCTCAATACTTACTATGTATGCATGTCTCATAACGTTGCCGCTTTTGGTAGGCTAGATGCTCTTTTGACAGGACCTAGGCTGTTAAAAGAGAGCGAAGACTTCCCTCATCGGTAATCATGCGGCTCATTCGCAATTTTTTGTGTACTCTGAACATGAGAAAGAGATATGGCCCAGTCTTCGAGTGGAAGTGAGCGATAGTGGTTGACCAGTCGAAGGAATTAGGAAGCGAGATTAGGGTAAAAGATGGATGACATAACCCTAATCAAGAAATTCCGATACCTATTCTTATTTACCCTCAAGCCCGTAGGTCAAAAGATCCTCAGCATGCACGGACCTGATAGAGTCGTACTGACAAACATAGCTACACGCTAAGCGAATTTTGAAATGAAATAGCTCACGACCATGACGATGCATGGAAATCCGACAGAGTTAGTAATCGTCTCGGTCACACAACCTCTAGCTGCAAATATTCCTCTTGACATATGGTTCTAGAGTCCAGCAAGTCGCATTTATGTGGATTATGCATTCGCGATTCTTTGTTCAGTCCTTTCCAAAAAGGAAATCGAATCAAGTTTGCCGACTCGGATAACCTTATCCTAATTTCAAATGTGGATACGTACTTCCCGAGATGCGGGGTTCCCGTGTCCCCACTTGTCTGCTTCGGCATACTTGCTGTATTCGTTTGGGGGTCTTTCCTTAATGGGAAGAGAGAGTCTTCTCTTGTAAGGAATCTAAAGCGTGTGAGAGTTGTATAAATTCAATGTCAGTTCCCGCAAACTTTTATGAAAATGCTTCGTAGGCTCTTTTCGACCAAACTCGTTTTCCACGACATTAGACTTACAGCATGATTGTTTCACAACGTCTTTTGAACAAAGTTGCCATTGTCACCGGTTCTTCCTCCGGTCTTGGTCGAGCTATTGCGATTGCTTATGCTCGTGAGGGCGCTCGTGTGGCTTGTGCCGACCTCAGACCCGAGTCTCGACCACACATTCGTGAAGAAACCGCGATTAATACAGACGAACTGATTCGAAAGAACGGTGGCTCCGCCATATTTGTTCCAACAGATGTTGGAGATGCCAAGAAGATGAGTAATCTTGTCAACAGCGCTGTCTCGGCATTTGGCAGATTGGACGTGTACGTGAAACCTTGTAAATCGACTTTCTTCTTTCTCACCTGAGTAGTACAAACGTCTAACCGCGGGTGAATTAGTATGGTCAACAATGCCGGAATCTCGATTGAGGCACATGATCCTCAACCACTCCATACAACCCCTGATGATACATGGGATATAACCATGAGGGTCAACGCTAGATCTGTGTTTTTGGGCACAAAATTTGCAATAGCCCAAATGCTCGAGCAGGAACCACATCAGCCTTCTGGGGATCGGGGATGGATCATAAACATCTCATCTATCATGGGATCCATTGCTACTGAAGGGAACCGTACGTTTATCACTACTTTATTTCACAGAATGTATTTTCTATACTGACTAATAATTTTTCTAGCGTCATATTGCGCCTCTAAGGGTGCTGTGAGTAGTTTGACGCGACAAGTCGCAGTGGACTATGCAAAACATCGAATCCATTGTAACTCGATCAGTCCTGGTTGTGAGTGGTTCCCACAGTTCCATGGAAGATATGACATGCTCCATCTCTCTAAGTTCAAGATGAAGGTTTCTTTGTTGGGCCGTGCTAATGCTTACATAGATACTCAAACAGCAATATTCGCGGAAACAACTGGCAGCGGAATGACCTCTATTGATGACTTGCGTCGCAAACACCCATTCGGAGGACCAGGGAAACCCGAAGATATAGCGAAGTTCGCTGTTGTACTGGCTAGTGATGATGCTGCCTGGGTGTCAGGCGCTAACATGTTCGTTGATGGTGGTTATACTGCGAGGTAGATAGTGTGCACATTGGGAGCTCAATCAAGGATTACCTAACCTGTCACTCTCTGAATTGCTCGCATACTTTGTTTGTAGGAGTTACTTGAAACACGATAAGAGAACCCTAGCCCTAACCCTTGAATATTATTGGAGGATTTTTAGACTCGACACCTTCGACCCAAGTTGGGTTATGCGGAGGTCTACCTCAATCACTACCCCATTCTTAATGAAATTAGTATAGATGAAAAGAGGAATCCTTACTCTATAATCTAATATATACCTAAAGAGCCTGGCCGTTAAAATAGTATAGTATTTTAATAATTTTATTCAAAATCGCGTTACAGATGCCGAAATTTGTCAAGAAAATGCTCTAAAAAACAATATATTTTCGACCCCTATATATATACCTGATCTAGTTATTTTTTAAAGTAAAAATTATATTGTTAAATAGAGAATTGGCCATTTTATATAGAAAAGTTTACCTAGAAATATGAATTGTTAATGAAGAGTATATTTTCATGTCTTAAAGTTGATACTTAATTGATCAGAGGGTTAAAATAGGTTTTACTTATTATAATGATGCATCCACACTCACTTAGACGCTTCTACGAAGCGTTTTTGTAAATAGAATGAATAGGCATAGCGCCAGCGAAAAAAACGCTCTAGTAAAGAAGTCGTCTGAGAACCTGAGATAACTCTTATCATCCTTCTTAGAGTCACTGTCTTCCAACCAGCAGGAAAGGAGTAGCCGTCTGCTTGGGTCCTGATGAATTGGAGGAGCTCGCATATGATATTGGAATTTCATTCGGGGAAACGAGGGGAATTGGTTTGGCTAGGGACACGCACGCAATGTAGGGACAGTTTACACAACTATCCAATGATGAATAGAACCACATGCACCATGTTAGCTGCCGTATTGCTCACCACTCAACAGCTCGAATTATAGGAAGGAAACCCTCTCTTTGAAAACAGGCACGAAATACAAACATGACAGCCAGCATGCCCATAGTACCCAAGTGTTATGATCCGATTCCGGATCACGAAGCCAAAGCTCACGAACAGCAACTATTGAGCCAACAACAACGGAAGGAATCCAACCGAGAATACCAATATCCCAGATCAAGGGGCAGATTATCGACCAGAAGATGACAGGAACTGACACAGTCCATCGAGCGGCATTGTCTCCCAAAACTATTGGTGCAGAGGATCGTCCTTTGGCTCTGTCACCTTCTTGGTCCTGCAAATCCTGGACATGCATGGTGGAAAAGATTACTGCGCTCACCACAAATGTCCAGAAATAGCCAGCTGTGGTTGGATAATGGCCGGGGCCGCAAGCGATCCGCAACGCCCCTTCGTTGTAGAGAGCAAACGCAGCACCAATGATCATATTCCGGACGACGAAATTTTCGTCCCCTCCTTTGAGGTCGTTGTACATATAAGTCAAAGTAAATAAAAGTGAGGTTTCTTTCCATACATCCATCCAATAACTGATCACCAGAAACAATGGCAATACAGACAATAAAAAACGACGTGTTTGTACAGGCGTTATGCGTCCATTCGGTAACGGGCGCCATGGTTTATTCAATTTGTCCTCGATGACTGCGTCAGGGTCACGCTGATTGGCCAGCTCAAAGACCAGTACATTGATCCAGATGTAGAAGGCGACTTTCGGAATCCGTAGCAGGATATGAATGATATCCGGGGAAGGATTGGTGGTTAACAGTTTCCCAGAAATAGCGCCCAGGATTCCAAACGCAGTGTCTGGGACGACGAATGTCGAGATATCACTATAGGAAAAGAGCCACAATGTGCGTAGGAACGTGATCGGAGAACCTGGAAAGGCCATCTCCTATAAGATATGTCAGTATAAATATGACCGAGTATGAGTGGTCATCCAAGAGTCAGTAGGTATTTACTCACCTGTTTCTCTACAGCGTTCTCCCTTTCTTTAATAACGTTGTTTCCGTTCATCTCTGGATTGAATAACTCTGCGATTTTCGTCAAGGGTTGTGCGATGTGTAGTAGTAGAACATGATATAGTTGAAACTCTGATTTCGTCTTATATGCTGTGTCTTCTAGTAGAGGTTTGGATCTCCATAATAAGTGCTAGTCTCTTTCCAGTGTATTTTCCCTAAGAGGGAAGTATTCTCCCTGAAAGGAAAGTCCTCATGAATGACTTATAGCCAACAGATAGTGTTTTAGATAGTATTTCAACGTAACTGTCATGCCTCAAGCACTTCCTGTCTCATTGCAGATCTGTATAATAAATGTCGAATTATATCAGGGAGCTAACTTTGTCTCCTTTTGTATTATCACTGCATAGATACATTACGTACCTTCCTGCAAGCCTTTACTTAGAGAAAATGAGGCAATTAGTTACATGGCAGCCAAAAATAAGCTTTTTGTAGATCAGATGACAATTATGACAAATGCAATATGTCTATCTCTTTGATATCTATGCATTTAATAGCTACATGGATATTGCATAGGTGTATTTGTTATCTTGCTTCAAGGTTTGCTTGTACTACAGTGGACCCCAGGTGATTTCCCCGATATATTTTTACCCTATGTAAATACCAGCCATGTAATGCTACGTACGGTACTTTACTATTAGATTGCTTACTTGAAGAAGTAAAGTTCTATACTATATGAATATTAATGGAAAGTTATTAGCTTTCCAAAGTACGGCACTATTATGTGATCCCTGTACGGCAGTAGAAAACAAATGCATTGGGGACATCACCGGGTCTATCGGAGTAGAAGCAAGTTGAGACATTTTGCGACTAGGCATTCAGGGATAAGTATTTTCTTGATCATACGACAAATGTGAAGTTGCCCCTCATAGTTGACCTCCTTTCAGAATTTGTTATATTAACATCGGCTTGAGACCGCCATGAAGAGCAGATTGTGTAAACCTGAGCAGAATCACTTTATAACACATTCCAAGCGCTTTCAAACCACCACAAGCCATTTCAAGCTATTATAATTTATAATGGATAGTGGCACTTTGAATTATTCCAACTTTGTTGCGAAAAACACTTTCACCAATGCACACTTAGGCATTGCGTTGATGATGTTCTCTATCCTTACTACGGTGATGTACATGGTCGTACTGGATATCTTCAGTTGCTATGTCAAGCCACCGAGCAGCTTCCCTGTCCGGTCATGGAGATCTATAATCTTCAAACCAAAGGCCAATCTTCCTTTGGTAAAGCCTGATCCTGGAGCAAAAGACTTCAAAGAGGTCCTCAAGCGTGGATCCCAGCAGGTGAGAGGAAGGAACTCTTTGTCCCAGAGAGTTTTTCATTATTCATGAAATGCTTATGGGATCTGGTTTTGTTGTAGTACCCTGACAAGCCATATCGGATTCCTCATCATCCCTATGAATGGATCATCATCCCCTACAAGATGATCGATGAGATTCGCAACATGCCGGAGTCCAAATTAAGTTTCCAGCAGGGCTCTTATGATTTCTTCATGGGATGGCATACTGGCATCACCAATCATGAACGGGTCGTGGCCAACATTCTGAAGACTGGCGTAAATCGACTCATCGATACGGTGTATGCCATTGTCCAAGATGAATCTTATCGGACCGTTTTGGAGAATCTTGGAGATTGTCCTGGTGAGTTTGATATGCTTTTCAACATTTCGTATTGTATTATTATTAGAATAAAACTCACGAATTATTCAGATTGGACTTCGATGAAGCTTTTACCTAGGACGGTAAGTATGATAATGGCGATCTCACAGCGTGTGTTTGTTGGGGAACCATTGTACCGAGACTCAGAATGGGTGAGTCTTACTTTCGGGGAAAAAACTATAAAGACGGCGCGACTAACTCTATAAACTATCATAGCTCCATTGCATCTATCAAGTAACCCAAAATGCCTTCGGCAGCGTACCATCTCTGTGGCCTTATAATAGCTTCACAAGGCCCTTCGCTGCCTGGAGACATCCCGGTCTTCGTGCTGTTCGTGAACATCGAGAAAAGGCAAAGAGGTATTTGGCCCCCCGCCAATTATGAAACATAGTATTTCTCTACCTAGATTGACTTGTTCCCAACTTTTAGACTATTAGCACCAATCTTGGAAAAAAGACTAAAGGATATGGAAAAGCCTGATTGGCAGCCCAGTCCCGATCTTATGCAATTTGTTCTTGATGCAACAGCCAAAACAGGAGAGGGCCGTTCGTTGGACTATCAAGTCAATGCTATCATTGGCACTGGGCGTGCTGCACTATTTACCACGGGATTGACCATTTACCAGCTGATATATGATCTTGCGACCCATCCAGAGTACATTGAAGAATTACGTGAAGAAATCCTGGAATTAGGTGATGTACCATACACTCGTGCCAATGTGAACAAGCTTCTTAAGATGGACTCATTTGTTCGTGAGTCTCAGCGGTGGAACAAATTCATGCTTGGTACGTGTTTCCCATTCCATCCCATACCAATGCGGCTAACTCGATTCGTTGTAGTCGGAACATTTCGCAAGGTCATGCAAGACCTGACTCTTTCTGACGGTACTGTGTTGCCTAAAGGATCCTACGTTGGTACAGATGTCCAAAACGCTGTATTTGAGAACTCTACTTTGGATGATCCCTATAAATTCGATGGAATGAGGTATTTGCATACCATCCAGGAATTACGTGCATGTTCATGCTAATTTTTAGTTAGATTCTACAGAATGCGTTTGCAAGAGGGAAAAGAGCAGATGTATCAGTCAGTGCAAACAGCCCCCGACCATCTGGTGTACGGCATTGGTAGCCAAGCATGCCCTGGTCGATTCTTTGCAGCACACGAAGCCAAAGTGGTGACTTCCCGTATTCTAATGAATTACGATTTCAAGCTCAAGGAGAAGCCCCCTGTCCATCCATTTTCGCACGCAAGTGGTATCATGACTGAGGCGGAT
This sequence comes from Talaromyces verruculosus, assembly GCA_001305275.1. Lineage (NCBI taxonomy): Eukaryota > Fungi > Ascomycota > Eurotiomycetes > Eurotiales > Trichocomaceae > Talaromyces > Talaromyces verruculosus. Next base: position 175,981 of record LHCL01000020.1, read on the forward strand.
GGCGGTGTAGAATTCTATTTCAAGAAACGTGAATGGAGTTACGAGAAGTAGTGGGCGGGTACTACCCTACCTTGCACACGAAGTGTTTATTCGTATTCTCATTATCTGCTCCAGTTCGATGCCTATCACTTAACTCAAACTATTCTATTCTGTTGCAATACTGATACATTCAAAATATCTTTTCAGCCATGGCTACAGTAAAATGAGAAAGTGTTTTAGGCTCCATATCCGATAGGTCATTTTTAAAAAGTGGACAACCGTAACATCATACAGGTTCAAATACTTCGTACGTCTTATATTTATTTGACATGCTATACCTATAACCCTTTTTCAAGTCATAGAATGATGTAGGATGAAAGTGTCTGTAGAACTATCTGATATAGTAGGTTCTGATACTTTTTCTAACCACTGTACCTGTGTCAACAGTTCCAAATTATCTGAGACATTTGTCTATGGTGTCAAGTAAAAATATTCACCTAGGAAATTTGCCTCCGTGTATGATACGAAGCATACGAAAGCCTTGCAACAGCCCTCCTTTTTACAAGACAAATCTAATTAGTGGCTTCTCGGGGTCTTACACTTCTAATTTGGTTTTGGTTTGTTATAGCTTGTGGACTGTTTGATTGATTGTTTTGCATTCAACTCGGAGACTCTCAATCCGGGACTACATACATTCTTTCCCACTTTCAGCATACTGTCATTTACTGATTTGCTCCTGGAATCGGCTCTGACGGCAGAACAAAGCATACCATGCGGGCAGTCTCCGTGTCACTGTGGTTCTTCCACCCGTGCTTGGTTCCGCGGTGTAGTAAAACATCGCCTTGCTTCAATATACGCGATTCGCCACTGTCCAATATCAGCTCAACTGTTGCAGATCCCGTCAGCAAAGTATCATAACTATATTGAAAGATGCGGCATGAGATCTGATAGTGCATACCCTCTCCTGCAATCATCACTCCCACATCAACGCTCAACGTCCTATGCAGTGGTGATGCGGCACCAGGAGGCCATTCAGCAACTAGAACGACCGATCCCTCGGTGGGGATTGGCCTGTTACTTCGGGCTTCATGCGCAATCAGGTCGCCGTCGCCAGCTAATGCGACCGGCTGGTTTAAAGCGGTGCTGTAAAGTAAACCAACGCGCTCAGTTACAAGCTTGAAACCAGGACTATCGCGGAAAACGGACAGTCCGTCTGGGTTATGCGTTGTGGTTATCACTGTCGGTGCAGGCATGGCTTATTCTTTTTGAGGGATTTTTTTCGTTATTTCGGTTAAAGCGGGGACAACAGAGCTGCAGCTACTTGAAGCAGCAGGAGAAGAACGTAAGCTTTCTTTATAGTGCCCCGATGTTCCGGAGTTTGCGCAGTTTACTCGGACATTGGAGTTAGTAGCATTCAATTACAGGGGATACGATGCTTAATTCTTGTGGCGCAATTTCGGGGCAAAAGAGTATGGTGGCACGTGCTCATGTCAATCGTTGATCAGCACATGTGGATCACAATGAAAGCTTGTTTCTCCATGTGCGAACTTTAGTGCTGCAGCGGCCTGAAGCAGCAGGGAGCTAGTAGAGACGCTAAATATGTATGGTACGATTGGCCCGGTGGTATATTTTTATCCCGACGTCAATGCAAGCTACGTAATACTTTGTGGGGGTCTTCACTTAATGACAGGAATACTTTACTATATCAGGAGTATGGTAGGAACAGCGCGTAAACCCACTCGCCGGCTCTCATTGGATTGCGAGGGATTACGAGGAATTGCCAGGAATACTATGGTTGACCCCGGTGATTTCCCTAGTAAGTTTTTTATTTTACTGTCATACAGGAATCTGGTAATAGCATCGTACTTTTCCGAGCCAATAACTACCTTGCTTGATATGCTTAATAAGAGAAAGACTATACTCATTAAAGTAGGCGCCTCGTACTATAGTACGATACAAGGCATTACATGTCTTGTATTTATGTCAGGATAAAAACGTACTAGGGAAATCACCAGGGTCAACCGGAGAGTAAATCCTCCTTGCTAAACCAGCGCGCACAGTCTTGCACTATATGCATGTATGGCAGCCTATGCCGGATACTTCTCTCCTATTAGACACGCGCAATACAATACAATATGCATTCCCACTCAGTTTCTCGCTTAATAGACTGCCTAGTAAGTAGCTGAAGAAAGCTTCATAAGATTATCAATATCAATATTAAGTTACTAGCTTGTAAAAGTGTGGCACTAGTATGTGATCCCTGTAGAATAGTGAGAAAAAAAGAAAAGAACTAGGGACGTCACTGAGGTCAGCCAGAGTACGGCACAAAATAACGATTTATGGCTATCGTGCCTCCCTTTCTGGTTTTAGACTTGTGTTGATCAATATAGAACACTTTAAAATGCGGCATTTATGCACAGCTTTGCATGAGAAAGACGTAAGCTGCGATAAATAGCTGTTCATCGCTCATCCTCCTCCTCTTGAGATTACCAATTCTTACAGGGGCTTGTACATATTCACGCCTAGATCAACATGCTCAAACATCATCAATTCCGCCTTGCCTATATTCTTGTCCTGATACTGGGCTTTGCTGGCCTGTTATCAGCGACTCCTATCTTCTGCAACACTACGTCGATCATCTCAACCCGTCTTGTACATCAATTTCCGAATCATACCTGGGTGGAAAACATATTGACTTTAAACACGGGCCACGTCATTGTAACTGTTTTGAACAAAGCTCAGGTTGTTGTCATTGATCCAAACAATTCAAAGGCAGCTCCTCAGGTGGCTGCACAGCTTGTCTCAAGTACAGCCGTGTTGGGCATTGCACAGCTTGACCCATTTACTATTGCCGTGGCCGGTGGGAACATGACATATCCTGAGATGGAAGTAACCCCGGGTTCATTTGGTGTGCAGATCTTCGACATTATCGCTAATGATGATAACCGGATTTCGCTGACACCACGAAAATGGATCCCAATTCCTGGAGCCAGCGAGCTAGATGGCATGACCTCCCTACCAGGTAACTCTGAGAATCTTCTAATAGCGGATCCGACTCTGGGAGTGATATGGAACTTGAATCTGCGCGATGGGACAGCCATCAATGCCTTCAATAATTCTCTTTCACTTGGACACATCCCAAACACCACGACCTCCGCTGTAAACGGTGTGCATGCTCAAAATGGCTTCGTCTATTTTACAAATTCTGACCGTGCTTCTTTCGGCCGCATACCTATTACAACTGGCGGTTTTCCTGTCAGCATGAATCTAGGTGCTGAGATCCTTGCAACAGATTCCACAGGGAACACGTATGACGACTTTGCCCTCGGCGATGGTGAGAGATTTTTTATTTGCAGCACAACAGACGACTCTATCAAACTTACTCTGCTTAATGGAACCCAATGCATAATAGCAGGGGGGCCCACACATGTCACTTTCGACCATCCTGTATCTGCAATGCTGGGAAAAACAAGCGCTGATGACACAACTCTGTATGTTACGACTGCTGGAATTATTGCAGGCGTCGGTGGATTAGGAGGTGGCCAGGTTTGGGCAATAGACCATGTAACTGGCTAGAGATGGGTAGTAGAGAAAGATCCAGATGTCCTTTGACTATTCTTGTTTGATATTTGCATTACAATATCTTGAAATTTATTAGCCCATGCTACATCACTTTACTTGCTTGCCGCTAAAGCTTCCAGCGCATCACGAATCCTTTGTCCTTCCGCTTTTGACAGTGCACTATCAACGAACTCTTCAACTTTCCTTATATTCTCGCCATTTTCGGTCATATGCAGTATGAATATGTATTCACTGCTAAAAGGGCCTGCAAGAGTTGTTGCCGAGCCACTTCCGTGCATCACAACTCTTTTCTGAGCTGTGTCAACCGTGACGCTATGCACAGTGATGGAGTAGTTGCTGAAATGTTTGAGCACCTTGGAATATGTAGTGTTGAACCTAATAATGCATTTGTATCACCGCAAAGCCAAGTAGTAAGAGAGACACGCAGAAAATACGCGCTGGTACAGTCAGGGAGACTTACTCGTCGTTGGTCATAGGACTCCGTCCCATGGAAGCCGGCCAGATGTACTGCAAACAATCTGGTGTGCGTAGCTTCAGCATATCATCAATCTCCAAAGATGACAACGCATCTATAAATTTTCTGCCAGTGTCGCGGAGCGTTTCGGCGGTGGCCATAATGTCAACTGAAGATAGGATTGACGATGAAGTGCGATGCGTGGTAGAGGGACTGATAGTTACGTTTAGATAGCTTTGTGTTTGGCACAACAGTATGAACTCGATAAATGGGATAGAAAAAAAAATTAGGCTCAAATGCAAATGGCTATTGTCTGGGACCCCGAAGTCTTTTAAGTGCCACAGGAGATACTTCTACGTATCAGCATCAGTCTGGGTTGGGGGAACTACTGCAGACCCCAGTTCACTCCCAAAATCAACTTTCGTCTTCAACAAATCTTTCTCAATTATCTCCTCTCTCAAGTTCTCGAGCGCCTCCATGTCGTAGTTGGCAAAGACAAAGCGACCACCTAGGAAACCTGCACGTGGGGTAGATAGATACACCGCGGTCCCGGCTGCTAAATCAACTGTCGAGTGTCATTATCAAGGTTTCGAAGAGACCCATGGAAGAGACAAAGGTATGAAACCCGCAACGGCTGTAAACTTACCAGTATCATAGAGGTATGGTTTAAAATACGCGGGAGCCGACTGCCCCATCCCTGTATGCAGGATGCCTCCGGGATGAAAAGCAACGCACCGAACGTTCTGGGATGAGTATTCTGCAGAGTATCAAAAACTGCCGGTTGTGGATCCAAAAAGGGGGGGGGGGGGGGGAAAGGAACTCACCCAGTTGAATGAACTCCGTCAGTCGATTGACAGCCGTTTTAGCCGACGCATATCCGCTCAGTCCGACGTTTGTTGTCGTACTTACACTCGAGGAGGTATTCAAGATGACGGCTGGTGTCTTAGCGTCCTGTGCCATCCGCCGTATCAAGAACTCCCTGCTGCATAAATACACACCCCGGACACTAACAGAGAAGTCACTCCACCAGTCATCAATGGAGCTCTCCGCCAGGGGTGTTTGGGATGACGCAACCCCTGCGTTGTTTATGAGTATGTCCAGTATTCTCGGCATCTGCTCAAAAAGCTTGTACACTGATTCTTGGACCGTTACATCGACGGGAATGTGGCGAACTTCGCAGCTCGGGGAAGCCGTTCTTATCTCCTCAGCAGCCCTCATTAATGGAGCCATATTACGACCGCTAATGGTGATTGAGGAAGCACCAGCGAGGGCGAAATGAAGGGCTATGGCCTTGAAAACAACCAAAAAAATAACAGGAAAATTAAATCAAATAAACTTTATCAAGTTGATTATTTCGTGTAGAGGAGTAATGCTTACCTTTCCTATCCCTTGACTTCCACCAGTCACTAACACATGCTTTCCAGCCGCAGCATTTCTAAGTCCATGTGAAGGGTCAATAAATGGATAGATATCGTGCTTAATGCGTCGAATCATAGTTTCCGCGTTCGTCAAGGACAAATTACAAGATTGTTAGAGTGTTCAAGAGTCTGGGAAAGGATTCAAGAAATTGGGAAAGGTTTCTACAAATTGGGAAAGGAAATTCACGGTTTGGGGGAAGAGTAGTTTATATAGTAAAAGAATGTCCTAGTGGAAGTATCCTCGCGTAAAGCAACATGAATTCATGCACACATGCAATGATAGAAGAGCTAAGTCAAATTTCATCAGTCCTCCGTTTGCGGATCAACAGCCGTGTTGCCAAATTTGGGTACAAAAACTCGTCAGCATTATGATTGACTGGTCTAGTTTGGCCCTCAGCAAAGCGGAAATCATAAGTCATGAGTAGCTCCCCAAGGATCATTTTAATTTCATAGGATGCAAAGAATCTCCCCGGACAAGCGTACCGTCCATGGCCAAAGTGCATGTGATCCTTATCTGTCATGGCGTATTGCAGTTTCTTGTCTTGGTCTGAATTCTTGCGTATCTCGTAGTATCGAAATCCATCAAACTGCTGATTCTCAATCACTGATGGGTCCTTTGAGATGTCATATGACGCACAACAAACATGCATCCCCGGTGGTAGAACGAGCCCATCAGAGAGCTTTATGGGCTCTTTTTGCACTATACGGTGAAATCCTAGTAAGCTGGCCGGACTAAGCCGCTGCGATTCTTTCAAAAAGCTGTCCATCCTGCGTAATTTGTCTGGTGCTTGCTGTTTCCATCCACTTCCACTACTGAACAATACAGTATGTAGCTCTTCACGGAGTGGAGCAAAATATTCTCGATGCTCACACAGATCGTAAATTGCATGTGCGGCTGCCATAGTAGTGGTATGCACCGATGCAAGGCCCATGATGAGTTCTCGCAGAGCCAGCTTTTCTGGCACTGCATCATTCTCGTTCGCACCGTCCATCATCCATTGAAGAAAATCACTAGGCTTTCTGTACAATGGGTCCTCCTCAGCCTTCCGTCGGGCATGTATCATTGGTACAAGCAGCTTTCGCCCACGCTGTACCCAATACTTGGTGCGCCAGAAGGAGGGAAGGAACCAAACTACAAAAGGGACTATGCGGGCGGGAATGGCACGTAGAAGCATGGTTGTCACTGTTGCTTGCTCAGCATACTTTATGGATGCTTGGAGCCATTGCTCGTTCCGCGCGAGTGATTCGCCAACGAAGACACGCGCGGAAATCCGTGCAATTATGTTTAGCAGCATTTCATAGATATCAACCGATATCCAGTTCTCGTCATCACAGGGAGGCACTTCGCAACTCATTGCGTAGTCCAGTTCGTCCTTCATTGCGTCCACGAGATTTGGTAAGGCTGGTGTCACTTTCGTTTGGAGTACACGTGTATGGAGGTCGCTCTCCAGCAACAAGTCCGAGTAACTCCATTGTCCGACCAGATTCTGCATAATATGAGTTTAATATTGCGTCATTCCTTTTTAAAAATCAGATAAACTCACCGCAATCAAAGCTTGAATAGAACTGAGCTTCTCTTGTGGCAAAGCTCGCAACTCCTCGACGTAGCGATTCGGAATTACCACGATATCTCGGTCATTTCGCGCGAGACGGTATAGCGTATCCTTGTACTGTGAAAATATCAGTTGAGTTCAATCGCAGATACACTTTTCCCAACATAACTTCTCATATCCGTCATGTATCATATCTCTAGCTCCCCATGAAAATCGCAACCGTACTAGGAATGCAGGCTCCCATCGTTTACGGAAACCTGCAAAAGGCGGCCCCTTTGGAGAGGAAAACAGTGAAGAAGCAAATGTGACTGTTGTCGCCACTACAAACCCAAAGACCAGGGCATTGCGGACAGATTCAGATAAAGTGCGTTCAATCTCCATTCTGAGTAGAGTGCCCAATATTGCGTGTGCTTTCTGATTACCCAGGAAGCCAGCCAGCGGAAGAAAATATAACACAAGCAAAAGCAAGACCTCCTCTGGGTATCCAACGGCTGAGAAACTAAGTCCGAACCTCACTAGGTTCTAATGAGGACCGGCTCTTGTAGATCTTATGTCTCATGACAAGCGTCCTTGTCCCATGCACCCAGTTTGGCCCCTTGTCGCGGATCGCCTGCAACGCACCATATGCATCACGGGGTCTCAAAGACATCCCTGCAATAACTATACGTGTAATTTTAACGATACAGCTAGTATTACCATCCCGGTATGGTACTGTCAGGGAAAGGGGGTTTCCAGACTAGTAAGAGACCTGGAAGGCCAAAGTATGAATATCGCAATGGCGACTGTAAGTGAAACAGTGGCAAATGAATAAATACCTCGAATTCAACAGCCTTGACTCTATAGAATAAGTCTAACACCGATTTACGAGTAAAGGCAGAAGTAAAGATATCATGGACGGGGTGAAAACAAACGGAGCAGCTGCTTTTATGGGCCTGTTGACTTATGTCGGCTACTTCAACAGAGGTGAACATCATAAGCAACCGGCACTATACATTTTTGCCCTTGCCAGCTTCATGTCCCTAGGCATCGTGACTCACATAGTAGCATTTGAAGAGGGTTCTACATGTGCCGCTGTCAGTAGCTTCAAGCTGGCCTCGAGTTACCTTGGCGGTTTATATATCAGCCTTGCCGTATACCGTTTGGCCTTTAATCCTCTCAACCAGATACCAGGTCCTCTGGGTGCGCGATTATCAGCTTTCTGGCTTTCTATGCAATTGACAAAAGCCGATGCTTTTCGCCAAATACGTCAACTTCACGGTCGGTATGGACACTTTGTGCGTGTCGGCCCAACTGATGTTTCCATCACACATCCCAAAGCCGTTAAAAAAGTCTATGGATTAGGGTCTCACTGCACCAAGGCCATATGGTACGACCTAACTTTGCCCATGGTATCGCTTCAAACCCTTCGGGATAAAGAACTGCACGATAAACGTCGACGCGCTTGGAGTACTGCTTTCAGTGACAAGGCCTTGAGAGGCTACGAACAGCGTATTCGAGTCCACCGTGAACGATTTATTAAACGACTTGCCGCACAAAATGGCCAACCCATAAATATATCTCAGTGGTTTAACTTCTACAGCTTCGATGTCATGGGTGACCTTGCTTTTGGTGAGGACTTTGGTATGATTGAAAATGGTGCCGATCATTGGGCCATTACTTTACTGAATGATGGCATTAATCCACTTGCCTACATGTTTCCCACATGGTTTTTCCGTTTATTGACATCTATTCCGGGAGTGACTAAAGATTGGTGGCGGTTTATTGATTTCTGTTCAAAGAGACTGGAGAAACGAATGATGGTATGATTTTTTATATTTCCTTGGCTTAGATGTGTCATATTTCGCTGACAAGAATAGAACAATGTTGGAGTACCTGATGTTAGTGCTGCACTTATCGCACATCTCAAAGGCCGCAAGCCAAGTGTGGATGATATGAACTTACTACGGGGAGACGCCCAATTGATTGTTGTGGCTGGCAGGTAATATGAATTCAACGCATGCTATTTATTCTCATATTGAATGTCTCGTTTGATGCAGTGACACGACAGCAACCACGCTCGCCAACATAATACACCAACTTCTTCTACACCCTTCGCATATCTCCCTACTACGGGACGAATTACAGCCATACATGACTGGTGACTCTAAAGAGGTGCTGCATGAAAAGATTGCTCACCTTGATCACATGAATGGGGTTATTTTTGAAGCACTTCGTTTACACCCACCAGTGCCAACTGCACTTCAGCGAAAGACTCCTCCAAGCGGAATCGAAATTGACGGAACATACATTCCTGGAGATACTACCGTTTACTGTCCCCAGTACAGCATTGGAAGGGACGAAGAAATTTACACCCAAGCACATAAGTTTGTGCCAGAGAGGTGGTATAAATTCCCGGATATGGTGAAGGAGAGGGATGCTTTTGCCCCATTTTCGTCTGGTACGTGCCACGATCTTTCCATCTCGTTACCTTATGCTACAATTTAGCTATCTTTACTGAAAACAATACAGGGTCTTCTGGCTGTATCGGCAAACCTCTCGCTCTTCTCAACATTCGGACGACACTGGCACGTTTACTTTTCGAATTCGATTTCTACCATGCACCAGGTGAAACTGGTAATGATTTCACAGCCAATGCAGTCGAGCATTTCACTATCAAAATGGGAGATTTACAAGTTTGTTTTATACCCAGAGATGTAAAATAAGGCGTCTTGTGGAAAATGTGAACTGATTGTAGGATTGGGCTGTATAAGCCCCAAGTTCTTACTACACCCCACCCATTGACCACTCCCATTCATTTCTAATCTTTGATTGTTAAAATTGCAATTTCATCGAGCATAGATAGGTCAGCCGAGGAAGGAAATGCTTCTATGTATAATACTGTATCATCAGAGTGTGTATTACCTAGTAACGTATCGTAAAGCATGTCTTCCTTTGTTTTTTCCTCTATTAATGTCCGGGAATCCTCAGCTTCATACAATACATCATGCATCATGCACAATGCCCAAAAGGTGATGCTGACTAGCACAAGAAGTGATCGGGTGTTTTATATGATTTCTCGATGGTATTATGCACCCAGGCGCCGGTGGTATTTTATATAAGAACGGAGCGAGGCACTTTCCAGGTATTACAATCTCACTCACTGGTAAAACACTCGTTGAATGTGTTCAATAAGTCTTCGTTTTAAATTCTAGAAAGAGCTCTAATAAAACAGAGGTCGATCTATTGACACCATGGCTGACCTTGGAAAAAACAAATTATTTGACTGTACCGGTCTAGTAGCTGTCATTACAGGCGGAGGAACTGGTAAGCCTTCTTGGATTTCCTCACAGTTGCATTGCATTTCGAGAAAGAAAAAAAAAAGAGATGAAATGAAGGAACTGAAGAAAATGATAGGCATCGGTCTCGCATGGGCTCGCGCTCTCGAATCTAATGGAGCAACGGTATACATAATCGGCCGTCGACAGGAATTGCTTACCGAAGCAGCTACCACATACTCGACTACGCAGAAGATCATACCTCTGTGTGGAGACGTTACATCTAAGGATGATTTGGAACGCATTGTCGCCAGCATCCGGACACAGACCGGATACGTTAATCTCGTCATTGCCAACTCTGGAATCATGGGTCCCAATAACCGTTCTCTCTTGCCATCTGCGGATGATAGCAGCATACCTAGTATCGAAGCTGTCCAAAGAACTCTCTGGGAATTCCCCATGCAAGCTGTTACGGATACATATCATACCAATGTGACGGGCGCCTTATATACTGCAATCGCGTTTCTGGACTTGTTGGATAAAGGGAATCAACAAGGAAACGTCAAGCAATGGAGCCAAGTTCTCATTACAAGTTCTATAGGAGCATATCATCGTTCATGGACCCAGGCTGGATTGGCTTATACGACCAGTAAGGCAGCTGTCTCACATATGGTTAAGTCTTTGGCGTCATTTCTCATCCAGTACCGCATTAGGGTTAATGGGATCGTGCCTGGCTGTGAGTATCACTATATTTCTTTCTCCTGTGTTTCAAATTAACTCAGATTCTCCGGTAACTAAATGATAAAATTTCCAGTGTTCCCTTCTGAGATGATGAACTCAGTGTTTGGCGATAGAGATACTACTGTGGAGGGTGCTTTGCCGAAATCCATTCAGCCCATGGGCCGGGCTGGTAAGAAAGAGGAATTGGCCGGAACGATTCTTTATTTTGCTTCTGAGGCTGGTGGCTATTGTAGCGGCACACTGCATTTGATTGATGGTGGACGATTGGGTGTGATGCCCGGTGCGACGTACTAGATTTATTCAATTTTTATGATCCTTACTCGCAATCAATATAATTATCTGTGTGGGTGGGCATATTAATATCATGAAATATGTTCTAATAAGGAATTGGGTTCAATTGAGTGATCTGATCTGATCTGTTCTCTTGTATGACATCGACGCTGTAGGTCAGGAATTCCTTGCGAATGTTAGAATTTGTGGTACTTCAACTGGATTTGGATAACGGGTCTAGAAATCAATAGAGATATAGTATCAAGAGACCTCAACAATTGGACTATACAGACTAACATTTCGTCCTATGTCCGGAGCTTTTTGTAATACCAATTTTCTTGAAAATTTGTTGACAAACGGATCTTGACCTGCTAACGCAACTCGCCAACAAAGAAGTCTTCATCCCGTAGACTCCTCAATTGCTCTCCTGCTTCCACGTATTCAACATTTGCCTCGCTGCCAAGAAGTAAATAGGGAAAATACTTCTGCTTCACTGGAAATTTATTATGCATGTTCCGTCAAGGAATACCGCGACAAATGTCTGCACTGAAAATTCACAGGTTTGGTTGAAATTTCGGGTTTTTTCGAATTCTCTCTCCATAATTGAGCAAGACCCATGACCCTGGTGCAAAAGCAATAGCAATAAAACCCAAGAGACTATTCCCCCATCCCAGTCCCAATCTCTTGTATAGTGCTGTGCCAGCCAAAGGAATAGTGGTTCCAAAGATCGATCTCACGACAGTGTTTGTTGCAATAGCACTAGCCGCGTAGACGGTATATGTATCAATGAGATACATCTGTACCGAGAATTGGGACGAGCCAGTATACTTGTGCTTCGGCGCTCCAGCCATACCAGAAGAGCCCAATGGGTAATAAACATGATCCAAGTACTAGAGGCGGCAGTCTGTCTTCTGGTTTGCTGGAGCCGTGTAATTTCTGCTGGTGTCCAATGTACCAGCTCGAGAAGGGCATAACTGTGAGTTGACCCAGGCAAAACCCAACTCCTAGACCGAGATACGCTAATCCGGCCTCACCGGTATTGAATCCATACTGACCTTCGAAGACGCCTGTGAATGTGGTAAACAGCAAATACATATAGCTATACACGATTGAGACGTAGAATGATAAAAGTGCGACTATAGGGGACCGTATCAATAATTTGGCAGGGCGCGAAATCGCTGTCGCAAGTACTTGAGTGGGCGTTTGGTCTTTGTCGAACTTGCCTCTCATCGGCCGGCCAGTCTGGTTTTGCAATCGCATTGCCTTTTTGTGAAGAAGTCTCGGAGCGTAGGTCTCGCGCACGAAAATAATACATGCAACTACAGTCATGACGCCCTGATTAAAATGTTAACTAGGTAATTTGCTGAATAGAACTTGTCAGGACATACCAAGATTGCCTCTAACCAGAATGTCCATCTCCATCCGACATTCATAGCCATAAACCCCCCAATCACCGGACCTGTTGAGAATAGACTCATTAGTAATTGGCGAGAAAGTAATGAAGGAGTGAGTCGACGAAGAAACGTACCGATGACAGGCCCCTATACGGAGTTAGAAGCTGGAAATTTTTGATCATGGAGACAACTATACGCACCAGCAAGGGACCAACAGTCCAAATATTCAAGGCTAGACCACGCTTTTCCTGGGGCATCAGATCAGCCACAAACCCTCCCCCGAGCGTCATGGGCACACAGCCCGCAAGGCCCATGACAAGACGAAATACAATCAACATTGGTATATCCACAGCAACGGCACACACGATGGAGGCAATTAGAAAGGCCACATTAGAAATATGAGTAAGAGGCAAGCGGCCGTATATTTCGCTCAAGGGAGAGAGAACGAGAGGACCAATCACAAATCCAATGATGAAAACAGAGACCATTAATGTGGAGAGAGAAGAATTAGTTGAGTGAAAGTCTTGCAAAACACTTGGAACTCCAGGAGCGAATAAAGTCGACGCCATGGAGCTGTTCTGATCGTTAAAGAAAGGAGCCTAAGTCTGGATGCTTGGTACACTGCTTACACATTGAGTGTGGAGAATGACACTATTGAAATTGTGATCCATTTACGCGTCGTCGGCCAATTCATTGGATTCTTTGGATCATCGGGGCCATCCCAATCAACAATACCATAACTCGTGTCATGATTCTCCGGAAGCTGGTCTGTGGATGGCATGTTCTCAGGTTTCTGCTCTTGTGTCTGCGCTGTTGGCGGTATATCAGTATTAGGGCCTTTTGCAGGCTTCCTTTTGTCCGTCATGTCTGTTGAAAGGACTGATTGTCAAGTTGCAACTCCTGAAGTACATATATGAGAATGAGAACCGGGACAAATGCACAGGTTTTTATCTATCTAGTAGCGGACTTTGCGGCCGGAGATAAATGGAGTTTAAATTATGCCTGCTTTTTGCTTTTTGTTTGTATTGTCTCACTAGCCAACGTAAATCCACCTAATGTGGTATCTCTCAATCTTTAATCCCTGTCATGATGAGCCATACACAACCCCACTTACCAGGTAAAGGGGTAATGAGGGACAAGCTTTCTTTAATGCTATGGCTGACCCCGGTTATCCCCCTAGTACGTTATGTATTTCTCAAGTCATGCAAGGATCTCAGAATCAACACTGTATTCTTCGAGCCAATTACCTGCTATGGGTTTTTCGGATGTTATTAAGAGCGAGTTGAGATTTTACCTTTTAGAGCGGGCAGTATCTTATTGAGGAATTACTATGTATAGTGAACATTACATGACTGTGTATTCGTTACGGTTGAAAACTTAATAGAGATCACCAGGGTCAACCGAAGTAAGCCAGCCCCTGCTCAATAAACGTAATTCACAAGCGAACCGGCCACCTTCCCCTCCAAAATAAGTCTCTACATTGATTTCTCATATGCCAACGCGTCGAAATGCCACCAGTCCGCAAAACTCGGCTCAGATAGAGAGGACGATTGAGTTGATTATTTCTAACTACAAAAACAACACAAAACTCATGTTATTTATAAAGCTATTAGAATCTATACAGTTACTAATATAACTCCTCATGATTGAATAGAATGAGTAACTTAGTTAGCGTATCAACAGTCATCATACCGGTAAATAGTTGACGTTGGCTACCACCGAAGGCATTTTTGACGAGATGCGTAGCCGAATTTTGATCCTCATAAACAAACCATTCAGCCTGGGTCTTCGTATACTCCCAGAACGAGATACCTTCCGCACGATGGCCAGCTGGTGAAACACATCCACCAACCATAATCGGGGTACCACTACCGATTTCTGCCAGAGCACTGACGAATAGGACGGTGTTCGTGTACGTGAATTTCCCGCGAGGGCTATATCTGCTTCTGTGTAGTTGATGTTGTTTACATCACAGAGTAGAAGTGGCGCAGGTCTCGTGGTTTGTTTCCCTCGAAAGGATTCATGCACCCGAGGTTGAGCGTTTAAATGTTTGCTGTGATTCTTTTCACATCTTTCTTGCACCAGGTATGCATACATCTCTGCCAGCTTCAAAACAAAACTGCTGTCCTCCTCGAAAGATTTCAAGTATTCTAAAAGCTTCGGCCACGTTCGCCTTGGCATAACGCAGGACAACCATGTATTGCCGTCATAGTCTTTCCCCATGACCACGAAAAGAGGAAGAAGAAGAGGCGCATCTTTTTTTGGGTCACCGCCATGGGTAGTATGTCGGATGGCCTCGTTGAAATCCAGGTTCATTTGCCGGCGCTTCTTTCAGTATGGCCGGGCTAAAGTCCATCTTTTCAAATAGATTGGCTTTAAGCCAATTCGACACCAATTGTAATGACATATCCTTGCCCCCAAATAATACGACCATGCTCTTTTCTCGCACAGAATCGGCCGCAAGACAAGCATACGCCTTCAGCTGCTCTTCAGTGGCCTGGGTCATGATTGCCTTACGGGATAGTAGTGCCAGCTTTCCGAGGGGTAGCACGAGCACTTCGTCGGCTGGGCAGTCGAAAAAGCCCGCTGTTATGGAATTTTGCACATGGACGGAATCTTGACAAAAAGCAGACTTTGCCCGGGTGCGCGGGTCCAGGGTAATCATAGTCATAATATTGCGGGCCGACTCAAGACGCTGACTCTGCGCGTTTATACGACAGGCTATAGCAGCTAATGCGTCGCCTTCACTAATGAAAGGTACTTTTCCGGTACCTTCAGGAAAGTTTTCTGGCACGATTTGACTCCTGTATTGCACCATAATTCTTTCCATTGTGTTTCTGGGAATGCAAAGCATTCTGTTTTCGAGTTGAAAGCTCCACGACTCGTATAGAGTTCTTAAACCCCAATAGCCAAGTCGCCAACCCGTGAGCTCTTTCCCAGAAAGCACGTGCTTTTCCTTCGTTGGAGGGTCAAGAAGGCCTTTCATCCCGTCTTCGCGAAGTCCAATGAATGGAGGCACCAGCTCTGGTTTCCCCGCCAGAATAAGACTCCATGAGTGGACTACAGCAGCAAATCCGAGGAGGTCACCTGTCACATGGGAGTACGTCACGCTCACAAGTGTACCGTCAGTGAAAGTTTTGACATGGAGCGAGAATAGCGGTATATCGGAGTAAATATAGTCTTCGAACCTACGTGGAGCGCCAGGTCCCAGTGCCAGGGAATTAAAGGCCCGCGGGCTCGGGAACGCGGTAGGCTTTCCTGTTGCTCGTGGCAGTTTGGACCCCAGAGGATGCTCGCTCGGGCGCATGTCAAGGTGTTCTTTGGTGAAATGCAGAAGTGGGCGCGTTTCTATGAAAAAGCGCGGGATGTGAACCTCTAATTTGCCGTCCGCCTATCTCATACTCTGTTAGGACTGTCACACAGATTTGAGTGCACGTATATGTCTAGTTAGGGGCAGAGGGCGTATTGTCCTACATGCAGCCTATACCTCCCACCGAGTTTTCGCCATCCTTCCAGCTGGAAAAGTTGTGACAACGAGTTATTGAGCTTTTCCGGATCTAAAACCTCTTCAAAACGGAATTTCCACACCATAATGATACTCCGTAAGGCTGATGTGTCATCGAACAAATGCACGGGAACGACCTCGTCCGTCGAGTCGACTGCCAGCAAAGGTCGTGACGACCTCCGAAACGGGAGACAAAATAGCAGCCAGGACATTATTTCTTGAAACCGGGAGTTTTTGTCTCTAAGTATAGAAATTCTCCGCTGGATTTATGATAGCTTATTGTTCCAAAATTGATATTAAATTTTAGCGGGTGTTTCGGACAAGCACTTTCGGGAAGAAGTTCGAGGAAGATGGAAGGGAATTTTGGAAGAAACGTTATCTATTACACATATATCTATCTAAGCTATTGTAGTGTAGGGAGTTGATACCTGTCGTTAGGGTGCGAGCAAGTGGCAGCCATTCAAGACATGATTCACATCGATGCTGTGGTGCTTCTAACGCAACAACAACTAAAATTCCACCGCTTCAATATCTGTAATTGACCCCTTAGTTGGTACTTTCTGCCGGCATAGAGTATCGAACACCCCCTTGCCAAATTTCTTGAAAGCCTCCGTCAGTCCTCCGGCTGCGATCAAGGACTTTTCCATCTCACTCAGCTGGAACGGAAACTCTTCTCCAGCAACACTCACCACACCCCGGCCAACATCAATCGTGATTTCGGCCTTCTCAGTCTCTTTCACTAGCGTATGAAATTTGTCATCTGCAATTACAATCCCCAAGAGCCCGATATTCGGCTGATTCCTGGCATAGATGAACGCGAAAGACTTGGCGATCACACATTTTACACCGGCACCGAGCAGGGCGTTGACGGCGACATCGCGAGACGAACCGCAGCCGAAGCCATCGCCAGCGACTATGATGTCCTCTCCAGACTGTACGCGGGATCGGAACTCTGGCATGAAGTACTCCATGCAGTGCGCACCGAGACTCTCATTGCTAGTATTGCCGGCGATGAAGGTGGAGGGAATGATCTGGGCACTGTGTTAGTCGCGTCACGCGGGTGGAACGTGGGACCTACTGCATCGGTATCAATGAAGTCTCCCAGAATCAGAGGCTTGCCCTGGATGATGTTGATGTTATTTGGCGGCTCTCCCAAAGCCACAGAAGATTGAGGGCCAGCTTCCTCTATCTTGACGACGCCAGATTCCGGATCGTTCAAGTTTTCCATGCCGTACGGTTCAGAATACACGGTTTCCAGTTTCGACTGCCGTTTCTCGCTTGTAAATGGTAGATACCCTAGGCACCTTTCGAGCTCCGTCATGTCAATGGCATCTAGAAGTGGTCTAGGATCGGTAATTTCCATATTGAATGACGACGCCGCCACGGTCGCAGCAGAGCTGAGATTGGCGATTGAGCCTATTCAAATCAGCCGGCCTGTTCATCTGGCCCCAGGGAATACTTACCTGGACCCATGCGATTCTTAAAGTTCCGATTCTGGGACGACAGCCACACCTCTCCGGGAGCAGCTTGATCGATCCCTTGCCCAACGCACATACTGCATCCAGGGACGCGGACCTTAAACCCGGCTCGAGCGTACACATCCAGGAGTCCCAGCTCCTGGAGCTTATGCCGGATGGGCTTGGAGCCTGGAACCACGATCCGTCGGCCCCGATGTACTAACTCGAGACCACGATCCAGTCCAGCCTTTAACACAAATGCAGCAATGATCAAGTCCTCCTCCGCGGTCGTGCAGGCTCCAATGAATGTACCATCCAGGCGAGTCCCAGCCTTCTCACTGACGGGCAGTACATTGTCGGGGGCGGGATAGACGGCAACGAAAGACTCAACCTTGGAGAGATCGATCTCGTAAGACGCTTCGTATTCGGCATTCTCATCGGCCCTGTAGTAGATAGCACTATTCCCGTGCTTCTTCACTCGTCGCCGCTCGATAAACTCGACGGTCCGCTCGTCAGACTCAAAGATGCCGGTGATGGCTCCAAATTCCTGCGCCGAGTCAGCCTACACCAGGCCCGGAGATGTGAGGTAAATCACTTACCGTGCACATGTTGGCAATTGCGAAACGAGCATCGCAGGAGAGATACTTGATTCCGGGACCAGTGAACTCGATCACTCGATCCGCTGCAATGGTATTTCGCTTGAACTCCTTCAAAATGTAGAGAATCGTGTCCTTCCCGCCAATTCCTTTTGGCGGTTTACCAGTGAAGCAAATGTTCACCGTTTTGGGCACGGTAAACCAAGTCTGTCCTGTCACGAGCGGTATACAGACATCTGTGGAACCCATTCCAATAGAAAGACAACTGACGGCGCCGGCCGAACAGGAATGTGAATCGGCTCCAATACAAAGCATGCCAGGTTGTGCTCTTTCCCGGACGAACTCGGTATGAAGGATGGTGTACTACTCGATCAGTCCTCTTGCTTACTTGTGAATGGAATGGTCCCATACGTACGTTGAAGCCTTGAAAGTCGGTCATTTTGAAATCCTTTTGCGCTCGCTCACTCAGCCCCATCAGCTTTCTCACTTTGGGCTGATCATACAGTTCTGGCTCCACACGGTGGTCGCCGGCAAGCCAGAAGCGGTCATTGCGGAAGATACCTGGTCGTCCCACAGACGAGTAAACGGTCTCTATGCCCTGGGACGGTGAGACACTGAGACAAGGGAGGGAGGGGCTCATCAGTGACTTACTTGCCAGGAGAGCTCCGACGCTAGAATCCAGTCAACATCGACTTGGATGATGTCGCCTGGCCTCACATACCCACGCTGGGAGACATCGTGTGCTGCAAAGACTTTCTCCGCCATGGTCATTGGTCGTCTGCCCTTGGGCCGGTGTCGTAGCGGCTGAGGTTTCGATCGAGCTCGTTCTTCACTTTTCACTGCCTCGATGAAGGCCGAGTAGAGGAAAACCACATCGGCGTCTTGGGACGCTGTCAGTGGGGTTTCGGTATCAAACCCATAACCCCCAAAATCTTCCGGAGTCGTGCATTTGCTTACGGTCTCGTAGGTCGCTTCAGACAGAGGCCGAATGCCGGATAGCTGCAGCGTCTCTGCCAATTTTTGCAAAAAAGCAACGAGATTATCCTGTTGTGGGATGTCCGCACTTCGACGTAACTGTAGCTGGAATTCTGGAGAAAATTCATTCGCCAGTTCAATGCATCTCGATTCGGACGACGTCGTTTGCCTATCTGGCACCGCGACGGAAATGATATTCGAGGGCATGTTTATGGATTGTTTACTCCTTAATTTTTGGAACCTCAAACAACCAGAAAACAGAAAAACAGTCTTTGTTTTGCTATGGAAAAATTTCATAACTTATTCTCATTGAGCCGGGCAAGACGACTCCATTGTCGACAGGATCGTGAAAACCTGAGCCAAATTGATCGCCATCGCTCTCCGCCAGCGGACCGATGAAGCAAAACTACTCATATGCCAGCCTTTGCATCCAAGGCTCGCCTCGTCAGATCAATTGATGGCCGGCTGTCTTCATCATATTATGTCGGGCCGTGTGCGGCGTGCAGCGGAACGAACGGACAACAGTTGAACTTAGGGTTTCACCGGGCCGTGTGCGGCGACCTCCATTGTCAATATCCCAGGTGCTATCTTGACTCCTTCACTGGGAGTAAGACGATAATATATCAGTCAGAAGATATCAGGACCTAGACTGTGGCTCATATAAGCTTTCTATCACTATCACATCCTCCATAATGCCAGTCCCAGCATCCGCACGCCTCCGGGCCCTTCTGAACGATCCCTCCCAAATTATTGTCGCTCCTGGCGTCTACGATGGCATCTCCGCCCGTCTTGCCCTAAACGCAGGCTTCGGGGCTCTCTACATGACCGGCGCAGGTACCAGTATGTCTGCGCTTGGCGTGGCGGATCTCGGCCTCGCTACGATGACCGAGATGAAGCAGAATGCGGAAATGATCGCAAACCTCGATCGCTCAGTGCCTGTGATAGCGGACGCGGACACTGGGTACGGTGCAACACTCAACGTCGCAAGGACCACGGCCTCTTATATTGCTGCCGGTGTTGCTGGGTTCCATCTCGAGGACCAAGTCGTGAACAAGAAATGCGGGCATCTTGCTGGCAAGCAGCTGGTGTCAAAGGAGGAGTACCTGGCCCGAATCCACGCCGCCGTCGAAACAAGAAAACGACTGGAATCGGACATTGTCATTATTGCCCGAACGGATGCTCTGCAATCTCTGGGATTGGAGGAGTCTCTGAACCGATTAGAGGCAGCGGTTAATGCCGGTGCGGACGTCGCCTTTCTCGAAGCAATTACCACGCGCGAAGAATTGGAGGCAGTGTGTGACCGGTTCAAAGGGAAGGCTCCCGTGATGTATGGCATGGTGCAAGGATTTAATGCTTACAAGGTTACCGTACAGGAAGCCCAGGCCATGGGCGTGCAGATTATTGTGTATGCCGCTGTGTGCCTGGCGCCTTCCTTTTTGGCCGTATCTCAGGCTTTGATGACGTTGAAGAAGACAGGTGACACCGAGCAGTATAGTGGGCAATGGACTGCTCATCAGCTGTTCGATGCCTGTGGGTTAAAGGAGCTGGTAGCCTTTGACCGTTTAATTGCCGATAGCATACACAACTGAAATCCGGCAATAATCTTTCCAATACTGATAACATACAACGGTCACGATACTGAGCCTATTCGATCTTAAAACTTGCATAGAGCTGGTCTTTTCTGATGCCGATACTTCTGTAACCAGACCCTACACTATCCCAAACCTCAGGACTAACCTAATGCAAACTACTATATACTATTACAAGGCTAGGATTGCATAAACGCTCGAGGAAATTAGCCTTGCGGACCCTATAGGCTAGCTTCCTAAGTAGAAAAAGAAAAGAAAAGAAAAGAAAGTAATTAATAATAAACTTTTTATAATGAGAAAACCTTACTTTTTCGTTATAGGAGGCCGAATCAACATTGAAAATTTAGTTTACTTTGTTCTGTGAATTATTCAAGTGTTACTGGTATCTCATACTATAAGGGGTAGTTCCTAAAACATCGGCTTCATTTTCTGGAAAGTAATTACAACTATATTTGAGAAATGATTAAAGAGATCTGGGAATTTACATCTTCTATTAAGGGATAGTTTTTTAGCTGTGCCAGGTGGCAGCTCCAGAATATCAATTGATAGGTAGTGAACGGTCAGGTTTAGAGACGCTCGCCATTTAAATAATGTACCTAAAGCCGATGTGTTTGTCACAAGTGTCCTCCAAATTTTTGTCAATGTCTGGATGGGGTTCTCCTCTAGCTTGATAGCCACGAACAATGTCGTCCCTCTGGCTGTTATCGCGCTTCATCAGGATTCTGGCCACGATGGTACAAACCAACCCCATGGTAACATAGCCGATAAGTACACCATGTCCCGTGAAGAAGCGAGGCGGGTCCTTGTAAATTTGAGCACCCGACATGCTCAAGCCTTGACCGAAGATCATCGCGATACCCCAAGATGTAGCGCGCTTAGTGTTGCCGCAGAAAGTCACTTGTATCCAGGCAATTTGTAACACAGACGCCGGGTACGCGCCCCCAACAAGAAGGCAAGTGGCGAACATGCCGGCCTGTCTGTCGGTAGTGCTGATAAGAATGATGAGTCCTATCAGGCAGCACGTGAGTGATCCTATGATGAAGTAAGACTTGTTTCTCATGCGATCAGACAAATATCCAATGACGATCATCGAGATAAATGACACTGCATATGGAATCACCGTAAATAGCTGGGCTCGAACTGCGCCAAATCCAAATTCCTTGATGATTGTCGGCAAGAAAGCGCCAGTGGAAGCCAGAATGGTCGAGTTACAGCCAGCGAGAAGAGCCAAAAGCCACGTTTTTGGGTCCTTCAAGCTGGCCAAGATTTGGTCGGTACGAAATTTGGGGTTCTCCACATTATTTGTGCTACTCCTTTTACGGGCAATCAGGAGCTCTGTAGGGCTGAAGTACCTGGAGGTCTTGATCCGGTCCGGCCAGTTAGGAAGAATCACGGCGTTCAAACAACCAAAGGCAATGGCTATAACCCCCTCAATCAGAAATAACCATTGCCAAGAGGCTCTGTTTAGAGTGCCCTCCATGGTCGTCTGTATACCGTATGCGATAAGACCGCTGAAGACACCCGAGATTGTAGTGGCTGAATAGAAGAAAGCTATGCCGCGGTCAGTAGATTTTCATATCCGGGGGAATTTTATTTTTTCGGAGTCTTACCAATTCTTTTGCCCAGTTCATGTCGACCATACCAGACAACCATGTACAAGGGCGCTGACTGTAGTAAGGCCTCTGCACCGCCAACAGCGAATCGAAGCCCAACGAGGGTTGCGTAGGTACGAGCTGTACAGTAGCAAGTTACGAAGACACCGAAGGTTATCACAGCGAACCCAAGCTGAATCTTCGGCCCCAGAGTCCTCAAAAGGAAATTGGCTGGGAAGATCAAAGTCATGTAGCCAGCGTCTTGTCTCTCAAGTCAGTGTGTGAGAACACTAGGAAATCAAGGGAAGCTCCTACAGAAAACCATCACGGCATTATAAAATTGAGAAGCGGTAAGATGCAGGTCCTCCTGCAAGCCCATAAGTCTTGCATACCCGATATTGTTTCGGTCCTGGAGGGCAGGTTAGATGACAAAAATGGATGACAAACCCGTAATCCTAACGTACAATGTATGCCATCAAATAGGAGAGAGACAGAAGGGGCAGCATGAGGATGTCTATCTTCCTCACCAATGACTTCTGCGCAGCGACTTCTTCTGGACTGGCAAACAATACATCATCTGCATGTTCTGCGTGTTCGACGACGGCCGGGAAGGATTTTTCCACGGAAGACATGTTGGAAGGTGATGTTGAGGAAATTGAAGGATTCGAAGTGAAGTTGGCTGTTACCGAAGATTCAAGGTTCCCACGAAAGAATACAGAATGCAGAATGAAGATCAAGATGAAGATGAAGAAGAGCTTTATGGAAAGTAGGACGTACTCGATCCGCTCTCATGAGGAGGCTCCCGAAACCCCAGACTACCGGGGTAGCTAAATGTTGGCGCATCGCGGGGCCCCTCAGTAATGCGAGCGGCCCGCGAATCTTCGTGCTGGAAACGTCATGGACAATTGACCACTCGCCACGGACAAGGTTTCTTCTGAAATTTAGTCTACTAACTTAACTTGCCCGTTCTGAAAGACCCCGTTCATCTCCACGGACGGCCCGACAGCAGCGGGGCAGGACACAGACGCACAGTTCTCCGCGAACGGCCCGGGGCAGAGGAAAGAGATACTTAAGACACACTCCGCCTGGGTCAACTGGATAGTGGCAAATCACATACTTTTCGTGTAAATTTCTAGCGAAAAGTTTCTTTTGCAGCCATGATTGTTACCGCCTCGACGTACGACGTCATCGTTGTGGGCGGTATGCTGCCCTTCTTACAATGGCCTGACTAGCAGGATTGTCTGTATTGAGTTGTCTGTCTGTCTGACATAATTTGTGACCTGTCATAAGGGGTAGACATCGAGCTGCAAAATTACACTGTGTAACTATATCCTAAGGTGGCTTGTTGACGCTGATCTTTCTCGTAGTTGAAACCCGTCACAGGACAGGTTAACATTGACACTAGCCCTAGCCCTAAGCCCTAGGACCCGGAATTTATATTGTTCCGTTTTCTTAGTTTAGTTTAACCGGCCGGCACGGGGGAATAAAAGTCCGGCTACCTTTCCCAGGCATTTCAAAATTGTCATGTGATTTCTAACTAGTATTGGAAATATTTCGAGGGAATACGGAATGTTCGCACCCGTTACAAACCATTACCCAAAAAAACCCACTAAACGGTACCCTTTTTCGTCCAATTGGTATTTAGTTTACCGTTTTACCAACTAGTTACCTACGATAGTTACCCGTCATCGGTCCGGTTCACCATCCGCAACTCATCTTGCAACCAGCCCTACTGTCTTAGAAATGCCGACAGACCTGGAAGAATTACAACATGAGGCCGATACGTGATTCACCTAAACCTCCTACTCGTAAGGTCGCCTGTCGGCAATGCCGGCAAGCCAAAACGCGATGTGCACTGCACAGGATTCCTTGTCCCCGCTGCCACAGGTTGGGCCTCGCGTGCTCGATCGAGCCATCGTACAAGCGCACCAATAAGCAGGATCGCGTTGAGGAACTCCAACGTCACCTTTTGAGCCTCCAAGGAGTAATTGATCAGCATCTTCCGAGCCAGGGTACGTCTTCCCAGCCGTACCCAGACACCACTCTGGCAGACAGCACCTCGCGATCAGCTGCAGACGGACCTGAAGATGAACACGACAGTGTCTCCCGGTCCACCCCCGGCACGTCGCCACTGCAACACTCATCTATGCGTTCAGTTGGGCGAGAGTTCGTCTACACTCTCGGAAATGTAACAATTACCGCGGAGAGAGCGCAGATTCTTTTCTCCACGTAAGCTTCGCTGGTGGCCAATCAATCAATGAAGTTGACGTGAGCCCAGATTCTTCGAGAGGTACCACGCGTTTCTTCCTATATTTGATCCGAGTCGAACCAGCCCGAAGTGCCATGACAGTTCGCGACTGCTCTTCTGGTCTATCATTGCAGTCGCGAGCAGGCGTATCGGAGACGACTTATTGAGCGGCCTGACACCAGAGCTGACCAGACTGCTGTGGACAACCATTGGGGGAGGCCTCTTCAGTCTCTCCAACGTACAAGCATTGCTCTTGCTTGCGACCTGGACGCTACCGGATACGCACCTGTGGACAGATAAGTCATTTGTCCTTGCCAATACCGCTGTTACTTCGGCCCAGATGATGGGCTTCAACCGGCCTGGATGCGAAGACGAATACTCGAAGCAGTCAGTAAGTTTCACCGGGCTTGACATAGCCGAACGTACTCGTACCTGGGTTGCAGCTGTAGCTATGTGCCAAAGGTGAGTTGCAAACAAATTACTCATTTATTGTGCTAACCGCAGAAGTTTGTCTACCGAGATCGGCTGTGGACCTATCTCCTTCTTTATTGACCTGAGCATCCGGAAAGCTTGTTCAAGGGCAGACGGCATACCGCTCGAGCTACACCACAACCTCATCATACAGAGGGCCACAAACGAGGCCCTGAGGTTTTGGGCTGAAGAGGCTGTCGAAGGACCGTACGGCATTCCCGACGAGACTGTTGGGTGGGATCTGATACGGAGGGCAGAGCAAAGCTTGCTTGCCATTTCACAGCAGCTTTGGAGCCACTTGTCAGTTGCGAATCGATTGCACCTATTGACTTCTCAGTTGAGACTCCAGTGTCTGTTTATGTTGTATAACGACACCAACGAAATTCGAAGTTCTGGCATCCTCCGTGCGTACGAAACCGCGACAGGCCTCATCAATACTGTTCTGTCGGAAGTAGACGCACAGCAACACCTGCCGTATGCGCCCTCGCTCTTTTTTCGGCACATCTTCAGTGCCGCGTTAGTGATTATCAGGGTTCTCCATTCGGCGTCCAGTATAGACCTGGACTATGACAGAGGCCACATCCTCGTCAACGCAGCCGCATTTGCGTTATCTCAGCTGTCTTCTCACCAGAAACAGAAGGATCAGGCAGCGCGGATGTCAGATTTGCTGCGATGGTGCTGGAGCGCAGCAGAAAGCAGTTCAACCATGCGGCAGTGTGACCTGCGACTTCATGTGAAGTCGCGAATGGGCGC
Organism: Talaromyces verruculosus; assembly: GCA_001305275.1. NCBI lineage: Eukaryota > Fungi > Ascomycota > Eurotiomycetes > Eurotiales > Trichocomaceae > Talaromyces > Talaromyces verruculosus. The sequence goes on from LHCL01000020.1 coordinate 201,812, forward strand.
GAGCTTGATATATGACAGCCTGATGTGTTTTCGAAATGGCAATCGCCCAGAGATTGGAGAGTCTGCGGGTGGTGAAAGTAATAAGGCTAGAATCGATGCATTAGCGGTTCCTCCTGGCGCAACCTTGGACGGCGATGGGGGATTCAGCAACGCAGGAGTGTTGGAACCAACCTCAGACCCGACTGGGTATGGCTTCGATCTCTTTCAGTCCACGGAACTCGTCGATGTGAGCGATATGTTCTTCTTCGAGGATGTTGGATACCCTGAAGTTCCTTAGGGTCTCGCTATCTCCGACAAACAGGCCGAATATGAGGATCCATGATTTGAAATGGTCTCTCAAAAGGGCCGGAGATCAATCTCGTCGTTGGATTTCGTCTGTCATATTGATTTGGGAAAATTTTACGGGCTCGGAAAACCACGACACTTTGCATCGAAAGGAGCTAGGGTCGTCATGCTCGATCTACAAGAGCAAAAGCTCCAAAAAGTCAAGTCCGCAATCGAACAACATGGCGGCAAAGCACTCTATAAAGTCTGCGACATTAGCAATGAACGAGCTGTCTCAGAAGTAATCGACTGGATAGCTGCGACCTGCAAGAAAATAGATGTCCTCGTCAACCTCGCTGGAATCTACCCTTTCCACCCACTCGTCAATTATCCCACGGAAATATATCGCCGCGTCATGACGGTGAACGTGGATGCCAGCTTCTATCTCACCCGCGCAGTTCTCCCACATATGCAGAAAGCTGGCTACGGCCGCATCATCCACACATCCTCCTCGACCTTCCAGCAGCCTGAGTTAGGACTTTCCGCCCACGTGGCGTCTAAAGCGGCTATCGTGGGTCTAACGCGGGCCACTTCTGTCGAAGCCGGGCCAGGAGTGACAGCGAACGTGATTATGCCGGGTCTGATCAAGACAGATTCTGCATACAATGCAGGTGTACAGCCAGATGGCTCGCATCCGCTCTTCGATAAGGTGATTCAATTGCAGGTAACTCAAAGAATGGGACGGCCGGAGGATATTGCGCATGCGATTTGCTTTATGGCGAGTCCAGAGTCACATTTTTTTACTGGGCAGATTTTTGATTGTAATGGCGGTGTGTCATTCCCTTGAGAGGAAGAGGTTATTAGAACTATATGTTATAGCATCTTAGATACGGTAGAATCAGGACAGTCAAGCATGATACCATCTTCCTCAGCTCCAATTGCTCGCTGGTGCATCCCCTGTTGCTGGGGAGACGTCAAGATCCATGTACGGATGTAGTATTACTACATCAATGCAAATAAGTTTAGTTCAGGGGTGGAATGAACATTTTCTTTATTCGAGTTCGAAAATGTTGGGGGGGGG
>LHCL01000020.1:203212-234411 GCA_001305275.1 Talaromyces verruculosus
GATTGGCTGAGTATAAATCAACACTGTAACCAAGGGCGTTTTTGTTGCATCTTTGTATGGTCTTATATTGTCACCACCATAACACCGTCGACTAGCCACAGTGATATGAAAGTACACGGGGCAGGCCCTCCGGAATCACGAAGTAACCTTCCAGACGCCAACATTGCAATAAGTAATCTAGTTGGACAACATCGGCCCTAGCTTCTGGGAAAGAAAGCGAATACAGTATAACAGCTCCAAACTGAGCACCCTCGGGGCGTGGGTGCAGCTCGTAACATTGAGCCTGTCTGACAATTGGATCTTTAAATGACGGTGGATGATGTCCACCATCCATTGTACAGTCCACATTTTATTGAACACTATTCTTGAATACCCTGCGCGACAGTGAGACTACTATAGATGCTAGCTAGCACCGGACTTTGCATTCTGAAGCCAGTTAAATTCATTTGTCCGCCTCGTTTTCAATACTATGATATCCGTCCTACCAACCACATCTGTCAAAGAGTTACCAAGGGAATCGAGATGTGGCTCTTGTACGAGCCGCCCATATGCACGATGTGTGTCCCTCTGTTCGCCTGAAGTTCAGCTCCCCGCAATTGAGGGAACTCAGCAAGCGTCATGCAGTGGCCCGATATTTTGAACACAAGCTTCTCGCCTGCATCGAACACCATTCCCGTCTGCCACAGGCCGATGTCGAGTTTAACAATCATCCCAGGTTTCACTTTTTCTTGCCGGGCGTACTCGTGTTCTGGGAAATTCTCGCGCGAACACATGTCGTCGACGGCCCGATGACTGGCTCGCAAGGCACCGCTGGGTCCAAGGTAGTAGAGTGGGTTAATTCTCTCGACTTCGTGTTCTTGCGATCCTAGGTCCTTTACCGGGATGTTGAGACTTTGCAGCAGACATCCAGTTCGGTCCGCCTTGCGTAACTGAACCCAGACATCCATGTCATCGTGGTCGGCACAAGACATATATAACTCCGCGCGAGAACATCCAAGGAGATGCGTTGGCTCGCTGAATGTAAACGTAAAGCGCAACTCCTGGTTATCGGCGTCCATCTGCATGCTGGGAGTGTCCGCTGCATATGAGACGGTACCCTTTTCAGATGGCGGGGACTTCCAGCAAGCTTTGATCGGGAGACAGGTAAAGTTGCTTATATTTGGTATTGGGGATCGGCCAGTCAGAGAATGCGTGGTTGATCACATTTTCCTGGTAACTTGTAAGCCCACGTGCCGTCGACTGGTTCTTGAGTGATACGTGCCTTGTTGTATCCCAGGAGCGACGCCCGAACCCTGGGTGTCTGCTCCCAACTATTGGATATATTCTTGGTATAACAGTCGAGAAACCGCTGCAAGTCATCGTTGGTTGCTTTTTGGTACAAGTCGTGCCACTCCTGGGTGGTATGTACCCGAATCCTGTTTGATCGATTAATAACAGAATCGTAGATGGTAGGAAGTCATTTACACACCACTTCCTCTCGTGCGGCACGTCAGTGAAGCCCCGGAACGATCCGAATGTATGGAGACCAGTTGAGTAACTAGCAAGTGCATACACTGGGCATGTTATACGATCAATTCTGGCCCGTTTGTCGGCCCAGTACTCGTTCAGGAGCGGGTACTTTTCAATCATGGCAACCAGATCTTCTTGACTCGCACGGCCTTGCTCTGATATCAGTCAATTTTCTGCATCTGGGTCAATAGATGCCTACCAAAATGCTGGTCAGCCAGAAAGTCTAGAATGCCCGTTGCGGGACACCCCCGCGACATATAATTTCCCGATAAATGTCACTAGCTCCCTCAAAAGCGGCGATGCATTTAAGGTGCGGCGGTCTCTGTGCTGCAATGAACCACTGAGCGATTGCTAGCCAGGAGTTTCCCACAAACGCAACACTTCCATTGCACCAAGGCATCGCAGCGAGGGCTTCCGTAACGTCATATCCATCGCGGCCCTCGTCCGAGCACCACCAACGAATATTTCCCTCGGAATCATAGGCCCCTCTCACATCAGGATTGACGATTGCATAGCCGCGGGCGGTCCATTCAGCGGGGTCAGGTGCTTCAAACTTCTCATACCCCGAGAGTCGACTTTTGGCGACGCCTACTCGGCCAGGGACCAAGTCAAGGTTGAAGAACCCTCGACCGCTCTTGCCATACGGACTCCAGGCCACAAGAGCGGGCACCGGTTTTGCATTGGAATCCGCTGGCCGAAAGATATCAGTTCGGATTTTGACACCATCTCGAAGATCGATGGGAACGTCCTGGTGGAACACCGTCTCTACCTGGAAAGCGGCGTGCTCTGGGCTTTTGTGGAAGCCTGCGGGTAGTACTGTTGTCGTTTCATGGAGCCCAGTGTACGTTGGATCTATCTCCGGGGCCTTTAAACGCCTCTGGATGACCTGGACGGACCCGATCTCTGGCATGATGGCTGTAAAAAGACTGAGATTGCTTAAGATATAGCGGAATGCTCAGAAATGAGGAACCTCAGCAAGTCTCCCTGGGGCTATATTGTCTCCTTGGAACTTGATTCTGCTCTAGTCATGTCCAATAGTGTCACAGTCCCACGGGGCCCCGCGGTCCCGCGGGAGTTTGCTGAGCTCTGGTTTGGACACCAGACAAGCGAATACGTAGCACCCAGAAAAATGCCTGTATCACGACCTGATGGCGCTTGTCTCGGGACCTCGTCCTAAAACGACTTCGCATTGTCTGATCCTTGCTGATCCCTGACTGATTTCGCTTTATCAAAAAGTACGCTTCCTACGATACCAGACGGCAGATTCAGCGTCATTGGTTCGGTACCTACCGTATTTTTTACTAGGGCCTTGGCATGGCTGCACCTCGCTCGGTTGCTGTTCCGCGAGCCTGTAGTCACCTTAACTGTCTCGAATAATACCAGTAGACTAAAATGATTGCCGCGACACATTTTTAGCTATTTCAAGGTATCAGAACGTTTGACGTTGACTAATTTATTTGATTTTTGATGATTATACAGAAAGAAATAAGTTGGGATGCTCGATGCTCCCTGTTTGTCCTTTCATTTCTATTCGACTAATATTCAGAGTTAGATATCACATAAACCTCATAGAGAAGAACCCCTCTTCCTCGACTTCAGCTTCTCCGTATCACAAATTAAACCTGAACCAAGCCAGGGCTTGCAGGAAAGCCTGCTCCTTGGCAAATTTGTTCTGCGACTTACTCAGGTCCGCGCGAACGGCGAATCCGTGGGCCACGCCGCTGAAGAGGTTGATCTGATAATTCTGACCAGTGTTGACCAGGATATCCTCAGACTTGTAACGAAGCTCTCGGGTGAAAATCTGATCAGTTTCTGTAAGGCAATTGTTCAATGTTGAACACATCAGTGTCTAGTTTGTTCACATGCGAGTACGAGTACCCGCCGGGGGAAGAAAAGCAATTTGGGGAGGGTTATCCCACCTGCGGCAGCGATGGAGAAAGGCCTTTGAATGGCTGCAAGCTCCTCTTCCGTGATGAAGGAAGGGTGAGCGGTAAAGCCAGAGTCGATTTTTCCTTCCTTAAGGAAACGGGCAACATACTAAACGCCAAGAAAAAAAAAAGAGCAAATGGACGATCAGCAAAGCCTGTCCGAAGCTCTATCGATATTAAGGAGAGGCATAGAACTTCGTACCTTGCCACCGAAGCAGTATCCAGCCGCGGCAATCTTCTTCACACCCAAGTTCTCTCTCAGGTGCCTGATTGTATCTTCAACAATAGGGTCAACCATGTCAATGCCATGCTTCGTGATCCATTCGCCAATATTGACCCTTCCGGCCTCGAAATCACCGATGTCCAGCTGATCGCCGTTGAAGAGATCCGGAATAACCGCAAGATAGCCGTTGGCGGCGAAATCATCCGCGAGTAACTGGCTGTTGGTGAAGATACCAAAGACATCAGTGATGATTAAGACCGCCTTCTCAGGGGTCTTGTTATTCTTAGGATTTGCGAAATAAGTACGAACTGCGTAGAGCAAACCAAATTCAGCGGACAGATTCACAGGAGGATCGCTATATATTAATTGACAGGGTCCTTCAATTACCGTTGCTGATTGGCTTGATCTCTCCGTTAGGCTCTCCTTCGTGCTTGAAGCCAGTAGCGCAGCAAGCGGCGGGGGGATTGGAAGCCATCTTTGAGGTAATGTGGGTTTATGTATATATGAATAGATTGTGTAAGGGTTTCAAAGAGTCTACTTCATAGTAGCTTCACGAAAGAACAGCCTTTCTTAGGAAAGAAGAAGCCGGGGGATGGAGGGAGAGATAGGCAACCATGATGTTTGAATATTTTGTATGCAAGCACTCTATCCTGAAGTCCTTCCAAGGCTTCTTAGGACCTGACTTGCCTGGCACAATTTTGGCAAATTTTTGGTCCCGCAGGATTCCCAGCTCTCCCTGAAAACAGTGGATCAGTAAAAAGAAACGCTCCACAGTACCATAGCCGCCAGGTTCCGTTACTACTACTACTACAAAAAAAGAGAGAACGCTGGGAACCTTTCAACTGCTTCATAGGACAGTCCTTATTTCAACTGATTAGTTTTGAATACTCCCCAGTTCGCTCATGTGGCGCATCTAACGAGAGGGGTTATATTCTAATACACATGCTCCTACTGCCTACTGTGAAGTAGTTATTTTTCACTTATATACATATAATCCACAAGCTGCGCATATAGTATAGAAACTGTAACTGCGTTTTCTAGCTAGTACCATTATTACGCTATTCGTTTGGTGGAGGAGCCATGTCAATGGGAGGGGCAGCTAGTTACGAGTCCTTTGCTATTGAAGGGAGAATGACTTATAACCGAGTGTTCCAGAGAACAGAAAACGTATAATTTGGAAATGCCTTATTATTCCCGTAGAGCTGCTGGGAGTCGGTTTGTCGTTTATGTAATTTATCAATCCAGTTAATTTTCCTTCTGTTTTTTTTTTTTATTTTTTTTTTTTTTTTGCTAAACACGAATTTATTTTTCTACATCCATCTGATAGGGTCTTGTCGCATACATTAAACGAATGGCAGAATCAAAAAGGAATCGTGCTTCCCACCGGTGTGGATTTCATGGTCTCCCACATTCTCGTTGTTCGCCCATGCTGGCTTGATACGATCCGTCTCTTGATAACACATATCATGTCCCGCCACGCGAAGCATGATTCCTTCACCCGGAGCAAATACCATTCCCATAGGCCAAAGCGTGATTTCTAACTTGACAATCGACCCCGGGGAATAGTCTCGCGTCGATCATGCTTATAGAAGATCTCTTGGTCAGTAGAAAGCTCATCAACTTTAGTGATAACATGCGACGCACGCAAGAATCCTTATAGCCCCAAGGCCTTGGCTGTGTTTACATTTGGAACTTCCCCAATCAGCACAGGACAAGGATAGTTGAGATGCTCCAGGAGCTTGCCATCCTTAGATATCTTTCGGATTTGCACTGCTACATCAAGATCATCATGGTCTTTACAGAACATTCAGAGGCGTACTTTGGCGTAGCCCGCCATTTCAGTGTATTTATCAAAATAACGAGTGAAGTCCTGTAATTCAATCATCAGTCCTGAATTATTGCAACGACAATTGTCGCAAGCCCAGATGGGAGACGTTTAGACATACCAAGCTAGCGTGCATGTCATCGCCGGCATGTAAGATCAAGTATTCATTTATAAGTTCCAGCGATCCCCGAGTCTTTATTAAGGCATTAAAGTAAAAATTTTTCAACGCCTATCAAGATAAGGGCCATTCTTTTTCAGGGCGTTCGCGGACAGTCTGCACTATACCACCACTAGCCTCAAATCCCAGCAGAGATAGACAAACCAGAGGAGTATCATCTTCCCAACCATTTTGAACACCTTTGAGGTATCTATCAAAATACTTTTAGAGAGCATAAACCATTTCTGATCAATATAGATCATACCACTCCTAAAATAGATATACTCGCAGCCATTTTTAGGAAGACTTGGCAGTACAGAAGGTATAAAACAAGCTGCGGCTATAAATCTGAGATGAATATAAGGCAACAATGTACAGAGGGATGTCGATATTCTCCATATAAATATATTTACTTTCCCAATAATCATCGTAGAAGGGTCGCTTTTGTATCATCCCAGGGAGATTCTCAGCCAAATTCAGACCAGCGAACCCAGCCAAAAGGAATTTATGGAGACCCTCATTATGCTTCTTGCCTCAGGCAATCGAGTCTCGATATATATCAATGCGACATTCCCAGGGTGCTAACGCATTTGATCCACTCAACGACATGTCAGAAATACATGGAAAGGTAATCCTTGTTACTGGAGGCGAGTTCCCCATCTTCCAACTGTTATTGCACATGGTTCATTCAGGCTAAACCGATGTGTGGGCAATACAGGTCTAGGTGCCGCTACTATACGATTCCTCGTTCATCACCACCCTTTATGCATCTATCTTTGCGCCCGTCCAGCATCCATATCTAGTGCGGAAGCGTTCGTCTCGTCAATCAGATCTTCATCCCCAAACGCTCGCATCGAAATCCGCCCTCTAAACCTCTCATCCTTCAACAGCGTGAAACAATTCGCCAATGACTTCTTCAAGGAGGACATTGAATTTCTTGATCTTCTATTCCTCAATGCTTTTCGACCACGGCCCCTGCTTTGACGGAGGAGGGTTACGAAAGCCAATTTGGCATCAATCATGTCGGTCATGCACTACTGACTCAATTATTGATGCCTAAACTCCTACAAACAGCGACCCTGGGAAGGGATGTTCGCATCTTGATCACCTCGTCCCTGGCAGTGCATTATGGTCTGCTCTCAACGGGACTGGTCCTTGATCGAATGAAGACGGCAGACTGCCTAAGTTCACCATATCAACGCTATGCGCACTCGAAGCTCGCCAACATCCTCTTTGCTCGGAAGCTTTCGCAGCTCTATCCATCCGTTCAGTCTGTGTCTTACAGCCCCGGCCACGTCAAGACTGATCTGTTCAAAAAGGCCACTGGAGTAAACAAGTGGCTCAAAATATTTGTGTTCAAGCCTCTCCTATGGCTTATTAGTGTTAGTCCCGAAAAAGGAGCAAAAAATGGCATCTGGGTTGCTGTTTCGCCGAATTTGGTAAATGGAGCTTATTATGAACCTGTGGAAATACTTGTCAACCGGAAAGGCTTTCTGGAGGATCAGAAGCTGACAGATGAGCTGTGGAACTGGACAAGTAAGGAATTAGCAGAACACGGGGCACAAGGGTGGCCATGAATGTGATTGCTTATGTTCGCTGTCTATATCAAGTACTTCCTGAATTCATTAGCGCTCTAATCGCTCCCCTATACAGTTTTTCATGAGGTAAGCAAAAAGACAAGAATAATGGACCAAAATTTTGGTAACAATCTTCAATGTTGGAAGCTGTAAGGGTTAACTGAGTCGAGACTGGATGCCCAGGTGGCCATGGCTGCGTGACGATCTAGTCTGGGAATATAAATACGACTGTGGAACGCGAACTTCAAGGAGAATTTACATCAGCTTGTGTTGAGGGGACCTCAAAGTCATGCGACTAGAGTTCTCTTCTCTTCAGATGACAAGCTGCTAGCAACAGCCTATTCAGGACATCCTACTGTGCTATGGCATATTCATACCATGGGACCTCCTACAGTACTCTCCAAATTAGACGGAGACCTGGGTAGATATTTTGTTCGCATGGCCTTCTTTCCTGACTCTCGTCAATTTGCATGCTGTATCTTGTCCAGGGAGTGAAGCACGGGCCTTTTACTCGGAATGGGCGACTTGGACTATTCGGATAATCCAGAAGACGGCTGGAGTTTTATGACTCAAATTTTTGAACTCCCAAGCGGCCAGCGTATTTTGGAAGGCAGATCGTACGGGCTTTTCAATGGAATGGAACTTTTAGTCGACAAGAATGAATTGATTCATAAGTGGCCTGGCCATACCACGGGCGTCGTTGACCTGCGAACTAGAATGTACTATAGTACAGTAGCCGTATCCCTATTGACAAGGAGGTCAAGCAGGGATCGGGTTTGGATGATAGCAGAAAGGGTTCTAGGCAATCCTGCCCGGTAGAGGTACGGTATTTCATAACGGCTCTCCAGTGTTGTCACTACCATGGGACTATGTCAACAGTGTTGTGGCGATTCGCAAGAATATGGTTGCTATCGGGTATGTCACTGGTCGTATCACATTCATAACGATGCCCGAGAAGATGGATGTTGTCAGACAGAGGAAAGGAGGACAGCAGCATCGTGTGTAAAGTATCTATTAACTCTAACTAGAATCTATGAATCACACATGTGCAGTATACCCTGGTTTTCGTTCTGGGTGAGCATAATGATGCCTGTCCAATAAGAATAGGTGCCATTCTGTTGAATAGCATCATGTCTTAAAGAATGAAGACTAAAGAGTTTGATACTAGCTTTAGCTCTCTAAGGGGTAATATTAAATATTGAAGCAATTCGATGAAAATCGTGTGTGGTAGAAGCTTGTTGGGAGGCGTTACTGTGTTAGGGGATATGGCACATCGTAACTCTGAACCCTAAAGCCAAATGTATGCCCGTCATGCTGTGGGCAAATCAACAATCCTATATGCTGCTTTCTGCTAGAACTGAAGCCTGTCTCTTCGGGGTCCACTGGGCTCTAATCGCCTGCCTATGTAGCTTGATATTTAACAGAGTCATCAATAAGAGCTGCATTCACATCATGAACATCATTACAATCGAACGTAATTACAGATTACTTCCCATCATTCGTGCAATATCCATCTACTTGAATCTGTCAGCAACAACAATACTTCTGTCTCTTTGGCGAAAGTGTCGATATGGTGCGAGCTCTTCCCCAGAACAAGTCTCTGTAAAAGCGGCACTCCTCCAACTCCTGCAGTACTGACGCCTGGATTATCGAAAACAAGATCAGATGATCCCGACCCTTCGTCTACTTCTTCTTGAAGCCCATTCATCGATGCCATCAATGCCAAACATGAATTCTTCCACCAGCCGAGACGAGCACTCGCAGACATCGCAATGGTCGTGATGAGCAGAATCAAAGTCGCCAGCTGCACCACCAGAGATGGGAGGAAATAATACCATATCACATGAATATAAGCTGTTGTTGATAGGACAGAACCCTCTGCGAAGCTCTGTCCACCCGCAGTTTCGTTATTGTTTCGAATCAGGGTGGAAAGCGAAGTTGCCAAATTGGAGAAAACGGCGGGGATGTCCGATGCGCCTTCCATATTGAGATACTGAAATATCTCAGACGTCGAGGCCGAAAATGTGATGGCACCAGATTCTGAGGTGCTATAGCTGCCGCTCAGAGTCGAGTTTAGGAACTTGTTGAGGAGGGAGTATGAGTCATCATCTACGAAGTAGTTGGTGCTCGATGATGGTGATGATGGTCCGCTAAGATTGAATCGTGGGGTGTGTATATTCTCTTCATCGTCGTTCCCGAGTTGAGAGAACCATGACGAGTGTGCATCTGTGTTGTTGTCGAATGATTAAGTGCAGACGAGTTGTTCGGTACACTTCCCACCAGTGACTGAACCGCTGTATGCATTGACACAAAAGTATAAAACGCATTCAAAGGCCGTGTCGGGCTGCTTGATTGCAGAAAATTTTAGTACGGAACTGTAGTATTGCTTAAAATTCGTCGAGGTCAAACCGCCACTGGAGACGAATGTCTCGTTGATCAACACTGTTCCCAAGTTGGCAGTTGCTTTGAGGCCATTGGGTAGCGTGTAGGAAGAAGTCGTGCCTGTTTTACTTGCATTCAGCTCGCTTGAGACATCCAGACACTTGTCACACATTGCGAGCGTGGCATATGATTGTGGCCAAGTGCAGTTTCCTGTTGAACAGCCCTTTGCTTGCACGCCCAGGACAGTGGCAGCGTCGTTGCCGTTATAAAATATGGCATGATAGGCTGCACCAATGGCGTCGGAGCTAAGAGTAGGGTCTTACAGACAGATATGTGGTCAGCATGGGACGTTAGACATAAATTGATGGAGAAAGTCTTCTTACCGAGAACATCGTTTATTGCCGGGGTGTAGGATCGAGACCATGGCACAGAGGCATTCCCGACGGCATTTGATCTTAAAGGATAGGTTATTGCTTGCTGCGAGACGGTTCCTCTGGCAAGGACAGCTACCATCAGGCGGTGTATAGAACTCATATTTTAGAGCCCATGCCAGTCTCTTTTACGCATATAGAGGAAGAATCCCAGGTGTTATACGCTGCTTCCATTTCCTTTCATGGATTCGTTAAAACATGTTCTGTATAGAGTGGATGGTAATTCATTGTTGACTGCGTTTCAGCCCCACATATTTTATATGGGGTTTTTGAATTGTCAAATTAATGGTTAATGTGTACATAGGTTTAACAAGCCAGATTCAATTCCTGTTCAGTTGCAGCTTAGAGGTTACTCCTCTTCAAACCCTAACAGTGTAAGTCCGCCCGAGTGATATCCCATAGCTAACAGGTTGTTTCGGAACATGTAGATGTCTGGTCGCCGTTCAGGCGGAAGTAGAAGGATCTTCTCCCCATCCCGTGTAACCCAGGAGCCGGTGGGATCCACGGAAATTGATGGAATTTGTATATAGAGATTATCTGAAAGGCGATTGGCAACTTCATATGCCCAACTTTTATGGCAGCCTTCGAATGTCTGCATAGCCTCACCATTATCTACACGCCAAACCCGGACGGTACAGTCCTCGGAGCCAGAAACCAAATACATGCAATTCGCTGAATAAAACAAGTCACTAACGGGCCTGCTATGGGCATGGAAAGTGTGCTTTAGGGATGGTGATTTTGAGTTGTTGTTGCTGATTACCTTCCACACTCGAACTGTACCATCCCTTGACCCCGCCGCAAGCCAGCAGCCATCTGGTGACACGGCTACGACCTCAACGGGGTTACAAGGAATCTGCGTGGCATTTAACGATTCTCCAGTAGTTGTGTTCCAAAGCCAAACTTGAGAGTCCTTGGATCCTGAAGCAAGCCAGCTGCCGTCAGTAGGGAAGAAAGCAATGGAAGAGACCCGGCCGTTATGGCCCTCAAGGATCTTGATTGTTTCCCCCGTGGCTGTATCCCACACGTGGATTGTACCATCTCTAGCGCCAGAAGCAAGCTTTGTATTGTCGAAGGAAAATGCCACGATGGTAATCATACTCTTGTGGCCGGTACATATATGCACTGGTTTCCCTGTCTCTGTATTCCATAGTCGTACCGTGTGGTCTCTCGAGCCAGAGGCAAGACGGGAGCCTTCTGTGGAGAATGCAACTGTGCCAACCCAATCTAGATGACCTTCCATTTCTTGAAACACCCGGCCTGTGGTTGTATCCCAGAGTCGAATCGTGGGATCAGCTGAAGCATAGGCAAGTTTGCGGCTATCGGGGGAGAACGCCATTCCTCCAACCATACCCTTGTGGCCTTCCACTATTCGAATCGCGGCCCCCGTATCTGGGTCCCATATACGGCCTGTGTGATCTCTTGACACAGAAAAAAGCTGGCCACCTGGTAAGAAGATCACTGCTCCGACGCTATCGAGATGGCCCTCCATTGTCTGCAGTAGTCTTCCTGTTTGGGTCTCCCAGAGCCGAACAGTCCGATCCCAGGACCCGGATGCAAGCTGATGGCCACTGGATGTGAAGGCTACGGAGCCAACGCAGTCAATGTGGCCTTCCAGCTTCCGAAGCATCTCCCCTGTGGATGTATCCCAAAGCCTTAGGTGATTGTCGCTTGATCCAGAGACTAGTTGGCCGCCAGTTGGGGAAAATAACGCTACATTAACCATATCGTGATGACCCTCTAATTTTCTTTGCAGCATTCCATCAGCTGTCGTCCACAACCGCACCGTGCAGTCCCCTGAGCCAGATGCAAGTTGATCGCCGTCAGGAGAGAAGCATAGAGCGGTAACCCAGTTGCTGTGGCCCTCTATTTTTCTCAACAGGGACCCGGTTTTAATGTCCCACAACCGAATTGTTTGATCTCGCGATCCAGAAGCAAGTCTCGCGTCCGGGGAAAAGGCAACTGCACAAATGACATCTGTATGGCCCTTTAAAGCCTGCAACAGCTCCCCGGTAACAGTATTCCATACGAGAATCGTTTGATCTTTGGAGCCAGATGCAAGCTGGTTGCCATCCCGTGAAAAGGCCAGCGCACAAACTTTATCTTTATGGCCTTCAAGCATGTGTAATAGCGCCCCCGTCGCGGTATCCCACAACCGAGCTATCTGGTCTTCGGACCCAGAGGCAACACGACTGCCGTCCCTGGAGAAGGCAACGGCGCCTACCCTATCTCTCTGGTCCTCTTGCATGTTTAAGTAAGGAGTCCAGTCCTCATGTGGCAAGCTCTTATTGCTAACCCAGGATGGGATTTCACTGAAGAAGTTATTCCGAATAATGCCTCTTGGACTGAATAAAACTGCGGAGCTGTAAATCTGGAGAGGGGCTGTCTCAATGATCGACCTGAAATGATTGCAAAATCCGCTGGCGTCTTGGACTATATCTCGCAGAACCTCTGCTTCTCTGTTAATTGCATGCTAGGTAAGTCAGCACTCTTCGTTGTGCATGCCGTACGATGTGTACTCCAAGGGCCGTGATATTTACCTGACTGATGTACTCCAAGTCCGATAACATCTGCCTCGCCTTGGAAATCTGTCTTAGCCAGCAAAGAGCTTCTAGCCAGTGCAGAACGTGTTTTCGGAGGAATATATTAAGCTTTTCCCAAAAGTCGGAACCGAACCGGTGGCCCTGGTCCTGGAAAGCATGATAAGTATGGTCGACCCAGTAACAACAGGCATATTGGATGTCTGTGAAGCGGCTTTTGATGACATATTGATTAACCTCATCGATTACCGCGCCGGGGTGATGGAGCTGGAGAAGATCCTTTGTCAGCCTATGAGACATAGCTTCTATACAACTGTGCGAAATCATGCTATGACCCTGCCCCGGGTTAGTAATCAATATTTTCGACCTGCCTCCTCTAAACAGGTAATCTCTTGCGGACTGATGCACGAGATAAACGGTGTCTTGACGGATGGTGAGGAACGAGCCACAGGATTCAACAAGTTCACGTAGCGAATCTAAGATTGGGAGTATCTGCTGTGGAAACTGAGCAATAATGCAGAGCTCCCTGAGACTCATTGGACGACACGAGAGTACAACCGTGGTGAGGATACGTTTACGGGATTCAGAATCTTCTCCCTTGTCAATAGCCTTCAACATCTTCTCATAAAGTTGTTCCAGGCCAGGGGGAAATTCTTTGAGGACCTGGGGAAGCTCAGCCTGTATCTTCCATGATGGTAATTGTTGAAGCCGACTGCATGCCAAAGCAACCCAAAGAAACGTCCCTCCTGCATTTTCACAAAGATGGCGGCGCACTCTCTGCAAGGTGTCCTGATCTCTGATCTTATTTCCCAACTGGCCGGCCTTCATGTCGATGAAAGTGTTGACCGCTTGTGAGATGTGGGCCGAATCAGATTTCAAGTTTATTTGCCGCCGACTATTACCATTGGAGCGCAAGATATCGTCAATGTCATCTCTATATCTACTCGCCAAGAGCCATTTGACCTGATTCGAGTGGTGACGGGTGATCCATTTTAGCAGCCGGGATACATCTGAGCTACATTCATCGAGAGCATCGACAATCAAATAGACTCTGGGCAGCCTGGTGTCTCTCAACATTTCCGAGAGAATATTACAGAGAGCCTGTAATGCGTTAGGGCCTTCGAAGGTTTGATGCCCTGCAGATTTATATTTCTTCCAAAGGTGTTCAACGAGCGCATTTTCTTCATCGATAAGGAAGTATATAAGACCTCGAAGAATCGAGACGGCGTTGTTCAATCTATTATCCGTGCTTTGACAAAAGAAATATGCCAGAGTCCTCATTTCTGGGCTTTCGTTTGCATATTTGGATAACTCTTCGATGAGACCTATCATAACCATGGTTTTGCCGATCCCAGGGTCGCCCTTTATCCAGAGTAGCCGAGTTTCCTCGTCGTCCCTCCAAGCGAGGAAGTCAGGCTCGTTAAGAATCCATGAGTACGAGTGCGGCAATAATTCATCTTCACTGTCTTGGATTCTGCTCTTGTCATCCCGTGGGTCTGTAACGTACAGGTCCCGAAGACATTCGAGGTGCTCTGATCAAGTCAGTATCCCGCCCGTTCCACCTAACACACAAATCATGCTGGGAGTGAAGTTCTTACCCCTCGAAAATTGAACATCATCTAATCCTGTAGCCGTTCCTAGTATATCTTGCCTTGGGATAAAAGAGAGTAGTGCTTTTGTGTACGCAGCCGCCACGGCCGCTGCGTACGATTGCCATTGCTTGTTCTTATGCGAGTCTGCATAGTCACTGATACCGCGAATAACCAAACATGGAAGGGCATCCATCAGACCAATTGCCTCCATTTCCACGCACAAAAGACCGTTCCTTTTCAGTTCTTCTCTTACCCTACCACATCTAATGACATGACTAGAAGATCCAATGGTTCCGTAGTGAACACGGGGACTGATATCCCTCCAAGGCCTTTGAACCCTCTGAGACGGATCACAGTCATAACAGCTGCCATTGCTGCCCTGGTGATCGTATGTAGGTTGAAAAAGCTGATCATTCTCGACGCCCTGATGAACGTATCCATACTCTTTCATTTCCAGATGCCTGAGTTGAAGATCTTCAAGGAAAGTTAGAAACGGATTCGCAGAGATTCTATGAGCGGCTTCAAATCTTTGGACGGCGGTTTGGAGGTCCGAAGGCGGCTTTTGAGAAACTGTTGCGCCTGTAATGTAGTGCGAGTTTCCCAAATCCACCACTGATCGACCGACCACAACATCCCCGAGTCGGATGTCACAATGTTCTCCGTTTGGAATTCCGCCTCCGACCCCCACTAGAAGTCCGAATTGGACAGATCTGAAATCATACCTAAGCTGCGTTGCTACTGTTGCGGCCTTGTTGTTGCCGATATCTGGTAGAACAGCGATAACGACATTGTGCTCCCCCATGCGGCCCAACACGTAGCTAGTGCCCTTCTTGGAGTCGACTGGAAGAGGAGGGTGGTTATCATCCAGTAAGGCTTGAACAGGCGCAAGCTCTGCACCCTTGGGACAGATGACAGCAATCGTATAGTCGCTATGCGTGAATAGCATTGCTACAGACTGTCAACCATCAGAACATGATAAAATAGATAGAATGCAGAAGAAGGGAGATGAATCTGAAGGAGGATGGGAGGATGGGAGGATCTATTTAGTTAGAGCTGACTTCCTTTTCCTCATCGTTATGCACCTTGAACAAAAGGCAGCGAATCAGCGCAAATTTTGTCATATTTTCTTATTTTTTGAAAAAAAGAAAAAAAAAGGAATAGGTTAAACATAACCACCAAATAAGGATATCGGGAGCCTACGCTTTGAGGTTATGGTAAACTGATACCGACGATGATGGGAATACTGGTTAAAGTGCCAGATCCAGCTAGCTTCAGTGTTATCCCTTTAAGTCAAGCGACAAAAGTGACCGCATGGAGAGACAGCTATGTACGTTCCTCTTGAGGAGGTAAGTCATAGTCTTTCATGATTCGCTCGGACGCCCGTGATCGCTATTTTCCCCCAGGCCATTTCCCTAATTGGGAATGAGTCACGTCGGTCATTTTCCTGACTCTTGACTGGAATTTAATGGAATTTAATGCTGGGGTCGCAAAATCCCTTTGGACAAGCTCAGGAATAAGCCATATGCATTATAGAGACAGGGTGGGTGTGTATTTTCAACTGAAGCGTTTAGATTTTGGGCGTTTGCACACAACCTTGTTATTCAAAAGTGGACTGGCCACCCAACAGGGAACGAGACCTGGTTTATCAAAATGCTGTAGAACTGCCATCTCTTTCAATTTCGAGTCTCGAGCCCATCGGCCAATTGGGAATCCGACCAATGAATACCTAAGAAGCCCGGTTCGCACTCAGTTACCTAAATAGGTAAGCCTTCTGGACTTTGATTACTTTAGTCTTGAGGCTCTTGACTGTCAAATCACAGATGTAGGATAAAAGACGCGCAGTTCGGAGTTGAAATCAGTAGATATATACATGATCTATTCGCTATTGTAGGTGAATCTCAACCCGTCCATACCTGTCCGACGATGAAAGCTGGTGTTTTGTAGATCTTGCCTGCATATCGCGCAATCGCCCTTTTGTAATGACATTATATCTGCCGTATTGTATACACCTACATCACCGCAATCGTTTAAACATGACCTGCTCAACGCACCCACCACCTCGTTCCAGCTCATCATGTCCAAGTTCCACATCAACAAACCCATTACGCACGTACAGGCCGCGAGCCGGCCTATTGTGCATTACCACTTCTAGCCTGAGTCTCGCGGCGCCAATGCCTCGTGCCCATTCTTCAACAGCAGCTATCAGTGCATCACCGACACCACGGCCCCGTGCTGCGGGATCTACCCACAAAGACACGAGTTCCACAACCTCTGCCTCTGGCTCATCAGCAAGAATTCCCCCTACCATGCCGACTGCCTTGCTATCTAAAAAAGCAAGGAATTGGCAAGCGTTAGGGATGCTGAGCCGGGCACGCCACCGTTGTTCTGGCACATGCTCCCATTCCGCGAGTTTTGATTGGAACGCGTATGGTGCTTCTTTGAGTGCGGCTAGTCTCTGCTCTTTCCAAAGCTGCCACTCGCTAGGGCCGATGTTTTGAAGCTTGATCATGGCTCGATACGCAAGTTGTCAACTTGTGTACTATAAAAACTATCGACGCTAGGTATGGATGTTAGTCTAGTGTGCCTAAGAGTAGCAAACAAGGGGGATAAATACCCAATACCATATAAAAACTGAGCCAGGGCTATAGAGATGTAAACACGTCCGTATATCAGGGTTGGCTCACAATATAGACATCTGGAATCCTCAAGTGCTGTGAATAGATGAAACCAAAGATTGAAGGGTACCTCCAGTTATTATAGAGGCTGATATACAATGACTCATTTTTAACGCCAAAGTCTAATTCGTTGATTCTTAGCACGCAGCTAGACAACACTACGTACAATCTGAATTTGGTATTCTTTACTCCGTTCCTAGCCGCTCACCTACTCTGTAGATCGCAAGGAATCCTTGAAAGACTTTGTTTGGATTTACTTCGATGTCAAGTCATTAGTTACCCTAGTGGCGATCAGTATTTAGGGTTAGGGTTATAGGCGGGGTCATCAGCCAGTTCCAGCACTGAACTTAAGTCCACGTCCAGAGCAGGCTCAAATCAAACGTCAACCTCTGCACATACCTAGGTACCCTCCGAGAATTTTATACGAAATTCACAGAATGCCGAAAGGAAAATCGCTTCTCAAAGAAGTGAACAACGCGAAAAGCAAGTCCAAGAAGAAGGGCAGACATCAGCATGCTGTAAGACCTTTTCTCGACTTTCCTTGACTTCCCCGCAATCGCAATCCTGGTCGAAGGTGGGATTTGACTAACCTGTTCATGTTCGTCTACTGCAGGACCCCGAAACCGCCGATGAATTTCTAGCTGGTATATACCTCATCTCATCATTTTTTCAGATTACGACTTTGCTAACAATTTCAAGCCGGCGTTGATCAAGAAGAAGGCGGCGAAAAATGGCGCGCTGGCGACCCCGTGAAAGCCATGCGATTCTTCATGCGCGCAATTGAGATTTACGATAATGGACTTGCCAAGTATCCCACGTCGTTTGATTTGGCTTACAACAAGTATGTACACGAAAACCTTGCATTGACTATGGTATAGAAGAAGTACTGACGATGTGATAGAGCCCGCGTCCAATACGAAATCACCCAACATCCTAAACTAGCTACCCAGCTCCCCGCGCCGCAGATCAAAATCCTTCATATCGCTCTCCAATCCCATCGCGACGCGCTCGTACTCGATCAAGATAATGCAGATGTTTTATTCAACACGGCGCAGGTTCTGACAAGTCTTGCGGAGGCGTTGACTGAATCCAAACGGCCCAATGAAAGTCGCATCCAGGAAGCAATGAAATATTTGAATGAGGCGTTGGAGTTATTTCAGAGATGTTTGGTCGTGCAGGAGCTGAGATATACTGAGTCGCAGGAACAGATCAAGATGATGGAGGCTGGTGACGTTCCGCAGACTGAGGCTGAAGAACCGGTGGGAGAAGAGATGGATACAGAGTCGGAGGCGCCTGCGCAGGAAGAGTGGGCTGCTGTAGTGGAACCGGTAACCAAGGATACACTGGTCGATACGGCCGTTGCACAGTTGGAGACATTGGCGACATTGTGCGGTCTGTTGGTCCTCGATGGCGGTAATGGATTGGCTTGGGTGGAAGAATACTCGTACGACTTGTTAAGAACGAAAATTGCGGCGTACGTCGAAGGCACAGACAGAGAACAGGAGGTCGCACTCGCTCGCGCAATATTCGTGGCAGCACTGACGGAGGTATTGTACCGAAGTGGAAGAGCCGATGTAGATACCTACCAGAGAGAGCTGAGCGGTGCCTTTCCGCCTGAACTGGATCTCTCAGACAATCCCGAAGGTCTTTGCAGCAAAGCGGAGGCATTGACATCATTCAATTCTGCAATTGCAGATAACCCTCCTGCAGGTACTGTGGAAGAAGTGCAAAAGTCGCTCGTTTCTCGTTGGCAGGCATTAACTTCAGCTCTGGAGTCGTTAACCGCAGCCTCGAAACTGGCCAGTGCAGATAACGTTCCGAAAATCCATATTGCTAGAGGAGATGCCGAAATGTTGCGGTGGCAGTTGGGCAGACCTCCTTGGAGTTATCCCGTGGCAGACGAAAACGCCGCGACACTGTTGAAAAATGCGCAAACGTACTACCGTGGCGCAGCTGCTTTGGCGCGTCGAGATGGCGATTCAGAGCAAGAAAAAGAGGGTTCCTGCAAAGAAGCGCTCGCTGCAGCGCTGGCTGGAGATAAAACCAAATTGGACCAATTGAGAAGTACAGATTCAGAAAAGGTGATGGGTATCGCGCAGGAAATGATTGAGGATGGGTTAGTAGGATTAGCCGATGCCGAGTCGCTGCTCATGTGAGCATGTTGAAAATTGTATATAGCGTTCAAATACCATGTATCAAGAATCGGTGTGGATTTTCATCTCCTCATCAATCTGTAAACTTTCCTGTCGTAGATTATGCGTCTTGCTGTATTCCGTCGACGTTTTCGCCGACCCTTCTAGATCAGCCATCACAGCTTCCAGACCCGATAGTAACGATTCAATCTCTTTCCGTTGAGCCAGGACTTTCTCCGCGAGCACCGCATTTTGTGACTGAGCAGTTTCGATTTTGGCATTGAGCGCTACCTGCGCTTCTTGCAGGTAAGGCGTCAAATGGGCTTTGTACAAACCCTCGGCATCAAGCATATGTGGACTATCTCATTAGTCTACCTTTAATTGACGAGAGGTGGTGCTGAACGTACGGAACATCACTCTCACTCTCCCCCTGACTTTTACGCCTCCTCGCCTCGCCAACCAATCTATCCAACTCGTTCAACCCCTTGATTACCTCGCGCTCTTTGATGATCTCGTTGAACTCGGCCGTTGCGCCTTCCTCGAGTTTTGCGTTGAGTTGGCGATGGACAGACTCCAAGCTAGCAGGGACATGTCTGGCGGGTGTGGGAAAGCAGGCTGCAAAGTTTTCGTATGAGTTCGCTTTGAGTGTTGCGCGGAGAGCTTTGCTGTAGATGTCTTGGAGTCGGGATGCGCGTGGTCCCGGGGTTAATTGGATTGGAGCTGGCGGGGGAGGAGAGAGAGATTCCCCTTCGCGTTGTTGGTTTTGGTTTTGTTGTGGCTGTGACATTGTTATGAGAGATATTAAGACTGTCTAATGTGACAGAAAGGAGGAGTCGCAGTCCGTGGGGGGATGGTTGAGCGGAGAATTCGTCTGAACGCGACGCGTCTAACAAATTAAAAAGCCTGGCGGCACCATTCCTATTGGCCAATTCTCTCTTCTGCTTCGTCTTGGGAACTTCCCCTTTTCAATTGACGAAATATTCAACATTATTCGATTTACACACAAATAACTATAGTTGACTGCTGATTATACATTACATCTGCTACACAATAAATCATACCCTCTGCACCCCCTCAGCATCCTTCGCAAAGTACGTCGTACTCTCTGTATCAGAGACCCTTCTTCCAACCTGACTCCCACCATTCTCACTACCCTTTGTGCCACAGTACTGCTTCAGCGCCATCTCACCAGCTGATGAAGAGGATGGTGACTGCCTCCTCGCCCGGAAACGGTCCACAAACTCCATAACTGTGGACCAGGAGACGGCTATGTAAATGATACTGTTCCAAAAGCCTTGCAAGGGAAGGACAAAGGAAGATACGAATTCGAGGCCGAAGATTGCATCGTCAGGATAGATGAGACTATATACGCGGTTTATTGTTGAGGGGACCTTTGTTGCTGTTTAGTCAAAGTTCATACTGATTGGTATATGGGGGAAGGGGGCTTACCCATGTGACTAACAGTGCAATGAAGTATAGTACGGCATACTTGCAATATGCGAATGCAGCTGAACTTATGTCCGTTCGCGGGTGACGCCGTGGTAATGTCGGCGACACTTTGACGCTGGTGCTTCCGACTGTCGAGGTTGCCGAGGGAGGTAATGGGACGGCCTCGCCTCCTGCAACGGTGACGGAGTATGCCGGGAAGGCAGTTATGTTGCTGGTGTCGTTGGTATTGTTGTTGACTTTGACATTGCTGCTGCTGCTGCTTTGGTTGTTGCTGGTACTACTACTGCTCTGGCTCTGCACCTTGACCGTCTGCTCATTCGCCGCCTCGCTAGTAACATGTACGACTTTGGAAGCATGAATCTCAAACAAGTTATTCAACCCATCGTCCATCATCATACTGGCTTCTTTGTTAAAGCTCCGAAGCGTGCGTCGTTTCCGCGCAATGTCAATGCCTACACGAGCATAGATGGCAAACGTAAGCAAAATCACGAACCAAACTGGCCCGTAAAAGACGGCGATACGGAGTATATCCCAGTCCACGGCAACCCAGCACCATAACTAACCCATCCGTCAGTTGATCAACCATCAAAATGCAGCAGAGAAAGGGGAAGACTTACAGTTGCAGAACCATACACAGGACCCTTGGAACTAGACGAAATGAAAAAGTACGCAAATGGTGGAATGAATGGCAGCCCATAACAAAACACCATATACGTCCATTCCAAATGCCTCAACTTGGCGGCATCATATTTATGGAAGAAGGTTAGGTAGACGTTGAACGCCATTGAGAATGTCCACAATGCATCGGACGGCATGAACCTACCACATCTTCATCAACACTATTCCTCTGTTTATAGGGGGAAGAAGACATACCACTGGATAATAAAGGCCTGAAACCGACACAGCACCCCCCCATGCTCCTTTTGCACAATCGCGGTTCTGGAGATGAGTGTCCCGACATTGGTGAGGATGTTTGCCCAGGAGGCAAAAAATACAACGCGATTGATGGGTTTGCGAAATGAGGGAGACGCCAGAAATGTGCTGATGATGATTGTGGTGCCCACGACAGAGAGGATGGAGGTTGCTCTTTCGGCGGCCGTGATGGCAGCGAGTTGGCTGTCGGAGAGAGACATATCCAGAATATGAAGAATAAGGTTTGTATACAACAGAAGAAATGAATATGATCTTGATCACGGATCCGATAATCAAACTCGAACACTTGATCGATCTCTCGAGTCACTTATATGTACGCGAGAAACGTCTCTCAGGGGCAGTACAAACGAATTCAACCCCACAAACTATCGATATGGAGTCCTAGAGGATATAAAAAGGGTTTCTATATTCCGAGAACGCAGCACCACCTTCCACAACACCGAGATTTCAATATTCCCATCTTACCCCTTTTCCGAGCTTGCACCAGACATGTAACGACTGACCAACACCCGCCAGTTGCTGGAAGCAGATACACGTACGTACGTTACGTGATCGGACATGAACTACACAAGCCTCCTTCGGCAAGTGTACAGAGTAAGTGACACGAAAAGAGGCAAGGCAGGACCTGATCACAGACCCTCCACCAGTTGACATTCTAGCACCTTTCCAGTATACTGGGATTGGTACTGGATTTCGATAGATATTACGTACATATGCGGCACCATAGAGTGAAAAGAATGCGTACAGGGCCTAGTATTGATGCATGCAATACCTGACTCATGTCTCACAGGGGTACAACACTTATACCGCTCCTCTACGTAGTTTGTGGTTCGTCTTTACCCGATTGACGCCATCTATAGAATCAAGACACTATGAAGCTGGGGCAGTAGTATTACCCCGTATTATCAGAGCGGAGGGCCCGGGCGGTTGTTCGGGTTGTTCGCCATGGGTTTTGAGGGAATATTGGTCAAACTGCTACCTACTATTTAGCCGGAGTGCGGTGTGCACGAAATACGTGACTATGTAAGTATGTTGTACATGTACCGGCAGGCAACTGAACTTCAAGAACAAAGACTCCGACGGGCCGTGTTTGTACTTGACTGATGCGGTATGTAAATCCCCCCATTGAGTTCATGGCACGTAGCAATAAATTCGATTAAAGAAGTGTACATACCCAAGCAAGTAGAAGGTAGAAATTTTACGATAGTTACCGTATGCGCTGGGCTGGGCTGGGTTTGAGTCGGGAAATTAGGGCTTGTGACACCACGCCGGGCTGGATGGATAGCGGTCTACGTAGTTAGTTGGCGGCTTGGGGATGGTGCTGGTTTGGTCTGGTTCTGGATCAAACAAACTTGTCATAAAGAGAAAATACTGAGATACGTAATGGCCTGGTACACGTAGGAGAATGTAAGGTTGAGGCGGTGTTGTGGTCTTTTCTGGATTGAGTATACATGTATACCCAGCTAGGGTGGTTTGTGGATGGCTTGACGAGGGGCTTGACAGAGTGTTGTATGTCCCTACCCCTACCATAGGTATTATTTACCTCATAGAAACGGAATATGTTTTAGATAGAGGCGGCTCGTCCAGATGGTTCTAAGGTTGAGTTAATTCTCAAGTAGGTCTATGCCGACATAGCAGTACCCATACCCTGGCACATGTACCATATCAACACCATCCCCAAGAGAATTTACACCTAAGAAACCCCTTCTCTCGCGAAAGAAGTTAGCCACAAACAATAGAATAATAAAACATTGTACCATTCCGAACCAATTAGACACTGAACATCCAGACCGACAGTTCAAAACCAAACCGATCAGCGGATCTCCGACACAGTACATAGGCAAAGCAATCTGAGTCTCAGTCTCATCCAGAACATTGCCTCTACCTACCTAGATCCATACACCGAATCAAGCCTCAACCCTCAAAGAGAAATTACAACCGCGGCAGACAGACGCCTGCTCTCATAAGAGAAGAGAAGACCGATTGGCCTTGACCACAATCTGGGGTAGTTCATGTGTCACCGCACCTCCTATTGCCGTGCCTTCTCCATCCAAGCTCAACTAGTCAATGGTGAAAGAGATGTTTGGATGTTTGAGTGATTGTATGTTTGACATTTGACGTTGCGCAAGGACAAATACACCGGTCATGTTCCAAGGTTGTGTTGTGTTGTGGATGGGGCGACATGCCGTCCGTCGACTCATGAATCCTACCTACCTAGTTACCGTACCGCGGGATAATAGGGTGACATTCCCTTCCCCCTTTCACCGCCTGATTTGGGTTGATAGATAGGAGATAGGGACAGGATGAGGTCATAAGACGTATATCATTTCATTGAAAGAATAGACTAGACAAAACGAGACCGAAGTAGTGTTGAAAAAAAATTTATGCCCAATTAATGATACCGAACCTAATGACAATAAAATCAAAACATGATGCAACAGTGAAAAGAAAAAAAGTCTCCGGGTATCACCTGCCTGTCATTTTCTTTCGCCTTTCATCCTTGCCCCAAAACTAGCCAGGCTAATAGCCCTGCTGCGCCGTCACCATGCCACCATAACCCGGTAATTGCGCTTGTTGCTGCTGATGCTGCTGTTGATGATGTTGCTGCAATTGGGCTTGCAACTGCGGCAGGTCATTAAACCATGGATGTCGCAGCGCATCCGCCGCGCTGATTCTCATCTCCGGTCGCAGTTGGAGCATGCGAGTAAGTAGATCCAGTCCCAGTTGGTCGATTTGAGGAAGAATCAACCTCAAATCTTGAGTGGCATAGACATGGAAATTGGGCTTATATTCGGGGAATTGCGAAATACCAGGCCATGATCGTTCGGACGGTGTACCCATAAGTCTGAAAATCTTTTGAAGTTGATCCTCGTTCGTCGTACCCGGGAAAAGGGGTCGACCGGTGTACATCTCCGCCATGATACAACCGGCCGACCAGATATCAATACTGGTGTTGTACGTCCTACTTCCGAGCAGAACGTCTGGAGCACGATACCAGAGAGTCACGACCTCGTTCGAGAATGTATTGACGGGAATACCAAACGCACGCGCAAGACCAAAATCAGCGAGCTTGAGCTGCCCCTTTTTATTGATGAGAAGATTCTGCGGTTTTAAATCACGATGCAACACCCGATTCTCATGACAAAACGCAATACCGCGCATGAGTTGGTGCATGAATGATTTAATAGTCACATAGTCCAACGAGCCGTGGTCCCCTTTTGTATCCATGTATCGTTTCAGGTCTCTGTCCATATACTCGAATACGAGCATGAGTTTGTTTTCGGTGTGGATTACGTCGTAGAGCGAGACGATGCTTTCGTGTTTGAGTTCTTTCATGAGGGAGATTTCGCGGATGGCGGTGGAAGGAGTGCCTTCTTCGGAGTCGAGGTGGATTTCTTTCAGGGCGACCATTTCGCCGGTCTGGCGGTTGCGGCCTTTGAAGACCTGTTCTAGTCAGACGATATCCTGGTCAAGGAGGGAGTCTTGTAATTATCGCATACCGTAGCATAGGTACCTTCACCAAGCTGTACTAGTTAGCAAATATGCCATGACATTTAGACAGAAAGAAATACCTTCTCCAACTGCTGGAATGAGCTCGGCTGCTGTGGTTTGTCCATGATGGGCCGATGTGTAAATGCTGGTCGTGTCGGTCTCGCTGTTTCAAGGGCTTGTTGCGGCGGTTGGGTGTGCGGGGGATTATTGTATGTGGCGGCAGAAGTCGTAGGTTGGGCGAAAAGAAAAGTACTGGGAGCAACGAGAGACGAGACCAGAATCGGCAGGCTGGATGAAGACAGTAAATGGGGAGAAGTAGAAACAGAAGTGGGATTAGAAGGAGAAGAAGTAGAGGCAAGATGATCCATGTTAGTCTAGGCAGGCAGTGACCTTCCTGCGATAAGTTCAGACAGGCCCGCTTCGTTTTATCTTCTTTGGCGCCGTCCTTGCTCTCCGCAGCCAATCACAGCCCAGAATTCGGTCATGATTCTTCAGTCTGAACCATCAAGCAAGGGTTATTTTATTTTCATTTTCATTTTATTACTTCTATAGTATAGATATATGTAGAGTCTAGTGACTGAGGACAGGTAATCGGGACACCACTTCAGGCAGCACCGCCTCGCTTTTATGATCGCATCGTACATGATTCTGTAGATGTCGCTCGTTGAAAAGATTCCCGAATATCAGCGACTCATTGCGGACGCCACCCACGTTGATGATGCCGATAGCCATGCCTCTCTTATGTGCGCGTTCTACCAATCGATATGCGGAATAAGTCGCCAGACTGCTGCCCATGATGAGAAGTCTGCCGGCATCGTCAATAGCTTCTTCCGCTGCACTTCGGACCGCTGGACTGGTAGATTCGCCAAACATGATGACAGCCGGCTTCAATATCCCGGCAGTAGACGACGGCGACCATGCGCCGTCGGGTTCGGTCTCGACAACCGCTCTTTGACCGTCTGGCAGTGAAGGCGGCTTCTCTAAACAGTGCGGACATGCCGGGTAGCGAAAGTTAGAGTACGGCGCATGAGGAAGATCTACGTCGCCGTCCGGATTGATCTTTAGTCCGCGCTTGCGCTGTTCTTCTGGGTTATTAGTATCCAATGCTCCGGACTGCAACATTTCGTCCAAGAATTCTGCCCATGCCGGGTTCAACCGCGTAAGTGACTGCTGAAAGTCGTCCCGCGGGACCAGATTGTGGCAATTGATACAAACGACGCCCCGTAGGAAACCATGCAGCTCGATCGTAGACAGTTCGGGGTGTGCAACCAAATGAAAAGAATCCACGTTCTGCGTAATCACATTGCTCACGTAGCCCTTCTTTCCTAGATCTGCAACCGCATGATGTGTCGTATTAGGCTTCGCCTTCAACAACCCCGGCCATCCCACGTAGCTTCGCGCCCAGTACCGTTTCCGCGCTTCATGGCGGGTGATGAATTCGTGGTAGTAAGTCGGACGATAAGACTTGTTTCGCACATACGTCCCATTCTCACCGCGATAATCCGACAAACCCGAGGCGACCGAGATACCGGCTCCAGTCAAAATCACCGTTTGGGCATTTTTGCCGACGTCGATGCCCTGCAGAAAGGGCGATGGAGGGGCCGTGAAGAAGTCGGCGATGGCATCGATTGCACCGGCGACGCTGCTGGCGGTTTTGGGGAAGATGATGGAGGGCGGGAAGGGTTTGGTGTAGGGGATTCTCAGCGGAGACATGGATGCATGGTGAGAGCAGTACCTAGGTAGCTACTCATAGTACAGGGTTGAGGCAAAGAGAATGGAAAAGATCTGATAAGCCGTCCGTGTCTAACTAACCCGAGCCGGCGGAATTGGCGTGTCCGGGTGATGTCACTGGCTAGCCTTGCTGCCTGATTTCTTCTCCGGGCTCACCAGTTCTGAGTGTTGCTTCTGATTTGTGCCCTGAATTATTCAATGCGTATATTTACTCTGTTGCTGACTTTCTATAAGGCAATATAGTCATCGCTAACTCCTTCCAGTCTAGCATCTGTCTTGCTGACGACAACCCAACGAGCCAAGCAGTTAGCAGAAACGGGCACTTCCCCGGTTCGCAGCCGAACTCGGCCGGCGCTCGCATGTTCCAATTTGACAAACCATGATAAAGATCATATAAACACTCCATCCCCGCCGATATCCGTTTAACTTGACGGAAAATTGAATAGCACAAACGTTTCACAGTTTCACACCCTGGCCGGCCTCGTCAGCTTCTCTCCAAGTGCAAGGGCATGTTCTGAGGCTTACGTATTCTAGACCTTGGCGGCCCTTGATGAGTCTCCTGCCGCCGCTGGGACGCCGCGGCCAGCTGCAGCAATGCCACGTACTCCAGAGACTCCGACGACCCGCGACGCTCTCTGCACACCGCAGATTATTTACTTATAGTCCTAGTCTGCACCAACAGAAACAGCCTTCTATACAACATTTACTTCCTACGTCAACTTGGTCCCCTGCTGCCGCCCGGGCGGCTTTGACTATCAGACCCCCTATGGCTGTCCAAACCAGAGGCCACGCCGGCCACGGTCACCACCACCACCACCACCATCACGACAACGTTTATTTAACGTCGTCGAACAAAAAAGATGCCGGCGTCCGAATTACTCGCATCGGGCTGTTCGTCAACCTGGCAATGGCAATTGGCAAATTCGTCGGAGGCTACATATTCCATTCTCAGGCATTGATTGCAGATGCGTACCATGCATTGACGGATTTGGTGTCCGATTTCATGACGCTAGGCACTGTTGCCTGGTCTCTCAAACCACCCAGCGAGCGATTCCCCAATGGATATGGCAAGGTGGAGAGTCTGGGAGCGCTGGGTGTGAGTTCATTGTTGCTTTTTGGTGGTGTGTTTATGGGATTGGATGCTACTCAGACTCTGTTGTCTCAATTTGCGCCTGAAGCGTTCGAGGCATTGGAGCATGCTGGGTTGCTGTTTCATGGTCACTCGCATAGCCATGATCATGGCGCTGAAGTGCTTGGACCGAATATTAATGCTATTTGGTTGGCGGCCGGTTCAATAGTAGCCAAAGAATGGCTATACCGAGCTAGTAAGCCTCTCTCTTTGACTGATGATTACATGATCTAACAAGTGTAGCAATGAAAATCGCACAAGAACGAAAATCGTCTGTCCTCGCCTCAAACGCCGTCCACCACCGCATCGACTCGTTGACCAGTCTGGTCGCATTGGCCACAATCGGAGGCGCACACATCTTCACGAATGCAGCGTGGCTCGACCCCGTCGGCGGATTGATTATTTCCTTGATGGTAATTAATGCAGGATGGACAAACACAAAAACAGCTCTATTAGAGCTCGCGGATACAACCGTTGACGAGGAGATTAAAGACTCCGTCCGAAAGGCAGCTACAAAGACACTGTCCAAGTCGACCATGACGCAAGACATACAAATTCGCGATATCCAGGGCCTGAAATCAGGACAGAATTATCTGGTAGATATCGAAGTCGGCGTCACGGGTTCCATGACCGTGCAACAATCCCGCGAGATCGAGGAGATCCTGCGAACAGGTGTGGGCGCCAAGGTACGCGGTGTGCGTCGCGTCAAAGTACGATTCGTGCCTAGGGAAGTTGAAGGAGTGGATTTTGCGGAGGAGTTTATTCCTGGGGACGTTAGTCCGAGGATTAGTCCTGAGCCGGAGGAGCATGATCATGAGCACCAGCATAGCGGAGAGGTGCATAAAAGGCGTTGATCTCTCGTCATTTCAAAATTGTTAGAATAAGAGGTTGCGAGGTGATGTGCTCGCTGGTCGAGCTATCGTGCACCATCATTGGCAGCGCAGTATCATTTGACTTGAATACTGTCTCGAAAGAGACACATGTTGGATTGAGCATCGAGACATGTATATAAGGATATCTAGGTAATATCAATCTCCTTCAAATTATCTACTCCCTTGGGTGTATGGCCGAGCGGGCCATCTCACGGCGAGCTGCATACCGCAGACCCAATACGTCCCCCCCCAACTTACGAGTCAACTCGGTTTCGCCGGGGTATATTCAGACGAGGATGTCGGCTGAGTCGATGAGGGATCCGGATACAAAGCGGTTGTGGACGGAGGGGAATATGCTGCGTAGATTGAGTGAGGCGCATGAGTATAGGGGCGAGGTGGTTATTTTGTTGAGCGATGCGAGTAGTTATATGATGGGGGCATACTGCTTGGCAACTGGCAAGTTGGTAGTTGAAGGATGAAGGTACGGAGAGTGGCCGAGAGTCCACTGGCCGGTTAAATTGGTGGATTTATCCGATGGAGGGGCTACGAGTCTAGAATTGTACTTATTCTAATATCACATGGCCTGAAATATTTTTAAGTGAGACTGAAGAATAATTCCTGAATTTAGTAGATCTTGAAGATATTTTGACAAGGACGCAATGAGTTGATTCTGATGCCTTGCTGCCTTATACAGAGTGTGGGGTATTGACATCACTGTCCTCCTTCGCTGTTTGCATCATCCCCATGCAATCTCTCCTTCAGAAACAAATATTTGGTATAAATGTTTACTTTATCCACCGACCATAACCTACATCCCAGATCCACGTTCTACGCAATTGCGTTATACGGCTGTGCGTATTGAATTTAGCCTTATTTCCCGAGTCTACTTTTGCTTTTGAACTGAATATACCCACGTCGAACCTTGCGTCTTTTCTCAAGCCTAACTCGGCATTGTTGCCGTTTTTGATTTACTACGTACCTTTACGTGTAGTCCACGACTGTTGGATATATTTGCCCTGCCCCTCCTCCCTTCCCATCCATTTTCCAGGCTATCAAGATCGAGATACGTACCTTTGAAATTTCATACAACATGGCCAACCCATTATACATCGGCTTCGACCTCTCCACCCAACAACTCAAAGGCCTCGTCGTCTCGTCCGACCTCAAAGTCGAGTACGAAGCCAAATTCGACTTTGACGCCCACTCGCACGGCTTCGACATCAAAAAGGGCGTTTTGACTAATGAGGCTGAACATGAGGTTTTTGCGCCGGTGGCGATGTGGTTGCAAGCGCTGGATTGGGTGCTAAACTCTTTAAAAGAGCAGGGAGTGGACTTTAAGAGGGTGATGGGGATTAGTGGTGCGGGACAGCAGCATGGGAGTGTTTATTGGAGTGCGGATGCGGAGAGCATCCTAAAGGGGTTGGATAAGGGTAAAACGTTGGAGGAGCAGTTGGAGAAGGCTTTTTCGCATCCATTCAGTCCGAATTGGCAGGATGCGAGTACACAAAAGGAGTGTGATGAGTTTGATGCGCATTTGGGCGGGCCGGAGGAGTTGGCGGAGGTGACAGGGAGTAAGGCTCATCATGTAGGTTTTTTTCTGCTCTGGTTGTGTTGAAGATGTTGAGCTAAACGGTTTTGTAGCGATTTACGGGCCCTCAGATCCTACGCTTTCAGCGCAAATACCCCGAGCAGTATAAGAAAACATCCCGGATTTCACTTGTGTCGTCATTTCTAGCGTCGCTATTCTTAGGCAGTATCGCACCCTTCGATATTTCAGATGTCTGTGGTATGAACCTATGGAATATCAAAGCCGGATCATGGGACGATCGTCTCCTCAATTTATGTGCCGGAGAATTCGGTGTCGACGATCTGAAGCAGAAGCTTGGAGACGTACCCGAAGACGGCGGTCTACATCTAGGCAAAATCCACAAGTACTTTGTCGAGCGATACTCGTTCAACCCAGACTGCACCATAATACCCTCAACGGGCGACAACCCGTCGACTATCCTTGCACTACCGTTGAAGCCATCCGATGCGATGGTCTCATTAGGAACATCGACTACGTTCTTGATGTCTACGCCCATGTACAAACCTGATCCCGCCACTCATTTCTTCAATCACCCTACAACACCGGGGTTACACATGTTCATGTTGTGCTACAAGAACGGCGGACTGGCGCGAGAGCATGTCCGCGACGCAATCGATAAGAAAGTAGGCGGAGCTGCAGCTAACAATCCATGGGCGAACTTCGACAAGGCTTTACTGGAAGCCCCTGCTATGGGTCAAAAGACCAATTCTGATCCCATGAAGATGGGTCTCTTCTTCCCCAGGCCAGAGATTGTACCCAATCTGCGATCTGGGCAGTGGAGGTTCAACTACAACCCACAAGACCAGAGTCTTGAAGAGACGACATCCGGCTGGGATGTACCGCTAGATGAGGCACGCGCTATCGTAGAGAGTCAGTTCCTCTCCCTGCGACTTCGCTCCCGAGGCCTCACCACCGCGCCCGCCGAAGGTCTCCCACCGCAGCCCAAACGAGTCTACCTCGTCGGCGGCGGCTCACGCAACAAAGCCATCGCCAAAATCGCTGGCGAAATCCTGGGTGGCCACGACGGTGTATACAAA
>LHCL01000020.1:234421-266463 GCA_001305275.1 Talaromyces verruculosus
TTTAAGTATTATTGAAAGAGCTAATTATTAAATCTATTATTAAATCTATTATATAATTTATAATGTAATAAATAGCTTAATTTAATAAATAGCTTATTACTTTTATTATTTAATCTTAAATTTAATCTATTATTTAATTAAATTTAATTATATAATCAAATATATTAAATATTTATAATATATTCATATTAATAATATTAATAGTAATATAAATTATATATAAGAATATCTAACTAATTAAACTAGTAAACTAAAAAAAATAAAAATAATAATAAATAATAATAAATAATAATAAATAATAATAAATAATAATAAATAATAATAAATAATAATAAATAATAATAAATAATAATAAATAATAATAAATAATAATAAATAATAATAAATAATAATAAATAATAATAAATAATAATAAATAATAATAAATAATAATAAATAATAATAAATAATAATAAATAATAATAAATAATAATAAATAATAATAAATAATAATAAATAATAATAAATAATAATAAATAATAATAAATAATAATAAATAATAATAAATAATAAAATATTTTTTTATTTTAAAAGATAAACATTTAATATTATATAATAAATTAATATATAATTTACTAAATAAACTTTAATAAATATCTTTAAAATTTTATAATATAATAAATATAAGTTAAAAAACACCGCAGCCCAAACGAGTCTACCTCGTCGGCGGCGGCTCACGCAACAAAGCCATCGCCAAAATCGCTGGCGAAATCCTGGGTGGCCACGACGGTGTATACAAACTCGATGTCGGCGAGAATGCGTGCGCGCTTGGTGCAGCGTACAAAGCTGTTTGGGGTATTGAGCGACAGCCGGGACAGACGTTTGAGGATTTGATTGGTAAACGGTGGCGCGAGGAGGAGTTTGTTGAGAAGATTGCGGATGGGTATCAGCCGGAGGTGTTTAAGAAGTATGGTGATGCGGTGGAGGGGTTTGATCGGATGGAGCAGAGGGTTTTGCAGCAGAAGGGAAGGAAATAGTAAGATACGATAATAAATAAATAGAGAGATGGTTAACTTGGGTGTATCTACTATAGAGTAGAGGATAGAAGAGGAAGAGGAAGAGGAAAGCACAATGACGTTGCGTACTTGGCAGTAAGCTAGCCCGATTCGGCAACAGGGGACGTGCCTGCCTGAGAAGTCAGGCGGCCAGGCCGTTCCACTCTTTTTTTCCACAAAAACAACCGACGACATTGACCAGAGTCACCATACTGCCTCGATCTTACATCTCTGATTAAGCAAGACACAACTGAGCCGACATTTATTCATTCATCACACCATCTACTCCCCGTATTAATCTAATCAGTCCGAGGCTTTAGCTGCATCAGTGGCATCGTGCAACTTGTCTATTTATCCCCGCCTTTATCGTCCGGTACCGCCTAAAAATGGCCGTGTAAAATTCACGTCCGCCAACTGACATGACACCCCGTCGATGTGATCGCCCCCCCTTTCTCTCTGCGTTAAATCGATACTCTTCTTAATCTAACCTCGGAGTCCTTTCGACTCGCCGAGGAGCCTGGCTGCTCACAATGGAAGATCAGGTATGTCATAGGTCCTTAATCTAGTGACGCATCTGCCCCGCCCCCTCCGTGCATAGACTTGAGCTCTATCAACAGCTTATACTAACAGCTTTCGGAACACAGGTAGTCAGCGCTATCGAGATCGCTTCGAATCCATCGGCGGACCAGACCCTCAAAAAACAAGCCTTTGAATACCTGAACCAGCTCCGTGCCGACCACTCGGGATGGCAGGTCTGTCTCGCCATTTTCACTCGCACACCACGCCATACCGAGGTGACTCGCCATGTTGCGCTCGAAGTGGTCAATAGCGCTGCTCAGGCCGGTTTGATCGATATTCAGGGTTTGCAGTATATTAAAGATGGGTTGATGGGGTACTTGCGGCAGGTCTATGGAGGCGAAGAAGCAAACCCGGATGGTCCTGCGATTCAGAATAAGATTGCGCAGACTGTGACGTATCTGTTTTCGGCGCTTTATGGTGCTGGATGGGAAACGTTTTTTGATGATTTGCTGAGCTTGACGACTACCGATCCGTCGACGAATCTGCGTAACAACCCCCTCGGAGTAATTTTTTACCTTCGAGTCGTTTATTCGGTGCACGATGAGATTGGTGATGTTTTAGTTCCCCGGTCGCGCGAAGAACAAGACAAGGCAAACACGTTGAAAGATCTTATTCGTCAGAGAGACATTCAAAAGATTGCTGGGTCATGGCAAGAGATCCTGTCCCAGTGGCAGGAGGGCAATGATCAGATCGTGGAAATGTCGCTCAGGGCTATTGGTACCTGGGTCAGCTGGATCGATATCGGATTGGTCGTCAACCAGACAATGCTCGATCTCCTCTTCCGACAACTGTCCCGTGCACAAAAATCTGAACTTCGAGATGGAGAGGAAAAAGTCCGCGATGCCGCTATCGATGTGTTTACTGAAATCGTGGGCAAGAAAATGAAACCAGACGACAAAATTGACATGATTGTGTTTTTGAATCTCGACAGTATTGTGACGCAGCTTTCGAACAGCCCACCATTGAACGAAAACCGCTTCACCTCCAAGTACGATACCGACCTCGCCGAAACCGTTGCAAAGCTTGTCAATATTACTGTCATTGATATTGTCCGGGTGTTGGACAACGATGCTGTTGCCGTTACAACAAAGGAAAAAGCAAACAACCTATTGCAGTCTTTCTTGACACACGTTCTCAGGTTCTTTTCTGACGACTATGACGAAATCTGTTCTACCATCATTCCGTGCGTTACAGAGTTGTTGTCTTACTCCCGAAAAGTATCCAAGTCGAACCCCGATATTCAAAACCAGCACGCTCCGATGCTATTACCCATTCTTAAAGCGATCATTGCAAAAATGCGATACGATGAAACCTCGTCCTGGGGCGACGAAGACGATCAGACCGAAGAAGCTGAGTTCCAGGAACTCCGTAAGCGTCTGAACAATCTACAACAAATCATTGCTGCAGCCAACGAAGGTCTCTACATAGATGCATTGTCGGAAATTGTAGGCACTACTTTCCAGAATCTGCGCCAATCGGGCGGCCAAATGGATTGGCGCGATCTTGATCTCGCTCTCCATGAGATGTTTTTATTTGGTGAACTTGCCGTCAAGACTGGTGGCCTGTACATCAAGAATAAAGCCAACAATGTTGCGGCTGAAAGACTGGTTGAGATGATGAACAGGATGGTGGAGTCTGGTAGGTTCATTCATACCGGTAGGATTTTCCATGCTAATTTGTCTAGATATTCGGTCCTTCACTCATCCCGCGATCCAGCTGCAATTCATGGAAATTTGCGTTCGTTACAGCAGCTTCTTCGAGCACCACACTCACGTCATCCCTGGCGTACTGGAAAACTTCCTCCAGTTCGCACACCATCCGATGGAACGAGTGAGAATGCGTTCCTGGTATTTGTTCTACCGCCTGGTCAAGGCTCTAAAAATTCATATCGGCAATGTCGCACAAACGGTCATTGAAGCCGTGGCTGACCTGCTGGTTATTCGAGCCGAACTACCATCCGAAGCCGACGATAATGATGACATGTCTTCAGATGAAAGCTCCGCGGATGCCATTTTCAATAGTCAGCTCTATCTTTTCGAAGCAGTTGGAATTCTCTGCTCTATACCCCTTGTTCCGATCGATAAACAAGTTGTCTACGCACAGTCTGTGATGAACCCTGTTTTTATCGACATGGAGAATAACTTAGCTCTCGCCAAATCTAACGACGAGCGGGCCCAATTACAAATACACCATGATATTATGGCTCTTGGTACTCTTGCACGAGGTTTCTCAGACTGGACTCCAGGCTCACAAATGACCAATCCTGCTTCCAAATTCTCTCCTGAGATCTCTGATGCGTTTGGTCGGGTGGCTGAAGCTACGTTGATCGCTCTTGAGTCTCTTAAAGGATCTTTCAATGTTAGGACCGCAGCACGATTCACATTTTCTCGTGTGATTGGAATCGTTGGATTAAGACTACTTCCGCAATTACCTAGATGGATTGATGGACTCTTGACCGAGACATCTTCCAAGGATGAAATGGCACTCTTCTTGCGATTACTGGACCAGATAGTCTATGGTTTCAAGTCTGAGATTTTCGGAATCCTTGATACTCTTCTTACGCCATTTTTGCAGCGCGTCTTTGCTGGGATTTCAGAAACTACTGCAGGGACAGATGATGAGATACAAATGGCGGAATTGAAGCGAGAATATTTGAGTTTTTTGGCAGCATTGTTGAACAACGACCTCGGGTCTGTTCTTGTTAGCCAGGGTAAGTTTATCCTCAGACGATGGTAGTGGATGTACTAACATGCATAGCCAACCAACCGATCTTTGAAACGGTCATATCAACGATTGAACATTTCGTCAAAGACGTTGACGACCCGACGACAGCAAAAATGGCGTTTTCAGTCCTAACCAGCATGGCCAACGCCTGGGGCGGCGCTGATACGGCCAATGCATCCCAAAACGCTATACCTGGATTCAATCAATTCATGTTTACGCGATTCTCGCCACTGTCCTGGGCGTTGCCTCGCTCTGCAGGATTCAATTCGAAAGACGGCCAGACGAGACATGTGCTGCAAGAAGCGGGCGGGCTACAGCAATCAATCTATTCCAAGGCTGGTACCGAGTATGTTGATTACCTTCGCGGTCAGGAACTGCCTGGAATGGGCATGGGACCGGATCTGGTGGGAGAGTATACGAATGCGTTGACTCAACTGGATACCAAGGGATTCCGGAATTTCTTTCTAGTAAGTTTCCCTCCTTGAGAGTTTACGAGTACTGCTAACGTAAGTAGGCCTTTGTCCAACGCCTAAGCTCATAAGCATTTCCCGTCACTATACCTCATTCAGTCGATGCGAAATAAAAACATTTCTATGCCATTTAGATTCCCCTGTTCTTAAGAGTACATATTTGCCATGTCATGTCATGTCAGTGCATTGCATAGTCCTTGCGCCCTCTACGACCCCCTTTTTTCTTACACCACTCACACCAATACGTTAACCCGTTCACACACAAAATATTTTCTCATATCATGATATAAGTAATCGGTTATCCCCGGAAAATCTTCATGTTGATGTTGATGAATATTACGATGCGAGGATGAAGATGATCAAGGAAAGGAACCATAAACGGTCTTGTGGTTATGCTATATCCATCAGCGAAGAAAGACTTAGGATGAGCTAAAGATGAGAGCGATGTTGATCATGGGTCAAGATGGAACAGGCATATCTTATATCTAGGTACCTAGTCTCGACGAGAAAACAACATACAATTCAATTCAAGTCAAGTCAATTCAAGTTAATGGTTATATCCTCGACTCTTTAGTCCTCGCCTTCCCTATCGTAGGATCTCTGCTATCACATACCCAGTCAGAGATCACCGCACTAAACGAACCAACAGATAAACAGAGAGTGAAGGGGTAAGGGAAGGGACCAGACGCACTAGAATAAATACTTAGCAGCATGCTCAACATGATCATCCGCAAACGTCGCCATGGTATAATAACTATGATCATAATCCGGCTGATACCTAATCTCCACCCCCTTTATGTCTGCTTCTTGGGCGGCTTTTGCGAAGTTTTCGGGTAAGAGTTGGCCCTGTTTATAGAAATTGTCGCCCGTGCCAACGTCAATTAGCACGTTGAGCGGACCCTTCCACTTCTTCACGAGCTCGGTGGCATCATGCTCCTTCCATTTCTCTTGATTGTCTTCCCCAAAGTAGCCTTTGAATGCCTTCTGGCCCCAGGGGCAATTAATGGGGTTCGCAATAGGCGCAAATGCGCTGACAGATTTGTATTTGCCGGGGTTACGGAGGAACTTCCCCCATGGCTCCCATTAGCACCTCCCCATCAGATACATGGTTTTAAGGAGTTGAGGGGGGGGACGTACGAGAGTAAGAGCCCCATGCCCACCCATACTATGGCCCGTAATACTAACCCTCTCGCGATCGATCTGCGAGGCAAACGCTTCAAAGACAGTGGCGGGTAATTCCTCGGTTACGTAGCTGTACATATTGTACCCTTTGTCGTAGGGAGGGAGTGTGGCATCCACATAAAAGCCGGCGCCGGAGCCGAAGTCGTATACGTCGTCTTCACCTTGGATACCGAGGCCTCCTGCCAGCCTATCAGTATTGAGTACTTTAAGGGAGGAAGCGGGGGAAGGGGGAGGGGGAGTACGTGGACTGGTATCAGGATACAACACTGCAATCCCCTTTTTACTCGCGCCGTGCTGAAAGAACCCCTTTTCAGAGCAATTGTCGGCCGTGCACGTCAATCCAGACAGATAAATCAATAGCGGCACCTTTTGGCCACCACTGACAAAAGCTTGAGGAGGCAGGTAGAGGTTGAAGTTCATTTCGCAGCCGGTGGTTTTGGCATTGTGGCTTAGTTTGAGCAGTTTGCCGCCGAAGGAGGCTATTGTTGCTTTCGTTGTTACTGCCATTGTCTTTCTCTGTTTCGTTTGTCTGTTTGTTTGATGATGGTGATGGTTAGGAGGAGGAAGATGGAGGGAGAAATTTTATCGGAATCAAACTCGTGAGGGGCAGCGGTGCGTAATGATGGGGTTATGTTGGGCCGTGAGGGGAAGTGGGGGAGCGTTATCGTGGAATTTCCCTAAAGGAGTAAATTTCTCCCTACGATATCACTTGGCTAGATAGAGGGGATCGAGATAGCTTCATAAATGGTTCTATGATTATAAACGGTGATAACTCCAACAATGCTGAAACCGCTCATGCTCGTCCAACTCCAGTGCAATGCTAAGCTCACTTGCTAAGATATACAGGAATACCATAAATCACAGGCGCCGCTCCATTCAAATACTTCAACAGACAAGAGCTGCGGGATCGTGCAACTGCTTCATCAAGTGCATTGGACGACCCAGGACCCTCAACTTCCTTCCCTGTAGTAGACTTCTTCTTGCCCTTCCCCTTTTCACTACCATCTTCGGCCCCTGGTATCAACCCCCATTGCTGAAAGGTGCTTTTGGCAAATCGATCAATATCCTTGTCCGTCACGTCCCATAATGTAGCAACCAGAGCAGGCGACCCGGCTTGCATGTAGTTCATCGGTGTCCCGTAAGGCTCCAACTCGCCGGCTTCGGTCAGACATCCACTGCTACAGCCCATGAGAAAGGCCACCGCGCATTTATCCAACCGTTTGATTGTGCGCCCTCGAATGTATTGCGCACCGCTTCCATGACCAAAGTACAGGAAAATATCCTTGTCTTCTAGGCCAGCCTTGAACTCTTCTTCCGAGGGAGTCCGTCCGATGACGGCCGACCAGCCATGTCGATTAGACAGTTCTTCCTCAAATGTGCGTTGTGTTGTTTTCAAGTCTCCGCTCGGGTTCAGGATAAAGTGACCATTGTGACGATTGACCTCAAAAGCTCCATCTGACGAATCTTCTAACGACCTGAAATGAACGATTCTCTCACGCAAACACTCCAAAGACGGCATACGCGACACAGGAAGCCCATGCAAACATGGCAACGACTCCCACGGGAAAGAATGTAACGACTTGTCCA
The DNA here is from genome assembly GCA_001305275.1 of Talaromyces verruculosus. NCBI lineage: Eukaryota > Fungi > Ascomycota > Eurotiomycetes > Eurotiales > Trichocomaceae > Talaromyces > Talaromyces verruculosus. The sequence continues at coordinate 241,998 of LHCL01000020.1, forward strand.
GTATCAAAACCGTATGGTTAGGTCGCGCGCACTCGTTCGTATTGTTAGAGTGTACGCTATTCAATATGTCAAGCGTGTCGATGACCATTGCATCAAAGTCAATCTCGTCATACGCATTGCGCTCGCCCTGGAATTGAAGAATATCGACAACAAAATAAAGCAGATCCAACACTGAGTCTTCTGGGTTTTCTTGTTTGTCGAGATCCCGAAGGCCAATAAACAGACTAAGCACATTCTCATGAACTTTGACTCTTTCTTTCTTGTTGTTGAACTTTCGTCGCGAAGGTAAATGTTTGCTCAGCACTTTTTCGAATGAACCAGCAAACTGTGTCAAAACGGTCGAATCTCGAGGAAGGGCGTCAAAGATACCGCGGAACCCCCCTAGCCAGATGTTCTCCATATTCTCCAAAAGAGTTTCAAGTCGACGATCAAGCGACTCACGCGTAGCCCACCATTGCTTCTTCGAGTTCTTGTCAATGCGAGTTTTTGCATCATGAGCACTGGCGTTTGCAAGCTTGATAATCTCCTTCATTTCATGCTTTCCCCAGTCGAACGTAAAATCATCTTCATCTTGATTATCCTCCTCGCTTCGTTTTAGCGGAAGACGGAGGAGGAATGGAGAGCTGCCACGAGACATTCGAGAAATGATAAAGTCAGTACGGTTTGAATTTAGCGAGATGGACAAAACATTCCAGCCATCAGGTAAAATGTCCACATAATCAGGTGTGAAGTTGGCAATAATATCCGCCTTCTCTCTGCTGTCTGGTAGAACATTTTGAGGCCAGCTCATTGGGTCGGAATAACCAGAAAGACTCTTGTCGATAGAAATTGCAAGACGTTCACGATCAAAGGCTGTAATACGGCCGAGTTCTATCCCAAATTAGTAAAGTCCATCTTGTCACGCGATTCAGGCTTACCATTCGCATTTACCGGGGCCAAGATATCTTCATCAACAAACCCCGGTGTGGTTGCATGTGAAAGCATCGAAACACGGCCCATGAGACTCGAAGCAGTATGACCTTCGACTGTCGACCCGGTAGAAACAGCATCTTTGACCGTGGTACTGATGGCGCTTCTCGCTCGAGACATAATTTCAGCCACATCAACTTCCTTCTTCGCAACTTTTGTAGCGCGTGCTGGTTCCTTGGCTGTTGACTTTCCTTTTCTTGTAACTGGAGTCTTGCTTCTAGCGACCGCTTTTGTGGCTGTGATCACCGCTTCGATTGAAGGCATAGATAGAGTCGATTCGGGTAGAACACAGTATACTGCATGTGCAGCAATATTTTTCATGGCGTCAGCAAGCAAGTGCTCCGTCTCCACGATCTGGATGGAGATTTGCGTAGCTGTAGGAGAGGTGTCTCTAGCAATCTCTAGTAAACGTGATGCCCCATCGAGGTCTTCGATAGCCAACAAAGCATGAATATGCTGCCTCATGATCTCGTTCCTCAATACAATATGAGACCGGGGTTGAACTTTGACTGTTGGTGCGATTACAGTCTCCTCAATATCGGCCGATTTTGGCACGCCTTTGGTTTTTCGAGTTGTCCGGGTTGTCAATTTCTTGGCCTCCTTCTGTACGCTAGCTTGACGTATTTTCAAAAGGGACATCTTCTCTTCGAGGGCTGCGACAGATGATTTGACATTAACTGATGGATCAAGCCGAACCTCAGAAACTCGATCAAGCATAGCTTCAGCTTCGTGCAATAGACGCAAAACCTCTTTGTAGTTTCCTTGGGATCTACTCAAGGCAGCTTGGCTTATCTTCAACTTGACCGTTTCCACGCTGTTGATTAAGCCTTCTGATATTCTTGTGGCAGCATCGAGAACAGTCTTGGCATCCACCAGATGATTGCCTCTGATCCACTCCAGGCCAAGTTCAGCTTGACATGTAAGTAGGCGGACCGAAATGCCCAGCGTTTCGTTCACCTTGAGCGCTTGTTCACCGTAGTAGACGGCGTCCTGGAACAGACCATTATAGGCGGAAAGACGCATGAGATTTAAAAAGCACGCATTATGCGATGCAACATGCTTCCAAAAGACCGCGCCTTGTGCATATGTCCACGTAGTCGGCGTAACAATACCAGAAATGTCAATATTTGCAACGCCATCAACAACAAGATCCACATCTGACATTCGATCTGGTGACTTTTCCGACTCCTTCTCCCTGCCGGCCGAGCGTTCTAGCTTGGTCCATAGACGTGTGCTTAGTCGAACAGCCAATTTACCATAATATAATGCTTCCCTCAAACACTGTTTCTGATCAGCTAGGCGAGAGTAGAGCAGGGCACCATCAACAATCAGCCGCTCCCATGCAATTTTGGACTGGCTGCGGCTGCCTTGCACTTCCTCCTCGGCTTCTTTGCTGCGGAAGAGCTCTTGGCCCTCTCGAAGTGCTGTCTCTGCGTTGTCGATGTTGTTGATTTCCATGTTGAATTCCGCAAGTGCCAGTTGGTAAGTTATGACTGCATAACATGACACATCTCCATTAATAACACGTCGTTTAGCACGGTCGAGGAGATCCAAAGTTGCCTTGTGATCTCCAAGCCGACAATACTGCAAGGCACATTTTGATAGAGCCAAAATCAGAGAAGAGCTATCTTGAGGCTCTCGTACTTCGTAGATACGAAGAGTAATCTCAGACGCTGCTAACTGTAACTTCCAATATCCACGCGCTTCAAGAAAGTCTGAAGCTGCTTGTGCTTGAGCGAGCAAAATATCATAGTCATCGATAACAGCCTGAACAGATTTCCAGTCCTTGCAATCCCGTAATTTCGAAGCCCAAAAAGCTATAATGTCTTGAAAATCTTCTTCTTTCATGTCACCGTCGCGGAGCAATAGTAGCACTTTTAGGGAGTTCGCGACAAATGTTGCATATGGCCCAGGTTGTGTGTCGGCAGAAAAACTCGACAGATGTAATCGTGCATCTTGGGTGAGAGTTTCAGTAATCGAAGGATCGAATGAATCTGAATGGTCGAGTGCAAAACGAAGCGCTAGACGAATAACACGTAGGCGGTGGAGGAGATATTGGTCACTGGAATAAAGCGACAAAATCTCCGAAAGCAATTCTTGAAACATAATTTTGAACTTTTCACTAGCCAAATCATGACTAGAAAAATCCGCCAGCAAACTCAGCTGCCATTCTAGAAGAAACCCTCGGGGCTTAAGGTCTAACTGCTTGCCTTCGAATATGCCGAAGTCATCGTTTGTCGGTCTGCGAAGTTGCATTTTAAGGAAAGAAGATAGGACCCGTGTAAGGTTGAAGCCTGGGCTTTTGGAATCTTGGAGACAAACATGAGGCGGCTTCCCTGATAGATAGGCTATTTGTTGTTCAAGTGTCCCAGCATCGATATACTCTTGTATAGACCTCTTGAAACAGGAGATAGATTTAGCGCCCATTCTTGCATCCAGGTATAGATGAGCCAATCTTTCCAGCTTCAAAGTGGTAAATCCAGTAATTCTTTGTGGTATAGGGCAACCCTGCAATGTATTAATAGACTGCTCCAACAATGGTATTAGTTCTTCGTAATCTGCGCCTGACTCCTTTCTCTTGAGGTAGCGAGACCAAAAGAGGTTGGATAACTTCACAAGCGTAGTTCGCCAATCAAGTCCCTCTTCTGTATCATCAACACCAAACCGTTCGAAGCTGTCAAGTAGTCGTGCAGAGTCCGAGAAAATCGGCTGCAAATCTCCCCATGGCGGCAATTGATTCAAAAGTGACATTTTGCCCAAGGCGATTGCAGACTCAGCAGCAGTTATGATAATGTTTTTCGCGTTGATGAGTGCTTGCATCTGTACATCCGTCTCGACTTCCGCTGCGTTGGGTTGCTGGCGATTAATATATCGTCTCAGAAAGCGTATGAATGCATGAAGAAAGTCCATTGTAGACATGAGCATGCCCTTTGGAAGGTCCTTATCTGACGAAAGTAGTTCACCAAGTTTCGCCATGGCTATCTTCTTCAACCTGGCCGATTCCACGAGCAGTGCTTCCAGATCGCTAGCGCTACCTCTGTTAGCGGACTTCAATCCCAGCGCTGCGGTTCCAAGCGATTCGACCACCGATGGATAGACTTTGTTGTTCTTGAAAAGGTACAAGTAAATAGTGGCGATTCTGCACTGAATAAGGCTCAATGCCATGGGATCTTCCTCTGTTATTTTCTCGGCCGCAGATGAGAAATGTTTCAAGGCTTCTTTGAAGCAGGAGGCTTCTTGGGCTATCTTTCCGAGACTGTATGGAATCTTCCACGAAGTTGCAGTTCCTTTCATTTTGCATTTTGCCAGTCTAGACTGCAACCGTTGCACATTTCCCCCGAGTGTTGTGAACGCCGAAGAATCGATTATCGAGTCCGAGTTGGCAAAGGCATCTAAAACGCGGGATAGAGGGTCTAGGAATTCGCGTTTCGAGTCGCCTGTGTGGCCGGATAGTTCCCATGACATGATTCGGTATTCCATTGACACTAGCTGTAGAGTAAGAGCGGAAAAAAGTCGTGTGCTGCGAGTTGTTGTTGAATCGGTCGTTGAGACGGCTGCTTTCTGCAGCATTGATGACAGAGAAAGTATGGAGTTGGAAGTCGATAGTAACTGGATCGCGGCCTTGTCTTTATTGAGATTTCCGGCCTCGAGAGAACGTACGATAACGCCAGCAGGGCTGCTTGGATTAGTTGTAGATAAAGATTTGCACGTCTTTTCGATAGTCGAAACCTTCCTTTCCGCGGAAATCAGTTTCAATACATGGGACTGGAAGGAAACTAGTATAGCCAGGACCGAGCCTGCAGACTCAATGTGTGAGAACGTCAGTAGCTCAGCCATCGTTTCCTTTCCGGAATCTGCTTTCACATCTTGGGCGGAACGTTCTTTCGAGGTTTGTGTAGATAGAAGAACAATAATCTCTTGCAGTCGTCTCTTCAATGCTCTCAATTCCCTGTAGGCGAGTTCGTTGGCTCCAAGTGCTATTAACCTTCCTGCCAAAATACATGCGCCTTGCTCGAGTTGTAAATTCGCGCTATCAGTCTTAGGAGATTTTTCGCCTTTCAGATTTCGTAGAGTGGTAAGGGCCAGAATAGCACACTCAGCAGTCGGGATCAATTCAGCCTCGGGCAATCCGTTGACGGTGGGTTTTGTCTTCGTTGGCTTGTTTGAGGATTTCTCCGGCGACAGCAGGAGTTGATTAGGAGATGTCGATTGCAACGGGACTTTCGGTGGCGCAATTCGTTGTAAGGCATCCGACAATGCTTTGGAGGCTGTATTAAAAACTTCAGTGGCTAAAACAAGTCTCTGTTGTACAGATAGCGCTTCATCTTGAAGAGCTTGCGACACGTCTCCTTTGGTCGTGGCTGGAGGATTGCGCGATCGGGTCGATTTCGTGCGCGTAACAGGCCTAGTGGAAGGAGCTGTCTGCGTTCTTTTGACTGATTTGGTCTTCTCAACAGCTGGCGGCGAAGGCTGGAGCAGTGATTGTAGAGACGTTAATGTTGATGTCGTGCACGTCGTAGTTGATTTGACAGCAGTTTTGATGGAGGCTAACCGCGAGTCTAGCAATTCAGCTGTCGCTGCCATCTTTCGTAACAAGATAGGCGTGTTGCGCGAGAGCGCCTCGGTGACGAAGTTGAATTGTGGAGGTTGATGGAGTTCATGGTTCATGAATGCTAAGACAGTACGATCACGAGAAAGTTGACCTTGCCCAAACGGGCGGTTACCGGGACAACCAGCGGGAAGCCAGGTCTACGCTAGTCCTTTCTGGGATAATTTCTTGGCATGGGCATTTTTAGATTGACTGCGGGCTTCGATGAAGTTGAACATCAACCACGATGTCAGCAACCCTCAACATGAGTTCTTTTGCTAGCACAGCAGCCAAACGCCTTCAGATAAGCGCCTTTCATAATCAGGCATGGCGAACAATACGTATTTCAAACGTCGGATTGACGATGACCCATTCCTTTCAAGCACGACAACTCTCGACAGCAGAAGCAATGCCGAAAATCGCTCAAGCCTCAACATGGCAGTCTATCATCCCTAAATTCCTTCGAGGCGGCAGCCCAAACACATCCCCAAAGACGAGGTCGAAAGAATGGAATCCGGCGACTTTCTACGTTGTGATATGGACACTTATAGGGTCTCAAGCCATCCAGATGCTGGTCTTGCGCAAGGACTTTGAAAATTATACGCGAAAAGCAGACGCAAAGATACGCTTGTTGCGGGAGGTTATACAAAAAGTGAATAATGGGGAGACTGTCGATGTTGAAAGGCTACTGGGAACAGGCGATGAAGTGAAGGAGAGAGAGTGGGAAGAAGGTTAGGCCCGACATCAGTCCGGACATGACAGCATTCGGTCATTGCTAACTCTTCCCAGTTCTCCAAGAGATCGAAAACGAAGATTCCGTATGGCGTCAGAAGTCTCATGATCAACGAAGTAGTGACGACGGCGTTCTCAGTGAGGAAAAGGCCAAACCTCAGGATAATCCCGTGAAATCAGAGAAATCTACACAACCCGCCGCTACCCCTGCAACCGGAAGTCCAAAAAACGCCAGGTTCTATTAGCTTGGCTTTGATGGCTACGGGGTCTTTTGACCTCAAAAAATGATACCCATATGTTCATGCCCATGCGGCTTGGACATTTGTATGTTGCTCTCCTACATGTGTGAGGCTCATTGTATACTATTGTACATAGCTCTTCTACTGTAATATATCTCTGATGTCAATTGATTAAAGTAACGACCATTTATTATTCTCGTTTGGTTCAATGTTGGGGAAAGCACCCTAATCCACCTGTATTGGTATCATCGACCAACTTCAAGCATATATATATGCAAGGGAAAACGTTCATCTAAACCGCGAAGGGAATAGATAATGTATACATTGTATAATGCACAAACATAGTCAATGAAGCACATCGACTCTTTGCTCGGAGAACAGATTTGAGATTAGTAGGAGAACTGTAATCATCAAGAGCGTTGAATATTTCGAGAAATAAAATCATGTCGGAGTTAGCGGAGTTATCTAAGTTTCTTAGGCTGATTTCCTTCCGTCCGAAAGTCGATCTTCGTCCTTCCCAAGCCCAAGATTGAAATCGCCCCAGACTTGCCATTAGCAGCTATTAACGTCTGAGCGTCTAGCTTACTTGCTGATGAGCTAGGCTAAGTGCAAGCGATTGTCATCTTTAAATGTGTAAACGTTAGAATGGTCTATCGCGGCAAGCCATCCAAATCTTGCCGGAACTGTCGCAGACGTGATATAAAGGTGAGAGCCACTTGGGTAGTGCAAACACAATCTCATCGTTTACTCAACACATGAACTCGTAGTGCGACCGAAAAGCCAATGGCTGTTCGCAATGCTCACGAGCGGGCGTCTCGTGTCCGGGCTATCCCAATCCCACGGATCTGATCATTTGTGATGAAACCAGTTCAACAATCGACAAAAGACGCCGAGCTGAGATCTATCCCATAAGTCTACATGCATTCCCGGACTCTATCCCAGCAAGGCTTCTTCCGTCTATCGAGATCCATGCGAAGAATCTTTTCATCTCGCAATATGTCACAGACACGGACAAGGCCAACCTCTTCACATATATGCGAGTCTTTTGGCCGCCGGGATCGGTCAAATTCCCCCTATTATCTACAGTTGTCAAGGCTGTTTGGCTGGCGTTTTTTTCATTCTCCCATCAATCAGCTCCAGCTCTCCATGATGCGCGTGTCAGTTATGGCTCTGCATTGATGCTCACAGCCACCGCTATTCAGTCGCCAACCATAGTAAAGGAAAACTCAACCTTGATGTCCTTGCTTCTGCTCAGTGTGTATGAAAGGCTCATCTACTGGGAAGGGAACATTATCCCTTCAAACGCTCATCTACGAGGTGCTCTCGGGCTCGCGCTATATCGAGGTGACGGTCAGTTCGATGATCCGGTCAGGATGAACATCCTCTTAGGGCTCTCCGAATTTATCATTATTGACTGCCTTGCGCATGAAACAGACATACCCCAGGATCTTTTGACGTTGAGATCGAGAGTTATGGAGAATGTAGCTGCCTCTCCGAAGTGGCGTTTTCTTGAATTGCTGCTTGAATATGCACAGCTAAAGCAGATGCTGAGATACGGAGTTCCTCCAGAAATGGCAATCTCTGACGCTGATCGACTTATGGGTAGATTGGAGGACATATCACACGCCCTACCTCCTTTAAAATACAGGAAAGATATTCGGCCTTCTGAAACTACATCAATCACTTACCCAGATCACAACACGCGAAGGAGTTGGAACAACATACGCGTGATTCGCGTTTTGTTAGCAGACATCATCCGCGAAAAGTGTGCTGTCTCGCTCAGCGGCACCGAAATAACGGATCCTGTGCTTATCAGCCAAAAGCTTCATGATTCGATATGTATCATTGTCTCCGGTTGCTCGGAAATCTGTTCTTCTGCTTCAGGAAACGGCACCTTAGGTGCGGCATCTGGAAATGTCTCTAGCGTGCAAATTAGTACGCTCTTTTTTCACCTCTATGCTGCGTATACTTTTGACATACTCCCCCAAGAACTCAAGCAACAACTACGCCAACGATTGCGGGATCTCGGTGAAGGTCAACTTCCTGGCATTCAAAAATTGATGAATCAGTTACTACGAGAGACCAGTGCCTATGAAAAGAATTTCTGGAAAGTATGGGTTCGACTAGGGAAAGAAAATTTCTCGATTTGATTATCCTTTATCGAATGACGAACGGGCACCGCTCAACTGACATATATTTGTAATTTGTACTACTCTCAGACGTCTTGTCCCACCTAGTACTCAGCCAGTGCTTTTGCGACAGGGGGATATCTGTCGCCTGCAACTGGGTACTTGTCCAGAATTGAACTCAACTTTGTGATATCGTCATCTGTCAGGTCGATGTCTTCTGCATTTTCATAAACTCTTTCAACAGATCTTGAACCAGCCACAGGGACAAGAACCGGCATACCCGGCTTTCGGCTCTGGATCTTGATCCAATTCAAAGCTAGCTGAGATGCTGTGCACCCCTTCTCTTTTGCAAAAGTCTTGAGCTCCTCCACGAGCAACAAATTCTTGTCAAAGTTTTCCGGTTGCCAACGCGGAAAGTGGCGATGATAGTCATTTTCCGGCACATCATCCAAACTTTTAAATTGTCCAGTCAACATACCCGCTCCTAGGGGTGTGTGTGCTACGAGGACGAAACCCAATTCGCCGCAGATAGCCGCCACACCATTCTCAAAGACATCAGTGGCCCATAGACTGATTTCGGCCTCGACCATGTCGATTTTTGCGACGGCTGCGGCTCGACGAATTGTTTCAACCCGCACCTCGCTCAATTGAATCCCTCCAATCTTACCCTCCGCCTTCATCTCCGCTAGTGCTTTAATGCTTTCTTCCACTGGAACGGCGGGGTCGGTTCTTGCACAACCAAAGATATCAATATTCTTCTTCCCACCAAGAACTTCGAGAGCATTATCGACGGATGCACGAAGAGCTTCCGGGGAACAGTCCATAGTGAATGTCCTCATGTCTTTTATTCCGCTCTTAATACACAGAACCACTCTGTCTACATCTTCCGGATAAGCGGAAAAATAGCGATTCATGAGATGGAGAGAATTGTTGTCTGGAGTCCCATAGAAATCGGCACCGTTCCAGGAATTTACTCCAGCGGCAATGGCAGCTTTGAGGACTTTGAAGGTCTCTTCATCCGGTAGACTGAAGCCGGGCTGGGTGAAGCCTATCGAAAATGGTTAGCCAGTGCACGATACGTTTGATAGGGAGACTCGTACGGCTTAGACCGAGACCATTCTGGGTGATTTCCTTTCCTGCAAGGTACGGCATTGTGAGGAGCATAGAGTGAACAGGAACTATCAAGTCCAGCAAAAACGAAAATTGGGTTATCTTCAGATTGGATGAGAATAGAAGACAAATTATTCTGGTTCAATTGACAATCGGACTACTTGTAGCTTCTCAGACACAGGTGGGCCGCAACTTTTCCTCGGCACCCCAAGTACTTCCCTAACTACTATTCTTGACATGAGGTTTTATACATTCTTGTTTAAGTCCGTTTAATGTCCGGAAAACCAGCTGGTTACTCTATTTAGTCTAGTCTGACGCTGAAACAGCCTATCAGCAGTCAATTGAGTGTATCCACAAGCATGAAGCCTCAACTTCTTCACTTGTTATTTTCATTAAGATATCGGCACTAAATACGCGAGTTCATCCAATGATGCAATCTGTTGGTCAATCTATCGATGCAAAAGGCAACCAATCTGAAACATACCTACTCAATCAATATACATCTTCCAGAGTGTATATCGACAAGCAAGATCAATGCAGACCCACTCGTGTAAAGGAAACTTCCATCCAGATCACTAGAATGCGTGACCCCCTCTACAGCTTGATGATTCTGTCCACCAACTGGCTCTCCGTATTCAGGAAACACAGACCTCTACATCACCATACCGCATTCCCCAATGGTGAAAGGCTGCCCATTGCGACAATAGTACCAATGACCCGTACCAGTGAACTCGCGAGCCATGGCCGCAATCACAGCCATGCGCTCTTCATTTGTAACTGTGGTGTAGAAAGTCGACCCACGAAGCGTCTTCTCCGCGCCTTCGATCTCGGTTGCTAGACCCTGGGTTTGAGCCGGATGTTCGTTGCAAAGCGTCTTTTACCACATATGTCAAAGAAGCATCGAAACCATCCACCTACAGAGTCTAGGCCTAATTTCAAAATGGTCCATCATTCATTCCTCCGTCGAATTGGACCAGTCGGCTTGATCAACGGATATATCGGCCTCAGAAAACAAGCGGAAGAGAAGTGTCCACCGCCGCCATGCCCAGCAAGAAAACGGCATGCTCAAATTCGCTTTCGAGACCATATCCGGCCTCTTCGGCGGCGCCGTTCCCGTCCTCACCGAGGTCCTGGAGGCCTTAACCCTTGTCCAGCATATGCTCGTCATCGTTAAAAGATACATATTTGCTCTTATAATATTATTCCTTGACACACATTTACAATTCTTCGTGCAAGCCGCCAGCCTACCTAGGTAGCCTAACATACCAGCAAATCTCCCATAACCAGCGATTCTTTGTGGTTACTGTGTTCTTTAAGGACTTCCCTCAGATCCTGCGCTCTGATTGGTTTCCGATTAGGAAATTCTGGTATATTTGTGGTCTTGGTTGCAATGGCTGACCATAGGGAGTCTGGCTTGGAGTAAGTAATACGAAAAACCCCACGAAGTAAATCACATTCTCTTTGGTCAAGTGGTAATTTTGGTCCAACAGGACCATCGTCATCCATGGCCTTGGGATTGCTCGTCTTGATATTGCCCTGCTACTTGGACTTTATCTGTCTCATGCGCTATCAGTTCGTTAGCAGACCGCGCGTTTACTTTATGATACTTTTGTATACACTCGTTGAGTCCAATGTTATCTCCAAACAGCGGGAGCATGAGATCGAATAAGCTCAAATAGACATGCAGAAAAGCGACCGTCTGCACGAGGTCGACTATCACGACGACCAGGATGTCTTATAGTGGGTATATTCTGACTAAACATAATTTTCAAGGTCCAGTTGCTGAATAAATTTATAGCGCCCCCTCCGCCCCCCGTCCACCCATCTTTTACGATTGTGACAACCGTTGCCAAGGTGCCTCAAACGCCAGACACTTCTTATCTCTCTCGATTCTCAGCACGCAACTGTGCATAACGCACCAAGATCACGTACGAGGCCTTTCCGTGTTGATTTTGATGAGAGGATCTCCTAATTGACGTGTGCTCATGTACAGCAACGCGACTCCCTATCCAGTCAACCTCTCCATCTCACTGTACAATCATTTTCATCACAGGGGTCACCATGTCCTTACTTGTCTACTCATATTCATATATAGCGCACCTATTTCAGATATTTTCACTCTTTTACTACGTAGTAGACACACTTATCATTTCTCTTCTTTTGGAGAGTTGTGAACTTTAGTATGCATTAGCGAAGTTGGCAGTATAGAGGTCCGATTGGCTGCACTGTCATAAGTACCACTTGGAACTTGGAAAGCTGAAATTGGAAGGCATATTTAATTATTTATTCATTAGCCAATTGGTCATTTAAAATTTAAGAAGCACACTAATGCATATTAAAATTCACAACTCCCCAAAGGAAGAGATAAGCTCGAACATCTCCTGAGCGTGCATGACCCCCAAGGTCCTCTGCTGGAGCTGCTCGCCCACATAGCCGGCCCAATTCACCACTAGCGGCACCATTCAGCACTTCAGCCTACAAACCTCTAGAGTGTCTGCCTGCTTTACGAGTACTCCGTAGGTAAGACAGATAACGTCGTCGCCATAAGAAATGGAGTATGCATTAGCTTGTAGGGGTGTTCCCTATTGTTTCAGAGCCTCCGATTGGCCAGATTGGTGGGCGGGATTCACCAGAACTGGAGATAACCCCGGTCTCCAGGATTGTGCCGTTGCGGATGTGATTTTTAGCGGTGAACTAGGATAGCATATCTGCGCGCATCAGACTTGACTCAATTGAGCTCACCGTTGTCAATCTTCTGGAAGCTAAACACGTAGTTGTTGTCGTCAATGTGCATATTCATAGGTAGTACAGGCGGTGGCAAAGGCGTCTTATCATATGATCAGGATCAGGACTGTCTACGATGATGTTGCTCGCGAAGTGGCTAAGCCGTTCCGATCTTGACGCATACGTATCAACCAGTTGAGCGAGACACCGGTCTCAGCGCATTTGGCGTATTTGACGTACGATGGCGTCAGGGTTGGTTCGCGTACTCCGTTCGTGGTGGCTGAGGTATCTGGTGTTGTTGGGCGCTCATCCATGCTCCATTGCTGGCTCAGGGGCTGGCTCGCAAGCTGAACCTAAAATGCAAGGTTCACAAAATCCATCGCCGCTCATGACGCATTTATCCGATCGACATGCTCAACTCGTATTGGACATCAAAAGTTTACAGAATGCTAAGCTTACTTAGTACTAAAACTTTAGTACGTTGGTACGTAGTAGTTTTTCTTTTAATGGGAAGACGGACCCATAATTACGAGGGGCGTGGTCCGGCTCTTGGTTGGAACTGAGACTAGCCCCTACTTTGAGAAAGCTTAATGTGGCCATTGGTACTCCAGAGTCCGGGCTTGCGAAGTTGCGAATGGGTCTTCTCCGGTCCTCTCCGGTCCTCATTTGACCGGCTCATTTAAGCTTCGGGCTTGCCGCGGTAGTTACATATTTGGGCCAACTTTAATTGAGATGCATGATCAACGTGTTTTACCTTCTTGCGAGGACGTTGCGACGGTATCCCACTTCCCTACTACTACTATGTAAGTATCTAGAAAGACTCACAGCTCTTTTAAAAATATCCTCGACTACGGTCCAGCCCAAGATTTTACAGCCGACTGTGTGATTGGCATGCCGCTGCGTTTGGGACTGCCCTGGTACGAGGCACTGTATTAAGTCAATAAGTGGAGAAAGTGAGAAATAATGGGGACTGGTGGATTATGGTGGATTACTGATAACCAATACTTTATTCTTTCCCCGTCCAATGGATGCTGCGTAAATATCAGCCTAAAAGGCCGCTCTGTATAGTAGATGTCTGTCGTGCTACATGGCTTGTATTTACATCAGGATAAAAACGTACTATGGAATCACCGGGGTCAACCATAGTACTATATGGCTCATTTAGCTCGATATGGACAATAAACTTGATTAACGCACACAGAACTAAAGATAGCCCTTTGGCTTGTACATATTAGTCTGATGAGTGTCGTTATTCCCGTTTTGTCTGTCGCGATCCACAATGTGGTTTCTGTGGTTTCTATGGTTCCAGTCCTCAGCCATGGATTAGCAGATAAAGGTCATCGCAGGGATATATTGGATTAGACTTTACTGACAAGCCACCGAGACTTACTCATAGTAGTCTCAGTCAAATGGGTTACGAATTAGGCTTTTGTCCATTTCCCTTTCTGGGCGTTTCCGTCAATGGCTCAGCCTGAGAGTTCTCAGCTCATTAACCGCTCTGTATATCCTCGACTTCAAATCCCGATTGCATCAGCCGTCGTTAAGTTTTTGGTGAGTGTCTACGGAGTATAAGTCGGCATCAAGCCCGTATTCACGTTCCGTCCTCCCCTTTAATCATCGATTTTACTTCTTCCACTGAACACACAACTAATCCCTCTATTTATCGTTCTCTCTTTTCGAATCACACCTAGCCGAGATGTCTGATACATTGGTCAACGGTACATTGCCCAACGGCCTTGTGCCTTTCGGCCCAGATGCCAATTGCACTCTTGCAACGTGCAGTGTCGAATCCAGTCTTCTAGGATATAGACCTTCAGTGCTTGCTAACGGAATCTTTATTGGAATCTTTGGAGCACTTATGGCAGCGCATATCGCTCAAGGATGCAAGTATCGTACCTGGGGTTTCTTGGCGAGTATTGTCTGTGGATGTATTTTGGAGATTGTGGGCTACATTGGGAGGCTCATGGTCCACCACAATCCATTTGACTTCTCGGGCTTTTTGATGCAAATCAGTTCGTATACTCCAATCTCCGTTTGATATAGCTTGGTTTGGTCGCTAACTCGTCCCAAGTTTGCATCACCGTAGCACCAATTTTCTTCTGTTCTGCAATTTACGTTCTTCTACACCAAGTGTAAGCGTCATCACAAAGGAGTTATTTGGACTTGGTTGACATGAAGCGCCAGAATACAAATGATCGATCCGTCTATCTCACGTGTTAAACCTCGTTTCATATCCATCTTTTTTATTATCGTTGACATCATCTCACTCATTTTACAAGCCGTCGGGGGCGCACTCTCAGTTGTTAGCACCGCCCAAGAAGATATCGACACAGGGGTTGACATTTCACTCGCGGGCCTCATATTTCAGGTCGTTACCTTGATCGGGTTCGTCGCCCTCTTTGCAGACTACATCCTTAGCTGTCGACGAAAACTACAGTCGTTTCAGGAGATACGGCACACCATGGGGTTTTTCCTCCTGTCCTTGTTCATTTGTATCATTCTGATTCTGCTGCGGTGCGCCTACCGCATAGCAGAGCTACAAGAAGGCTACTTCAGTGAACTATTTCGCGAGGAGGATCTTTTCATTGCCCTTGAATCAAGGTAAGATTTCAAATCCTCTTTGCGGTCAGGTTTTTGTTACTGATAAGGCGACAGCGTCATGTGCCTCGCAGTCGGGTGTTTGAATCTCGGTCATCCAGGCCCAGTTCTCGGACCCAAACTTCACAAAAAGACATCAGAGATCGAACTGACGGGAGACAAGAATTAAACCATTCTTAAGGAGTGTTTTTATGCTATTCATAGCTGTACTTTAGGTAAATAGAATTCCATGGAAATGTATGATTAGAGTGATAAACAGTCTACGAGACGGTAGTATACATCCCAAATAAAGAAATATAGTTCTAGTTCCTTTCAATGGGGAGCAATGCGATCATCTTTAGTATTATTCAGGCTCTAAAGGTACTTATACTCTGATAATAACCGTTAGTGCTACGAGTATGTGAAAAGTCTGTCGTCTCTCCCTGACGATGGATGAGATTTTCGGCCCATTCATCCAGTCACCTTAGTTTCCATCAACGTGTCAGATATTCAGCTATCGGGACCAATCGGAAATATAGACCCTGGTTGGAAGAATGTGTGTTTATGAGTCTGCCGAGATATCATGGGATCAAAGAAGTTTCTAAATACCTGTCGCGTCGCCTCCCCCCACCCTGGTGCTGGTATCCTTGGTGCTGTCATATTTAAGGAAAGGACTATCTTGCATAGCACTATTCATTGTCAGCTTTGTTATTCATATATTTATCTGAGAGAAAACTCTGCATGTCACTTACATAAGCGAGTTGATTCTATTTTGTTACCTTAGACACAAATCTGTGGCGTTAGGTGGACAGTATACGTACAAATCAAAAAAATAACTCTTAAATTCCTTTCAAACAGTGCATGTTCAGCTGGATGTTCTGTAAATTACTGTCTTTTGTGATACGATATCTGAGAAAATGTAGATTTTAAGTAGCTGGCCTAAATAACTCAGCTCTGAGTCTCTTGTGATAAGGCGTCCAGTGACGCCGCAATATTGTATGATTCGCCAATATAAGCAGGACTAACCTGCTTATATTTGCGCTTTTAAAGCATGCATAGTTGAAGTGGCATCTACGTGGATTGAAATCGTCCGTCGTCTTCATCCGACATCGCTAATTGCGGATAAGGAACTACACCAGTAAGATATGAACCGGAATAGTTAGATTATTCTTAGGTAGTTACTATTTTAATAGTCCTACTCTTTATTCTTTTCCCCGGCTTAACTCCTTAATTTCTTACCACGTCACTGGTCCTGATCAATCTGATAGTGTGCTCTAACTCACACGATTTCAATCTTTGGACCTCCCCTTGTTAGTTATGCCTGTCTTGCCATGCACGAGGTCTTGGCTGACTAGTTACAGGGGATTGTTGTGATTATCTGGAACCCCCATTCCGGTACTCTTGCTATATTTGTCGTTTCTCAACCACCATGATCTGGTGGCTTCCTTGTAGGTGATTCTTTGATTTGGCGATTATCCCCAATTGGTCATCTCACTTTGTTCATTCGTTGAAGTACTGTGTATGCCTGAATCCTTCGCTACCCGACTTATCTACCGTTAGATCGTGCGAAATTCGTCAACTGATTATCGCCGGGACACCAGCGCCACCGTCCGCTATAAACTCGTGAAACCCTTCGGTTGAGAATTGACAAAAATCCCGCATTCAGGGATCTCAATCGTGATACATTAGCTCGAAAATATGGCGGAGAGCAGGGGTTGTTTCTTAGCGTTCCCATTCAGCTGACGGTCGTTTGGCCAATGTTGTTGAACCCGCCATTAGTAGTATACCCTGCTTTCTCGGAGTCACTTCACGTTCTTTGGCCTTATTGGACCTGGCGTGCCAGGATCGGCATATAATCTGATTAGTCTTCTTGTTGGATGACAGGGTCTGCTGGTGTCATAAAACCGACTATGGTGTCCTTCGCGTCTCAAATCCATTCTAGTCTCGCAAATCAGCAAGGGACTGGAGCATATCAATGAAACCGTGCGATCATGCCTACGAGGGTGGTACACAGCGACAACTAGCACATGTTCGATCTTCGAAAGTACAAGAACGTGGTGTCGCTACGGCTGTTTGCCGCCAAAATTGGTGATGTTGAATAGGTTTTGGGTACGTTTCTTCCACAATCAACACTTTTCCTTTTTCACGAACCAGTTGCAAGCTCGACCAGATTTACAAACAAGGAACGGGTGCGTTTTGTGTGCATCCTGCAACTGAGTCCAGGGATACGAACGACAATCATTCCAACCACACTACGTAGTATACGTGGAAACTCAGCTTGCCAACATTGGACACCTAATCCGTAGAGTCAGTTTTGGATCTAGAGTCAAGTTACAGGCTAAGGAGATATATCGTTTGCAATTAATTATCTGTCTCAAGATTTAACAAATGCGGGTGTTGGGTAATGCTAAAATGTGGCTAAACTGAGCAACGAGAGTCAACTGGATGTGCATGGACAACCCCCTGTGCATGCTCCTAGGGAGTTTTGTTGAAATCTATGCTCCTCAAAGCTGGCTGTTCTTGTCCAACCGCAAATCCTCTGAGCCAGGTGCATGTGCTTTGAGGTTTCAGCCTTGCAGCTTGCAGTCTTCAATTTGCAGTTTGCCATTCCCACTCCCGCAAACACAACAGAGACCACTACGTCTAGATTAAAAAGATGCGTAAAACACGACGCTTTAACAATTTTTCAGTTGCTTCTTTCTTCATTAGGTCCCTTCCCTAATATCTTTGTTTTGCACGCTTGCCACGTCCAAGTCTACGACAGTATGGGTAGAAATCCAGGTTCCGAGACGACCACGAAGGACGCCCGCGCAATTATTGAAGAGCTAGCACGCCGCAAAGGGACCTTTACACATGAATTCAGACTACAAGCAGAAGAAGAGGCCAGAAATGGCCGCAACGGCATGCTGCAGGCGATCGAAGGCAGCGAAGAAATTCGAGAAGACTTAGCAAAGGCACTAAAAATGTGAGCGCCTCGACATGGTTTCAATAATGTTCTTTGTGCATTTGGAAGTAACTCTATCTTAGCATATCAATCGACCTGTATACGAGTCGCGCGCGGTTCCTGATGGAAGTCATTCAGAATGCCGACGATAACAAGTATGCAGAGGGTGTCACTCCAACATTGTCAATTACTGTCACTCCCGGACGTGTCAAGATTGGATGCAATGAGGAAGGCTTCTCCAGAGAGAACATTCAGGCGCTCTGTCGAACGGGTCGGAGTTCCAAGCAACCTGGCCAAGGATACACGGGCGAGAAGGGCATCGGCTTCAAGTCTATCTTCAAGCTCGCCAATCGGGTACACATACGCTCTCCCCCTTACTACTTTCAGCTGGATCAGACCAGACAGCTCGGCATGATTACGCCGCAGTGGGACGAAGACTACTTTGACCACCATGAGGAAGAAAATCAGACCACCATCGTCCTGGAGGATATCTGTGACCAGAGCACCGACTTTTCAACTGCGCTAAAAAGCGACGTTGATGCAATCGACCCTGTGCTCATTCTTTTCCTGCGGCGTATAGAACGATTCCATATTACGCTCTTCAACTACTTCCCGCTTTTTCAACCGGTCATCTCAAAAAGTTTTCGGCGTGTCAACTGGATGCCCGATTCTGGAATCGTGTCAATCAAAGACGAAAACACCAACACGATGCGGCATTTATACAAGCACCGATCTACCATTAATTATGAAGGCACTGAAACCCGACGACTAGGCATTAAAGAAACCGACATTGTTCTGGCATTTCCAGTGAAGGAGGAGTCGGACACGTATATACCCTCAATACAGAAGCAAAACTTTGCCTTTGCATACCTGCCTCTTGGAGACTTTGGATTCAAGGTGCGATACTTTATTATGGCTCAAACGCGACTGTTAATGCTTTGCACAGTTTGTTATCCAGGCAGATTTCCTCATCACGTCGAATCGGCAATCGGTCGACGAAGATAACTACTGGAACAAAAATATTGCAGACGCGATTCCGCACGCTTTTGAGGAAGCTATCCACAAGTTCAATTTCTCATTTAATTTCCCTATCTCGAATCCAGAATTGAAAGGGCTAGCAAAAACGTGGCTGCTTTACCTCAGTTACGATAGTTATCTCTGCAGCGCTTACTGGCGTAATATAGCAAAGAATATAAATGAGCATCTCAGCAGAGCAGCCATCGTCAAGGACCGAGCCGGCGTGACCCAGGGGGTGCCCAAGCGTCTCATGTTCTTGGACTGGACGCAAGATCGCAATGGTAAGCCGATGTTTGGACAGATGTCTGACTATGTCTCCGACGATTATCCAGAGTCGGTCCGCGAGGCGCTCATGTCGTTAGGTGTCAAGGCCCCTGACTGGAAGTGGCTGTGCGACAGGATTCAGGAGCTCCACAGTAAATACATGCTTTCCATAAAAATGCAAAGCAAAGAATGGTGCTCGGATCTCGCCAAAGTGATCCTTGAGCCACAGGAGCCAAGGGGTGACAACAAGTATGCAAGAGACCTGAAACGCATTCCCTTAATTCCCCTGGCCAACGGCACCTGGAAGTGTCCTCCATCTGAAGATAATCCGATCTACTTTCCAGCGAGCTCGGGGACGGTCATTCCACCTGGACTCCCTTTGTCTCTGGTCGACGAAGGAGCTTGCGCTTGCCCCAAGAGGCGTAAGCTCTTTCGACTCCTTGGAGTAAAGGACTGTGATGTCCCAAATGTCGTCAAGCAGATCCTTGACTACCACACCAGGCTCAGTTTTTCACTACATTTTCATGCCATCGCCCAGCTAAAGTATCTCTACAAAATGCGACAGCATCTGCGGCCCGGCGACATGGAGCTGGTGTACTTTCAATGTTCCCACGGCAACCTCGTCAGGGGTAGTGTGGTATATGCCGATATTAGTGTCAGTGGTGAGCTGAAACAGCTTTTCTCCGGTTTCAGCGACGTACATTTCCTGAGTAGTGACTACTTTGCACAACTCGATCCTTCTGAAAGAAGCGAGCTTGCAGAATGGTTGAATGATACGGCAAAGGTGGCGCTAGCCCCACGCCTGATCTCAAGCACTTCCCATGGGCTTCACAGAGACTTTGAATGGTTGTTGTCTAATAGACATGACCAAGTCTTAGCTATCTTGCACCAGCACTGGGGTTTTTATAAGAAGTGCATGACGACTACGGTGAAAGACACACTGGCAAACCACGAATTCGTTTGTAAGTCGGGAGATCGAATTGCTTTGCGGAAGACGTACCTCCCTTTTCCCAAACTTTTAGAAAAGACCCAAGAGTTTGGTTACGCTGAATACTGCAATTTCCTGGTGTTGCCTAGCGGTGACCCAAATGACTGGACATTTTTGTGCAGCTTGGGTGTCGGGCAGGATGAGGGGCTCGACTTGTATCTATGGATACTTAGCCAGCGCGGTTTCCAGCGGCATATGGACATCAATAGGTCAAAACAGCTTTATTTAGCTATCCAGTCACGAGCTTTCTCGCCTACCGAGGAGCTGATGGTCAAGTAAGTATACGCAGCTGCTAGTGCAGCGGTCTTCATTCCAGGCACTTAGACAACCTGCGGCTTACTAACAATGCTGAATGTCATCAACAGGAAAGCTTTTGACAATCATATCATTAATCTTCCAGACCTCAATTGGAGGTTTCTAGATAGCTGTGTCTGGCAAGGACCCAAGGGCTTCTCATCCAAGCCTGCCTTACACCCAGTCTACGGCCATGAACTGGATAGGCTTTTTCGAAAGATCTTGAAAGTCCCAAACGCGACGAGTGCCGAAGTTCTAGAATATCTTGAACAGCTTAGGCACGATGAGACGGCGACCATGACAGATGTCGCTGAAGCCTATGTGTTTCTACAAAACCACTATGCAGACTCGTGAGCAGCTTGTAATACGCTGAATGAAATGTTACTGATCGAGAACAGATTCAGCGTCAATGATCATACCGTCTGCATTGCCGTGCCATCTTTAGCGGGATCTGCGCTCGAGTGGAAAACGCCGACTCAGTGCGTGTGGGATGACGAGGAGTTTTCAGAAAATGGGCTGGAGCTAGAGAGTAAGACCGCTATCCGTCACACCATAGAGCAGCATGCACCGGCAGCAAAAGCTTTTTTCGTTGTTGTTCTCAAACTCCCAAATGCTGGAGTGAATGAACTGCTTGCCGATTTGGCACTGATGCAGAAAGAGGATCGCGATGATCCGGAGCGAGTGCATCAGCTCTATGAGAGAATTGCGAGCTGCCGTCGCCGTTGGCCACATACTATAAGGTAGGTGTCCACACCTAGAGCGTGACAACTGGCTGATCGATTTGAAAGACATGCTTTCGAGACTACTCCCCTCGTATTTCTTCGTGGTATCAATGATCAACGCGGTCAGTGGCTATCACTCGAGGACTGTATCTGGACCCGGTCAGTCTTGCGGAAAAAGCATGCCCTCATGCCTTCATTAAATGACTATCGCGACCTGTTCCGGTTTACGTTGGAAGTGCCGAATGCAACCATGGACATGCTTGTCACTGATTTACTGGAATCACTGACGGACTGTCCAATGGATGACGAGAGTGATTACTAGTACGTAAAGGAGCTTCTGCAAGAAATTGCCCGCCTGTGGCAGGAAAATCAGGAGCTAGACCGACTATACGACATAACTTGCTGGCCGTGCCACGCTCCATTTTGCCCACGTGAGCTTTGCTCGATTGGAAGTTTCTATGTCAATGACCGACAAGATCTGTTCGACATCTTCTCTGACAGTGGTACCTTTCTCGACTTCGATTTTGACACCTCGAAAAGTCTCGCAGATATGCTTCGAAATTTAGGCTGCGACTCATTTTTGTCCGATCAAGTTGTTATAAATACGGAATCTCGTGAGCCGCTTAATTACAATCGTGACCTCACTGAGGAGTTCCGAGGCCGTGCAGATGCACTTGTAAAGTACGTAAGTTCATAATCCGATTGGGCAATATGCTTTTCGTGCTTACGCTGGTCTAGATATTTTGAGCACGTCGAGTGCGAGTCATCTTACGAGCTTCGGTGCCTTCTTAAAAACGCCACGGTCTGGATTAGCGCAGACATTAAGACGCACTATACATTGGGAGGCACTACTGTGACGAGAACTGAGGGAGGTTCCAGTGTAAAAGTCAGCCTTGGAGAAGATGACACTGCCAAGCTGGAGATTTTCTTCTCGGCAAATAAGCAGTCGCGCGATTGTGCGCTCATCGTAGACTTCCCAGAGCAGCTTGTAGCGGCACTAAAGCTTGAACCAGCCAATCTCCCAGATCTATCTTCCCTCCTGAGTGTGCCACTGGCCTCACTGAAGGCCTTGCTGATCAAAAAAGGAATCACTGGTGGGGTTGCTGCAGACGATAACGAAGAGCTTCTGGTGACAGATCCAGTCAACGAAGAGTCACGGAGCCAAAGTGGTGACAGCTCGGATGATAGTGGTGATAAATCATGGATGACTTTCAGAAGTGGTGTTCGCTCGGATTTTGAAAGCTCAACTATCGTACAGTATGTGCGTGCATCCGCGAGGTCTGAGGCTGCAAACACCACTTCGCAACCATATATGCATCGTCGAACTAGCACGCCCCAGGTTCATTTGCAACATCATGTGAATGTATCTTCTGATGAGAGCTCTCGCGATCCATCACTCACCCCGCGTCCCCCGGCAGCTGGTCTTTACAGCGCAATTAATCGCAACCGGAACAGGACGCGTATTGAAAGCTTCGCCCAAAACGCAGACCCTGCATCCAGCTCTCGACGTGAGGGGTTCATCTTTCAGTTTGGTGGCGGCGGTGGAATGTATGACATGACCACAATGTGGGATGCTTTGGATGCCAACGTCTCTGCTCCTATGTCGGCCCCGATTCAAGTCAATGTCAGTCCGCGCAAACGAGCAAATCTGATTAAGAATCGTAACAAGGAGGAAGTAGAGCGTGACTTTGAGGTTGGTTTTTTGGGAGAACAATTTGTAAGCCCTTCAGACAGTCTGACTTGTCACACCTGGCGAGATCTGAAGCTGACACTTATCTAGGTGTACACATTACTATGCGATACGCTCAAGCTGCCTGATTTCACGGGCGAGGATAACTGGACCAGCTCACTGCGCTCTCGTGCTGGCTTCTCGACCTTCAGCGGCGAGGTGTCGGATTTTACCTATATGGATACGCAGGGAGCCCTAACCCGTTATTTTCTGCAGATGCAGCACCCGTACCCGACGCCTGAGTGGCTGTTAACGGCTTGCGAGACTGGCAATGTGCCTCTGTACCGACTGGAGGTCAAGAGCACAACCAGCCAGGATCCCACTACTACCTTTTATATGAGTGGAAGTCAGCATGAATTGGTAAGCTTTTCCATATCACGCAGCAAGTCAACAGACCTTTGGGCTGAAATATGGATCAGGCAAAGAAGCTACGCATCACTTCCGCGACGCCGTCAGAGGTCTACGTCGTTCTGCGCGTCTCAGGCTTAGATGCGTTGGAAGATGGAGCAAAACACCGGCCGCAGTGGAGGGCGTATTTGGATCCATACACACGCGGTGAAGAGGGTGTATTGAATTTTTCAGTCCCCACGTTTGCTGTCACGGCTCAGCGTTGAACAGTTTTGCATGATATTAACTACGAGAGTTAAGTCGATTTGCATGACTGAGTGCATTCCTCTTATTAAGAGTTATTCGAGCTCGCTGCTTGACGAAGTGGTTGTTGATCCCATAGACAGTAGCGCTGTATTCCTGGAATAAAGATAACCGTTTGGAGCAAAATATGTACGTCGCACAAGCTGCTTACAATACGCGTAGCTAATATGGGTAGTGGTTGACACAACCCCTGCATCCACTTTGATTTAAAAGAAAGTAGTCACAGTCACTAAATGCTCGGAGATTTAAGTTAGATAAGACAGTAACAGGAAGCAATGTCATAGTTCGGCAAGCCGATGCCGGTGAAAGGCACGCAATTGTCTAGGGGAGGCTTAATATCTCTCTTTGCTTTGGGGGGTTAAATCTGTGTCTCAGCTCAGTCTTATGAGCGTGAGGATTTTCCCTTATCAGTTTGAATCCTCAGAGCTTGTCTTGCTCATGCTTGACTCCTGCTGTTGACCCTCGTAATGATGCTGCGGTGCAGCCAGACCAAGACAACTGCAGCATAACGCAGGACGAAGGGTCTCTTCTTGCGCGAGCGCAGCGTAACGTTGCGTGGGGAGAGGTTTTTTATCTGATCACGACGGATCTGTTCGGTCCACTCACAGTCCCGTAGATTTATGTTTTTCCTGATTGATCATATCGTTCTTGAATAACAGGATTGAGAAAAGGTGGGCTTTGGCACAACTCGGCTACGTCCCAGGAAGAGTCTTGTGCACCATCCTAGGAGCCCTAGCAGCATAGTAAGCTTTAACCCCCCCCCCCCCCCCCCCCCCCCCCCCCCCCCCT
>LHCL01000020.1:291345-454399 GCA_001305275.1 Talaromyces verruculosus
GCTTCTCCAGAGAGAACATTCAGGCGCTCTGTCGAACGGGTCGGAGTTCCAAGCAACCTGGCCAAGGATACACGGGCGAGAAGGGCATCGGCTTCAAGTCTATCTTCAAGCTCGCCAATCGGGTACACATACGCTCTCCCCCTTACTACTTTCAGCTGGATCAGACCAGACAGCTCGGCATGATTACGCCGCAGTGGGACGAAGACTACTTTGACCACCATGAGGAAGAAAATCAGACCACCATCGTCCTGGAGGATATCTGTGACCAGAGCACCGACTTTTCAACTGCGCTAAAAAGCGACGTTGATGCAATCGACCCTGTGCTCATTCTTTTCCTGCGGCGTATAGAACGATTCCATATTACGCTCTTCAACTACTTCCCGCTTTTTCAACCGGTCATCTCAAAAAGTTTTCGGCGTGTCAACTGGATGCCCGATTCTGGAATCGTGTCAATCAAAGACGAAAACACCAACACGATGCGGCATTTATACAAGCACCGATCTACCATTAATTATGAAGGCACTGAAACCCGACGACTAGGCATTAAAGAAACCGACATTGTTCTGGCATTTCCAGTGAAGGAGGAGTCGGACACGTATATACCCTCAATACAGAAGCAAAACTTTGCCTTTGCATACCTGCCTCTTGGAGACTTTGGATTCAAGGTGCGATACTTTATTATGGCTCAAACGCGACTGTTAATGCTTTGCACAGTTTGTTATCCAGGCAGATTTCCTCATCACGTCGAATCGGCAATCGGTCGACGAAGATAACTACTGGAACAAAAATATTGCAGACGCGATTCCGCACGCTTTTGAGGAAGCTATCCACAAGTTCAATTTCTCATTTAATTTCCCTATCTCGAATCCAGAATTGAAAGGGCTAGCAAAAACGTGGCTGCTTTACCTCAGTTACGATAGTTATCTCTGCAGCGCTTACTGGCGTAATATAGCAAAGAATATAAATGAGCATCTCAGCAGAGCAGCCATCGTCAAGGACCGAGCCGGCGTGACCCAGGGGGTGCCCAAGCGTCTCATGTTCTTGGACTGGACGCAAGATCGCAATGGTAAGCCGATGTTTGGACAGATGTCTGACTATGTCTCCGACGATTATCCAGAGTCGGTCCGCGAGGCGCTCATGTCGTTAGGTGTCAAGGCCCCTGACTGGAAGTGGCTGTGCGACAGGATTCAGGAGCTCCACAGTAAATACATGCTTTCCATAAAAATGCAAAGCAAAGAATGGTGCTCGGATCTCGCCAAAGTGATCCTTGAGCCACAGGAGCCAAGGGGTGACAACAAGTATGCAAGAGACCTGAAACGCATTCCCTTAATTCCCCTGGCCAACGGCACCTGGAAGTGTCCTCCATCTGAAGATAATCCGATCTACTTTCCAGCGAGCTCGGGGACGGTCATTCCACCTGGACTCCCTTTGTCTCTGGTCGACGAAGGAGCTTGCGCTTGCCCCAAGAGGCGTAAGCTCTTTCGACTCCTTGGAGTAAAGGACTGTGATGTCCCAAATGTCGTCAAGCAGATCCTTGACTACCACACCAGGCTCAGTTTTTCACTACATTTTCATGCCATCGCCCAGCTAAAGTATCTCTACAAAATGCGACAGCATCTGCGGCCCGGCGACATGGAGCTGGTGTACTTTCAATGTTCCCACGGCAACCTCGTCAGGGGTAGTGTGGTATATGCCGATATTAGTGTCAGTGGTGAGCTGAAACAGCTTTTCTCCGGTTTCAGCGACGTACATTTCCTGAGTAGTGACTACTTTGCACAACTCGATCCTTCTGAAAGAAGCGAGCTTGCAGAATGGTTGAATGATACGGCAAAGGTGGCGCTAGCCCCACGCCTGATCTCAAGCACTTCCCATGGGCTTCACAGAGACTTTGAATGGTTGTTGTCTAATAGACATGACCAAGTCTTAGCTATCTTGCACCAGCACTGGGGTTTTTATAAGAAGTGCATGACGACTACGGTGAAAGACACACTGGCAAACCACGAATTCGTTTGTAAGTCGGGAGATCGAATTGCTTTGCGGAAGACGTACCTCCCTTTTCCCAAACTTTTAGAAAAGACCCAAGAGTTTGGTTACGCTGAATACTGCAATTTCCTGGTGTTGCCTAGCGGTGACCCAAATGACTGGACATTTTTGTGCAGCTTGGGTGTCGGGCAGGATGAGGGGCTCGACTTGTATCTATGGATACTTAGCCAGCGCGGTTTCCAGCGGCATATGGACATCAATAGGTCAAAACAGCTTTATTTAGCTATCCAGTCACGAGCTTTCTCGCCTACCGAGGAGCTGATGGTCAAGTAAGTATACGCAGCTGCTAGTGCAGCGGTCTTCATTCCAGGCACTTAGACAACCTGCGGCTTACTAACAATGCTGAATGTCATCAACAGGAAAGCTTTTGACAATCATATCATTAATCTTCCAGACCTCAATTGGAGGTTTCTAGATAGCTGTGTCTGGCAAGGACCCAAGGGCTTCTCATCCAAGCCTGCCTTACACCCAGTCTACGGCCATGAACTGGATAGGCTTTTTCGAAAGATCTTGAAAGTCCCAAACGCGACGAGTGCCGAAGTTCTAGAATATCTTGAACAGCTTAGGCACGATGAGACGGCGACCATGACAGATGTCGCTGAAGCCTATGTGTTTCTACAAAACCACTATGCAGACTCGTGAGCAGCTTGTAATACGCTGAATGAAATGTTACTGATCGAGAACAGATTCAGCGTCAATGATCATACCGTCTGCATTGCCGTGCCATCTTTAGCGGGATCTGCGCTCGAGTGGAAAACGCCGACTCAGTGCGTGTGGGATGACGAGGAGTTTTCAGAAAATGGGCTGGAGCTAGAGAGTAAGACCGCTATCCGTCACACCATAGAGCAGCATGCACCGGCAGCAAAAGCTTTTTTCGTTGTTGTTCTCAAACTCCCAAATGCTGGAGTGAATGAACTGCTTGCCGATTTGGCACTGATGCAGAAAGAGGATCGCGATGATCCGGAGCGAGTGCATCAGCTCTATGAGAGAATTGCGAGCTGCCGTCGCCGTTGGCCACATACTATAAGGTAGGTGTCCACACCTAGAGCGTGACAACTGGCTGATCGATTTGAAAGACATGCTTTCGAGACTACTCCCCTCGTATTTCTTCGTGGTATCAATGATCAACGCGGTCAGTGGCTATCACTCGAGGACTGTATCTGGACCCGGTCAGTCTTGCGGAAAAAGCATGCCCTCATGCCTTCATTAAATGACTATCGCGACCTGTTCCGGTTTACGTTGGAAGTGCCGAATGCAACCATGGACATGCTTGTCACTGATTTACTGGAATCACTGACGGACTGTCCAATGGATGACGAGAGTGATTACTAGTACGTAAAGGAGCTTCTGCAAGAAATTGCCCGCCTGTGGCAGGAAAATCAGGAGCTAGACCGACTATACGACATAACTTGCTGGCCGTGCCACGCTCCATTTTGCCCACGTGAGCTTTGCTCGATTGGAAGTTTCTATGTCAATGACCGACAAGATCTGTTCGACATCTTCTCTGACAGTGGTACCTTTCTCGACTTCGATTTTGACACCTCGAAAAGTCTCGCAGATATGCTTCGAAATTTAGGCTGCGACTCATTTTTGTCCGATCAAGTTGTTATAAATACGGAATCTCGTGAGCCGCTTAATTACAATCGTGACCTCACTGAGGAGTTCCGAGGCCGTGCAGATGCACTTGTAAAGTACGTAAGTTCATAATCCGATTGGGCAATATGCTTTTCGTGCTTACGCTGGTCTAGATATTTTGAGCACGTCGAGTGCGAGTCATCTTACGAGCTTCGGTGCCTTCTTAAAAACGCCACGGTCTGGATTAGCGCAGACATTAAGACGCACTATACATTGGGAGGCACTACTGTGACGAGAACTGAGGGAGGTTCCAGTGTAAAAGTCAGCCTTGGAGAAGATGACACTGCCAAGCTGGAGATTTTCTTCTCGGCAAATAAGCAGTCGCGCGATTGTGCGCTCATCGTAGACTTCCCAGAGCAGCTTGTAGCGGCACTAAAGCTTGAACCAGCCAATCTCCCAGATCTATCTTCCCTCCTGAGTGTGCCACTGGCCTCACTGAAGGCCTTGCTGATCAAAAAAGGAATCACTGGTGGGGTTGCTGCAGACGATAACGAAGAGCTTCTGGTGACAGATCCAGTCAACGAAGAGTCACGGAGCCAAAGTGGTGACAGCTCGGATGATAGTGGTGATAAATCATGGATGACTTTCAGAAGTGGTGTTCGCTCGGATTTTGAAAGCTCAACTATCGTACAGTATGTGCGTGCATCCGCGAGGTCTGAGGCTGCAAACACCACTTCGCAACCATATATGCATCGTCGAACTAGCACGCCCCAGGTTCATTTGCAACATCATGTGAATGTATCTTCTGATGAGAGCTCTCGCGATCCATCACTCACCCCGCGTCCCCCGGCAGCTGGTCTTTACAGCGCAATTAATCGCAACCGGAACAGGACGCGTATTGAAAGCTTCGCCCAAAACGCAGACCCTGCATCCAGCTCTCGACGTGAGGGGTTCATCTTTCAGTTTGGTGGCGGCGGTGGAATGTATGACATGACCACAATGTGGGATGCTTTGGATGCCAACGTCTCTGCTCCTATGTCGGCCCCGATTCAAGTCAATGTCAGTCCGCGCAAACGAGCAAATCTGATTAAGAATCGTAACAAGGAGGAAGTAGAGCGTGACTTTGAGGTTGGTTTTTTGGGAGAACAATTTGTAAGCCCTTCAGACAGTCTGACTTGTCACACCTGGCGAGATCTGAAGCTGACACTTATCTAGGTGTACACATTACTATGCGATACGCTCAAGCTGCCTGATTTCACGGGCGAGGATAACTGGACCAGCTCACTGCGCTCTCGTGCTGGCTTCTCGACCTTCAGCGGCGAGGTGTCGGATTTTACCTATATGGATACGCAGGGAGCCCTAACCCGTTATTTTCTGCAGATGCAGCACCCGTACCCGACGCCTGAGTGGCTGTTAACGGCTTGCGAGACTGGCAATGTGCCTCTGTACCGACTGGAGGTCAAGAGCACAACCAGCCAGGATCCCACTACTACCTTTTATATGAGTGGAAGTCAGCATGAATTGGTAAGCTTTTCCATATCACGCAGCAAGTCAACAGACCTTTGGGCTGAAATATGGATCAGGCAAAGAAGCTACGCATCACTTCCGCGACGCCGTCAGAGGTCTACGTCGTTCTGCGCGTCTCAGGCTTAGATGCGTTGGAAGATGGAGCAAAACACCGGCCGCAGTGGAGGGCGTATTTGGATCCATACACACGCGGTGAAGAGGGTGTATTGAATTTTTCAGTCCCCACGTTTGCTGTCACGGCTCAGCGTTGAACAGTTTTGCATGATATTAACTACGAGAGTTAAGTCGATTTGCATGACTGAGTGCATTCCTCTTATTAAGAGTTATTCGAGCTCGCTGCTTGACGAAGTGGTTGTTGATCCCATAGACAGTAGCGCTGTATTCCTGGAATAAAGATAACCGTTTGGAGCAAAATATGTACGTCGCACAAGCTGCTTACAATACGCGTAGCTAATATGGGTAGTGGTTGACACAACCCCTGCATCCACTTTGATTTAAAAGAAAGTAGTCACAGTCACTAAATGCTCGGAGATTTAAGTTAGATAAGACAGTAACAGGAAGCAATGTCATAGTTCGGCAAGCCGATGCCGGTGAAAGGCACGCAATTGTCTAGGGGAGGCTTAATATCTCTCTTTGCTTTGGGGGGTTAAATCTGTGTCTCAGCTCAGTCTTATGAGCGTGAGGATTTTCCCTTATCAGTTTGAATCCTCAGAGCTTGTCTTGCTCATGCTTGACTCCTGCTGTTGACCCTCGTAATGATGCTGCGGTGCAGCCAGACCAAGACAACTGCAGCATAACGCAGGACGAAGGGTCTCTTCTTGCGCGAGCGCAGCGTAACGTTGCGTGGGGAGAGGTTTTTTATCTGATCACGACGGATCTGTTCGGTCCACTCACAGTCCCGTAGATTTATGTTTTTCCTGATTGATCATATCGTTCTTGAATAACAGGATTGAGAAAAGGTGGGCTTTGGCACAACTCGGCTACGTCCCAGGAAGAGTCTTGTGCACCATCCTAGGAGCCCTAGCAGCATAGTAAGCTTTACCCCCCCCCCCCCTCTCCCCCCGGCATTCCTTCAATAGCCCTGAGTTGTTAAAAGAAAAATGCATTACGGAGGAGGATACCAGCTGTGGGTGATGTTCATACATCTAGATTCTTACCGCTACCCTATCAAATCATATGGAGACTTGATTATAAGAACAAGCGAGTGTAAATATGCGGTGCTGTCACCATATTCGTGATAGCGTTAAAGTACTCCTGTCAATACCGAATCTTCCGAGCGAGAAAATCCAACATTTCCTGGACCTGCTCCGTACCTTCTTCCTAGTTACTCCTACACGTGCACCTCCGTGTTTATTACTTTGTGCCGCATCGTCATCATTTCTTCTTTTCTCTCAATTCCCGTTTTCGTTTCCTGCTCTATTCCTGTCTCCTTTTTGACCAGATCTCGCCAATCTTGGCTTTGCAACTCGTCCCACTTTCCATTATACTACTCGTATTAGTAATCTGTTGCTTTAATTTTCCAGCCAGTCTAAGCGTACCTTGGTTTTTATCTCAGCAAGAACTTTTCGGAGATCATGAGTATCGCTCAATGGGATTGAGACCACCCTCTCAAGGTCTTCAAGATCTCTTCCATTTGGAAATTCTGGTGGGCACGAATTATACTTCGAAGTGGGATTGAACATAAATTTCTGGCAAATTCTGAACTTCTCTGTATAGATAGGGTCCATGACTTTTGCTTTATTTCTGCTGCTAGTAAAGAGAAATCCTCGGTGCAAGCGACCATAAGGTTTCCTTACCCTAATCTATTCCTCCAGTTAGCAGTCCTAAGCGTAGATTATTGCGGGGTGGAGTGAAAAAAGTATCTCCGTACCTGCACTTGGAAGCTGAAGTCAAGGAGACGTTCTAGTGAGGTTTGCCCACCGTCTTTATCCCAGTCCTTTCGCATTTCTTCCCATGACGCTTCTTTTGCTGTTTTTATCAGAACCTCCAGTGCTTTTGGAGACAAAGTACCTTTCCCTTCCTTTTTCATTTCCATCACTCGGAAGAGAGCTTTTGCGCTTTCCACCATCTTAACTGGAAAGGCATGTACAGGCACAACACGACTGACGACAATATATCGCTTGACAGTGTGCTTTATGTCAGGGGTCAACAACCCGGTTTCTTGGTAAGTTGCCGCCCAGAACCATTGATACCGTGGAACTTCGGATTGTTGAGGGCCTTGAGGCTGGTAACCTTCTGAAAAACTTTCATTTGGATCGTCTGAATCATCTGAATTCTGTTTATGTAAAGCCTGCCAGTTTAGTCGTGCAAGCACCTTTCTAATCTTGGTTTTGAACTCAGTTCTTTGCCTCATTTCAACTGGAGATTCTGAAGATGTATCATCTGACTCATCCGAATCATCCGAATCATCTATATCATCCGAATCATCTGAATCATGTCCATCTGAAGCCCGGCAATCTAGTCGCGCAAGCACTTTTCTAGTCTTGGCTCTGAAGCTAAATCTTTTGTGCGTTTCAACCAGGGGTTCTGCGAATATAAATTCAGTTACCAACCAAATAAGTGACTAGTAGACACTAACCAGCAACAACACGATGAGCGCTCACACTCCATGAGTTCACCGAGTATTGTACGGTGCATTCCCTAGAGCGAGAGATGCCAAGCGAAACATTTGCAGATGGCACGTGGGACAACGAAGCGCCAGCATTCCCTGAAACCGTGGTGTTGGATGTTCTAGTCACCGAGAATGCGGATAAAGGATTCGACTGTGGTTCAGTAATAAGATCTTCGCCATCAGAAGAATTCATGTACTGGAGACGGATGTCCTGAAAGAACTTTTCGTGTCCGTTCCTAACTAAATCAGCATTGATCATAAACAGCAATTATTCCAGAGAACTAAACCTTTCATGGGTGCTATAGCCGAGAATAGTGGTCTCGAGGTGAAATCTAGCAGTGATATGATAGTTGTTGGAGTGCCGCTCGACTGTGATAAGGGGATCAAGCACGCAAATTGACGCATATGGTTGTCCATCCGTCGGCCCTATCAAATCTTCGTTTCGGATGAGAAAATATGCGATACTCTCCGCCCTCTCAGCTTCCTTGGCTTTGTCAGCCTCCTTGGCTATGTCAGCTTCCAAAGCTTTTAGAGCTTCTCTAGCTTCCCGAATCTCTGGACGTGGTTTGTAATAATCATAATCCTCATTAAGCTCTTCAAGATCGTCGCTACCATTTGCAGATGCTCTTTTGGAAGCAGCATCCTCTTTCTCCTGAGCTGTTCGCCGCTCCGTTTCCTCGTCGGGCATACTGTCTCGATGTACTTTTATGTAACGTGGTTGCAGACCAGGAAAAGGAGGGGAGGGGGAAAAAAACTTCAAAGAGCTGCGAAATTGAGTGCCAAGTTGACAAATATTCTCTTATGTTTCTACAACGACATCAGTAGTGACTTGCATGAAAACAGACTTGTGTAAAACTCTTGCTTCCTTGAATCCTAATGATCGCGTATACTGAATTCGTGATAGTAATTATTATAGAGGGTCGATAGATTGATTAATGCGCCTATTGTGTCGCGGTAGCTGTGGTCTGTCTTGCTTGCTATTAACGCTCATGCACTAAGGAGCGACGAGTGGTCTGACAGCCGTATAGATCGCTAGAGAACTGGATTGGCGCGGGAGGGGCACGGTATTAGCATAGAGTGCGTATCATCAAATGATTAGATGAAGCTACGAAATGATGAGGCGATGAAGCAATGCAGATCAGCCCAGATAGTAAACTAGTAGTTGCAGTTGTTCTCTTGTCCTTATATGCGTTGTCGAAGATGCGTTGTCAGAGGTGCGTTGTCAAAGATGCATTGTCGAAGATGCGCTGTCAAGGGTGGCTGTTCAGCCAAATCTACTGTATCGATGATATGGGCATTGCGCCTATCAGAAGAGAGGCATTCAAAGAGTTTCACACTGTGTTTCGCACTATAAATTCATTACTAATGTATTACTTATATATGATATGACGTGTATTACTCAGTCACATACTTTTCCTACCCTCCTACTTTACGTAGACGGCAAACTTGAGTGAGATCATGACTGGAGAGGAAGTGCCAGTTAGATATCAATACAACGTCTCCAAAAGTTAGGAACACCCGGTTCAGGCCATATTCATCTATGATGATGTAGCCTTATCATTTCGATACTTAAGATCAACGACTTCCCAAAACTAGTTAGCTAGCGTCCTTCATTAGAGTTCTCGGATTCGCTGGTGCTCTCTTCATTTCTCGTTTCTTCCCTTTCTGAAGATCCAACTTTTGGCTGGATCTGGAGATAATAAGAACGTAACAACCAAAGGCGCGACAGATACTTGATATGATTTAGAAACGAAGTTTATCCTCTAGCAGTCTTAAAAACACATCTTTAGTTTCCTTAAGCATGTCAGGCAAGGACAACTCATCACTAAAATGTTTAATAACCCTAACCCTAAGAGAACTTCGAGACCTGTGAGGCTATACTTCCTAGATGCTCACTTCTTCAATACTCTCTCACCATGTTCGGTGTTTCTCCATCGAGTGCCGATAGTCTCGTAATGTTCGGTGTATAAGAAATATACTAGGGAATGGCCGACATTCTCATCAACATCGTGTAATGCTAAAATAAAGAAAAGGGTGACTGGTGGAAAATGGGGGTATCTTTGAAGAAAACGCGCTAGAATATTGTAGCATTTGTTTCTAATCCTCAAGGTTACGAGCGGTGTCTCATACAGTCAATGGAATCTGTTAATAAGCACGTAAGGATTGATGAGTTGACAAGACTACTACATCAGTGACAGACTTATATAGCCACTATATTACCACCCCATTAGTAGGGCTCTGTTTTTAGCCGTACAGTAATATTATAGATTTTATATAGTAGTCTATCTATAGCCACGTTAAGGCTATCTAGCCAGTCCTAGGTTCAATTCTAACTCTAGCACAATAATTAACCTTAATATACGGGTAAGTTTATGATTCCTTGATATGAGACTGTAATATTACTTTAGGATCACGAAATTTATAATATTATGCCATGTTGTATTATTACAAATAACAATTATATAACCACGAGACGAGTTAATGCTCCCAAATGTACACAACAGTACATTATTCCTCCCTCTTCGCCTAGTCAAAGCTCTAGCGCTCCGGCATATTTTCCCATAGGGTTATACGGTTAGATAAAAGTCAGGGGTATTGAAAGCCAAGGTCTGATAGAGTCTTGACAAATTTCCGCGCAGCTCCCAACTTCCGAGATGCGCTCTTGATATCCGCCATATGCTGCCGATAATAGCAAGCTTCTTCGCCCCATTGAGGGGGTATCAGAGTCTTACTGCTCGCAGTTGGTTTGCAGATCTCGTAAAGCTCGTTGATGTAGTTGGCATCTTTTGGGTACTTCATTTCATGGATCCGACTCATCTCAGGGAAGCTCGCAATCAGGCCTGCTTCCCATTCCCGCATGGCATCTTTTGTTGGCAGTTGTACTCTGTTGTCCCATACACGGGCTATGTGTGCACTCTGAGCCTCGGAAAAAGGAAACGGAACGATCCTTTTCGGCAAAGCCACAAATGCAAGCGTTGGATCATCGATATAGAAGAGATGCTGGTACAAATGACGCACATGTGATCCATCTGGGGTTAAAGACTGCCGTAACGGACCAAGAAATGGAAAGGAGTAGTGATAGCCAGTGCAGAAGATGACCGAATCTATGCTGGTTTCAGTATGTCCGTTACTGAAGCGAATAGTGCGTTGGTCTATAAGAAACTCTTCGATTGTGGGCATCATTCTGAGGTTTGTGCTTGTTTCGCTAGGACCGAGCAAAGACGGCTTCCTTTCGGACACGAGGACCGGATATTGACACATTTGGGCTATTTGAACACTAACGTCGAGCCCTGATGCTGAAAATCCAACCACGACGACCTTCTATACCATATTAGCCACCATCAATTTCTATTTGGCCGTGATAGGCTATGAAGGACTTACTTTGTCTTTGAAATCCTCCGGTTGCGTATAGTACTTTGAGTGTGATATCACCTCCGGATACTGTTCATGAAACTCCTTGATACCCTTGATATCCGGGATGAAGATATCACTATAATGACCATTCGCGACTACAACAGCATCGTATAAGGACGTTCGGATCTCGTTCATCTTCAAATTAAGCGTCTCCAACTTCCAGCATTCCTTCCCATCTGTAGTTATTTTTGTGAGACTCTGGACCTGAGTATTATAATGAATCAAATGTTTCAATGACTCTGCGTAATGGTGAAGGTACTCAGTAACAACGTCGCGGGAAGGAAACAATGATGATCCAGCTGGGAACGGCTGCGTGGAGAAATTCATCAGGCTGTGAGGGATATTGGTGTCTAGATCGCGATATAGCGGTGACACAAAGCCATCATCATTAAGTGAGGCGGGTTTGTATGGCGTCTCATTACTGTCGTCTGGCGTCGTTTTAGGAACCGTTACATTGGGAAGTCTTTTTTCAGGTGAGTAATTCCATGTCCCTCCAGCCGAACTTCGTTGCTCAAAGACCTCAATATGTGAAAATCGTTCTTCGCTTGAAAGGTAGCTGTAAGTTGATTAGCATCCGTACTTCTCAGTTCAATGACATACATACGTAGCTGCAGCTAGCCCTGCTGCGCCAGCTCCTATGATCGCGATCCGGTCAATCTTAAAGTCACCATCGACATTTCCAACACCACCCATGGTGAAGGCAATAACCAAGTACTAATGCCTTTGCCGAGAACTAAGCGCTGAATTCTTTGAATATCCCCAGTCTTGAACACTTTCGCACGACATCCAGACTTCTTATTGCGTCTCATGATTGCTTTTCTTATCAGGCCCTTATCGTATCGGCAATTGATTTTAGACTAAGCCCAATCCGGAAACGAAGATCGGAGGTCCGCCGATCAGACTTTCCCAAGCGGGTCTGCCAATCCATACAGGGTCGGCCCCATTCCGGTGCTTGGGCTATCACTGGCTATCACGGCTTTGTAGATAGCTGTTGCATCAGTCTTGGACAGAATGTTGTGATTGACAGATTGCGACTGTTATCATGGTTTTTATAGAGACCGGCCGAGCGAAATAAATGGCCATCCCCAGGAACTGTTTCTGTACTGGAATACCCTTTGATGTTTCGTGGGCTTTTGGTGTGGGCTACATAGCATTTTTCTGGAAGACAGAGACACATCTGGATATAGTACAATGCAGATATCGAATGCCCCCGAGGGCGCTCAAGCACCCGGAGCCATCTACGGCAAAGATGCCGAAATCAACATCAAACAAGGCCACGACAGCGACACCACGACGAACGGCAGCTCAACCGAACCAGCACAACACAAACATCCATGGCTACACTGGCACGAGCCCGGCACATCAAAAGCCGACAAGAAACTAATCTTCAAACTAGACTTTTTCCTGCTCAGTTTCAGCTGTCTCTACTTCTTCATCAAACAGCTCGACCAAAACAACATTTCCAATGCATACGTTTCTGGAATGCAGGAGGAACTCAAGTTCGGATCGGGAAACGAACTCAGCTGGATGAATACCTATTTCAACATTGGCGTCATCATCGGGGGTCCTATATCCAATCTGACCCTGACCAAAGTCAGACCTCGGTTTTGGTTGCCCGGGTGTCTTATTGCATGGTCTCTATTCGTTCTGGGATTTTCCAAGTCTACAAAGGCGTCTGAGTTCTATGCTTTGCGATTCTGTGTTGGCCTTTTTGAGTCTGCGGCCTGGCCGGGAGTTCAATATGTACTTGGATGTTGGTACAAAAGGTCCGAGATTGCACGTCGTAGTGGCTTGTTTGTGATGTCCGGCGTGCTTGGTCAGATGTTTTCGGGGTATTTGCAGTCTGCACTTTATCGTGGTATGGAAGGAAAGGGCGGATTGTCAGCTTGGCGATGGCTGTTCATCTTTGACTTTATTCTGGCTGTGCCGGTTGCTCTATACGGTCTATTCTTCTACCCGGATACGCCGCAAAACACTCGAGCGTTCTACCTCTCTGAAACTGAACGGGAGCGTGCAAGGACCCGAATCGAGGAAGACGGTCGCACCCCAGTTGGCAAATTCGACTTATCTGTCATCAGCCGCGTGCTCAAATCCTGGCAATTCTACTCATTCACACTCGCCTACTCCTTCTGGACCCTGACGGCCGGCTCATACGTGATGCAATACTTTCAACTCTGGCTAAAGTCGCTTGGGACCTACTCCGTACCCCAAATCAACAATATCCCAACCGGTCTCGGAGCCGTCAACTTCGTGTTTATGGTCAGCACCGGCATCGTGATTGACAAAATCGGAAAATTCAGCCCCGTCTGTTTCGCAGTTGGCTGTCTCTTAACTTTCTGTTTTGCCGTTTTCACTGCTTGGCCCGCTTCGCAATCTCTGAAGATGGCCGCTTTCTTGCTTTCGGGTTGTTATGGATGCTATACTCCCATTCTGGCTGGATGGGTTAATTCGACCTGTGGTGGGGATCAGCAACTTCGTGCTTTGACTCTTGCTTTTATGGTTAGTTTTGGGCAGGCGGTGGTTATCCCGTTTCAACAGTATCAGCTACCAAGTGGGCAGGCGCCTAGGTTTACGAAGACGCATGGATGGGCGAGTGCGTTGTGCTTTGTTGTTGCGTTGACGCTCTGGACTGGGTTTGGGATTGACTTCGTCAGTCGAATATCTGGAAAACGAACTGAAATTGGGAAGCCCAGGACAAGTGAGGCGGAGGCTGAAATATCCGCTTAGGGGCAGCGTTAGTGAAAGGATATGGCAATAATCATCAGGATCTTTCTTGTTTCAGATATGCTGTTATAGAATGTATTGATGAATTGATTCTACCATTTTACCGATTGCGGCCTGTATATCTCTCGATTTTAGCCAGTGATAAACAGGTCGACTTACTACTCCATCTGTCCAAATATAGAACCAAGATCCTCTCCCAGGTTGTTTCGAATGTCAAATCTTGTACGGTATAGTATCAACTCATGGTCGAGTATAAGAGCCCTGGAGCAACAGTAAGCCGGCTTTACGTATCTCTCAGTGTAGTACTGCGTACTAGAAAAAGAAAAAAGCTGCTTGCTGACTTTGATGCACAAAAGAAAGGGTATGTCTCTCTCTATATGATTGGCTAGGATGATACTGGAGCAGCCCCACGGCGGGAACGGGCGATCCCTGCATAAGAGCGGCTCCCTGCACCAATCAGCGGGGATATATCAATAAAGGTATCTCGTTGCGTATGCTAGCTACTACGTATTGAACACTTGAATATGTCTCTTCTATTTGCTTGATACATATTATGACCCTCGCACGACGCTACTACACATGATAGGCCACCAAGTCCTAATCGACCTTCTCGAATACACCTTAATCACCCTCACAGGCCTTCTTGTTTGCTACGCAACGTTCCTCCTCGTGCTTTGGCTGCTGGTGGTGGGAAAGTTCATGTACTGGCGTTCGATTATCGCGGGTTTGGGCGGAGTACGGGCTCGCCATCGGAGAGTGGGTTGATACCTGATGCTCTTGCTGTCGTGGAATGGGCGATGTGTGTTGCCCGTGTTCCGCCTGAAAGGATTATATATTTGGTCAGTCTTTGGGGACGGCAGTGGCAGTTGCTGTATCCGAACGCCTCGCTCTTCAGTTTTCGTGACATGATGTTGTTATGGGCTGGCCGGTGGTTAGTATGGCTATTATGCGGATTTTTGATGCCGTACACTTGGGAGAAAAACATTGAGCCTGCTGGTAGTTTGGCAGTTCCTTCGAAGTTGGATTGATTCTTCAGTTCGAGGAACGTAGCGGATACCTAGGTACCAGCGGCTCAAGCCAGGATATATCAAGTTGTATCTATTATGTAGCATGTACAAAGATCTATCAAGACACAAAGACCAAGACTGGCATGATGCACGATCCCAAGAGGTAGGATCAACCTCCACATCTATCTTTTCTATAACACCAAGCGTATAGCCAGTGTCGTTTGATACAAGAAATCTTTCTATCTGAAAGAAGACAAGGAACGTCAAGAGAAAAAGAAAAGAAAATATCACCAACATGCTCGCAAAAATGAGAAAACAAAAGAATCCACAAGGACTTGGAAATGGAATTGTATATCGTGATCTGTACCAATCCAAAGATCGCACGAGAAGTTGCGATAGATGCAGTGACATTATGGGAATGAGGAAAAGAAATTTTGGGAGTAATGCCGTGCAAAATAGATCCGGATATGGACATCGAAGAGAATGCATATTTTGTAGAAAGAATTCAATGCAAAAAAGCTATTGCTTGGATCCACCGAATATCTTGGGAAGCGAAGCAACTTCGGGCACTTTGATGCGACCGAAGTTCTCGTCAAGATCAAGAATCAATTTCAAAGCGTTTCTTGATCGAAGGTAAGGAAGTGGGGCGGTTGTTGATGGCACTGACGAGGTTTCGGCGGTAGAAATAGGGGCGCCGTGATCGGATCCGGGCAACGGTAGTGCCTTTTGCAAAACTTCATATGCAGCCAGAGTGAAACCAAACTGAGGCGATGATCGGAGAATACGGGCTGGACCGCCTTTGAAGAAAGCCTTGAATCCTTCCTCCTTCATGATGGTAGTAGCGCAGTGACGCAGAGAAGTGTACTTTGTCTCTCCCTTGCGGGCTTCTACCTGCAGACGTGTCTTGATAACATCGCATGGCGTGGTAAGGTAGGCTGCGGGCATACCAGCGATAGCACCAGCGGTGAGAAGTTGCAAAACACCAAGCTTATGTGTGGGGGACTCTCCGAAGAAGTCCGATTTCAAGTGCGCGTAGGTAGGGAAGTAAATAGCAGAGAACGGGACTGTCAACGGATTAGCATGCTGTTTGAATCAAAACAAGAGACGATACTCACCATCACGAAGAAGACAGGCACTTGCACCCTTGTACAAGCCAACGAGACCCAAATTTCGGACAATCCACATCGCAGAGCGTTTAGGGGTTCCTTCCACGCTCTTCGCAAGCTCACCTTGTACTTGGAGGCGAATCTTGACGATTTCCAACGGGTTGGTAAAGACCTTTCAATCGAAAGAATTAGCAACGTTCATTTGCATAACAGAATTGAGGACAGAAACTTACGACTTGACAACCACCGGCAGCGGCACCAGCCAAAATCTCCCAAGGCAATTTAATCTTGCCAGTCTCGTTATCGGTAGCATAACCACGAACCAAGTCATTGACCGTCAATTTGATGGCCTTCTCGGGGGCAACACCGATCAATTGCGGGATAACACCGGAATACAAACCACGGATACCCTCATTTCGAATGACCTTTCTGGCGCAATCAATGGAGTTGTTGTACAGTCTCTCTCCCGGTCGGGCACTGCGTTGATTTTGCATACGGGTCTTGACCAAGTCAATGGGGTAGACCATGAACGCACCAAAGGCACCTGCAATACTTCCAAGACCGAAATGATGGGCGGACTCGAGAAGACTCTGCAGAAACGACTTGGCGGTTTCTTCCACCTTGACAACTCCTCCAGAGAGTGTGTCTAGGCCGCGATCGGCCGTTTGCCACGAAGCATCAATGACCTTTGCAAAATCTTTCAACGACAGTCTTCCGCTAGGAGCTTCCAAGCCAGCAAAGTGGAACAGAATGTCCGCTTCCATGGGTGTGAATTGCGAGAAACGTGTGATGCGAGCAGCTTCATTGAGGAACTCGGCACGAGTGATCTTTCCATCCGAGCTCTTCTTGGTTGCCTCCCGGATAATAACATCGATTATATCCATCTCGCGAATGATATTCTGAAACGCGCGCACGTTGGCATAGGAAATCTTGCTTCCGGAGGAAATGTTGCACAAGGTAGGGAGATGTTCTAGGAGATAATCGGAAAGCTTATGTTTCGAGGTCTCGAGGATAATGCGCTGAAAATCTTCGGGTGCGATATATCCATCACCATCCTTGTCGAAGAGGTGGAATGCTTGACGAATACGCTCTCCTTGGAGACCGCGAAGCATTTGGGCGAATTGAGGGTAAGTCATGTCGTGGCGAGTTTTCTTCCTTCCAATGTACAATGAAGCCCACTCGGAGTTCCAATCGAATGGGATAGTTTCGGATCCCTTGTTCTGGTCGTACAACTTTTTGAAAGTCTCAAATTTGATCGCGCCAACCCCTTCCACATCGAACAAACGGAACGCGATTTCGTATTCGGCGTCGGGCTTTGCTAGGAGGTTCTCGAATGCGGCCCAGTCGGTCAGATTGATTCGTCCCGTTCTCCTGCGATCTGCGACGCGGAAAAGGATTCCATATTGATCACGTCGAATTTTGTGCTGAAGAACATTCCATCAGGAAAAGCATTGAAATGTGTTGGTTGTAGATACTCACATAATCTTGATGCTTGGGCGCAATAGCGTCAATAAACTCGTCTTCAGTCATGTAGAGCTCTCCGGAGCTCTCATCCTTGCGCGCATGCTGTATGAAATTGGTCTTGATCTGCTGCGACACTGCAAGCTCCTCCTCCTGGGTTCCGACCAAGGTGGCCTTGACGGCGGCGGTAACTTTTGACATATTGTAAACGGCCCTCTAAAATTCTATGGCTGAGGAACGATAAAAATGATGGAATTGCGATGACCGATTGTTTGTTTGTGGCCGGTCAATTGGCGATTAGTAAAGGGAGCAAGAAACGCAACAGCAAACGGCGCCTCTCGTAAACCAGACCGCGAACAAAGAAATAAAAGTCAAATAGGAGAATAAAATAAATAAAAAAAATGCCAATCACAAGCAATCAGCAGCAACACGAAGAACACAGTCTACGGTGTATGGGTGGAATGGAATGAAACGAAAGACGAGTCACAGAGAATCTCCACAGAAACAATGACAGTCAGGGCAGACCCGCTCGGCGGCGGCGATTTGATAGAGAAAAGTTTTTGCCCCGAACCACAGAACAAATGCCACACCGCCTTGGCAGGGTGCTCCTTCTGTTCCTGGCTTGATAGAAGTACGTACCTGCCGTACTCCGTCCAGTCCCGGCTGATCGATTTAACCGAGTCTCTTTCTTTTTCTCTTATAACCGATGCACTCACATTAGAGAATATATAACTACATAGTATGTCCAAAGATCACTCTTCTTTTGTTTCTAATAATTTACCATGTACATATCGGCAACGGATAACATAGCCACCACGCCCTGCTGTAGGAGTGCGGTATTTTTGTCCGGTCACGCTACCATCGCTATCTCGATCTGGTAAGTATAGCGGGCTCCCAATTGGCCCCGGCTCGGAGATGGTCCGTTATGCTGAACACTCGCTAAGATGGCTTCTGGAGTTCATATACAAAAGTCTGTTGTACAACGTGTGCCCTGTGCCTTGTGCCGGGATAATGATAAGA
The DNA here is from genome assembly GCA_001305275.1 of Talaromyces verruculosus. Lineage (NCBI taxonomy): Eukaryota > Fungi > Ascomycota > Eurotiomycetes > Eurotiales > Trichocomaceae > Talaromyces > Talaromyces verruculosus. Next base: position 309,834 of record LHCL01000020.1, read on the forward strand.
GCTCACCGGGCTCCTGAATGATCCGATGTTTGATCTATTTCTTCCCTTCCTCGTGACTCGTGCGGAGCCGACTGTGGATACGATCCCCGCACCAACTCCAATTCTTTGCAGAGATAGTCATAAGCAGTCACCGGGAGACATGGCAGCTTGATCCAGAGCTTCATGGAGAGCTTTTAGCCTGCAATGGGTGCTACACAATATTAGACCACGAACCATCGACGAAAAGACTTCTCATACACGTTGGGCGATTGACGAAGCCCGCTACCACGATCTGATGCGATTCCTTTAACTACTTAACCATCGCATCACCTACGTTGCCGTTTGGATCTCCTGCGGTTAACCACCGTTTCGGCCACCTGGACAACAAGCTCTTCTTTCTTAATTGGCTTTGTATCCTCTTCATCAAGCGGCCGCTTAACAGCAACTGTAGACGTAATTGTCGTTTTCACTGGCACATCGTCTTCCTGCTTGACTTTCACCTCAACCTTAGTAGCCAGTCTGTCAGAGAAACTTCTGAGATCTGCCGTGAATAGAACACTATGAGCCCACCCGGCTTCTTGACCCCAAAGTTGGCGGAAATGTGCTCCAATGGCATCGTAGGTGGCTTTTGTCAATGACTTGTTACCGCCCCTGCCAAACTTATAATCTCGTTGCGCAATTTGCCAGACTAATTAAGTTCTCGTTAGTCAAGACCACCTACACATTGTCGGACAGTAAGTTTTACTAACCATGCGTATCAACTGGTACTGCTTCTCCCCAGCCAAGGCCCATTAAACAAACACAATCAGCTACTTTCGGACCAACGCCTTGTAGTGCAAGAAGCTTCTCATGAGCGTCGCGATATCCCTGTCTACCTTCAGGACGCATTTCGCCCCCCGGGCTCGGCGCAACGCCAAACGCAGGACTTTCAGGGTTCCGCAAAGAGTCTAACCAGGCTTTTTCCTTTTCTGAAACCATAACCGCAGTTTGATATATATATTTCGCACGATAACCAAAGCCCAATTCTCTTAATCTCGCTTCAACGTCCTTGCCAGTCAACGCTTCCGGTGCCGGGAAATCATGGTAAGATCGATCGTCAATGGTAGCCACTAGATCACCGTAGTTTGTGCATAGTTTCTCCACCATCTGCGATATGCGGGCTATATTGTTGTTGCTACTGCATATGAATGACACTAGAGCCTCCCACGCATCCTGGCGTAGTATCCGTATGCCCGTGAAGCTTGGCGCTTTTTTCTTGAAATTGGGATCGGAGTCGGACCATTGATTGTAAAGATCGGTAAGCTTGGAGGTTAGATTCAGGTAATGAGTGACTATTTCGCGCGTCTCGTCTGTTGTGTTTGCTGTACCACTCGTCGCCGGTTCTAGAGGCGTAGCCAGGGGTTTTCGGGGAGCGTAAGATCGATAGTACAAGTACGACGGGTCCTGTCGCAATGAGATTAGACGCCCGTAAAGGACGCACCGCCATTCATCACTGTCGGGAAGCTGCTTCCATCTAACAGAAGCTCAATTAGCTTACTTCCGTAGAAGACTCGGTATCGACTGACCGGAAAGATTGGCCGCATCGCAATGTGGTGTTGATGCAAAGCTCGCTTAGACTGATGGGCAGTTTGCGCCATTCGGTGAAATGCGCGGACATTATGTAAAACGAGTGACTGGAAAGAACGTTTGCGCTCAACCCATGCTGAAAAAGAATTTGATGTCTCCACGTCAGGAGGGAGGCAGATCAAGACTGCCAGAAGCTCCGCAGAAACATCCAAGCTCCGATAGGCGGGATAGACGCAGCGCGCTAACTCCCGCGCTAGACGCCGGGACGGAAGCTCTACTCAGAATTTGTCTGGACCACCTCCCAGCCGCTTTGGACAAAAGATTTGTAGCAAAGAGAGCAGCGTTAAGCCACCGTTCCTCTTCTTTCGCGTACACTCTGTGATCGTCCATATAGTTTATATCGTTTCTTCTTCTCAATATCCTTTATATCATCGCGATCGTACCAGGTGGCTGATCTTTGAGTTCAATCTTGCCACGCTTGAACGAGGTCAAAATGAACGGCGACGCATATTCTTCCAGAGGTAAGCATCAAACATGTATTCTGCTTGGATTAAATTGCGCTAACATATTGTTTTTAGACTCCGGTCGCTCTAGGGATCATTACGTAAGGACTCTTACTACTTGGTCGCACTACTATCCGAACCATACTGATTACATTTACAAACAGAGGGACGAAAGAAGGGATCGAGGTGAACGTGATAGAGGCGAGCGACGACGCTCCAGATCGCCGCACCACGGCCCCGGCCGAGGTTCGCGCCGCGAAGCAGAAGGAGACTCCTATTCATCCAGTCGCGATTACAGAGCTAGAGAACGCGAAGACCGGTATTCGGGTCGACGAGATGAGCGAGAATGGGACAGAGACCGAGGTGACCGTCGTCGCCGGGATCACGACGAACGGCCAGCGCGACGAGAACGAGGCGATCGGGGCGATCTCTTTGAAGACCGACCTCGCCGCCGAGAGCGTGAGGGACGAGACAGAGGAGAACGGCGACGAAGCGCAACTCCTCCTAAGAAGAGGGAGCCAACACCTGATTTGACGAACGTTGTGTCTATCTTGGAACGAAAACGTCGTTTGACACAATGGGATATCAAGCCCCCCGGATACGATAACGTTACCGCTGAGCAGGCCAAGATCTCTGGCATGTTCCCACTCCCCGGAGCGCCTCGTCAGCAGGCAGTCGACCCAAGCCGTCTTCAAGCCCTTGTCAACCAACCTGCGGCGACTAGCACCGAAAGTTCTACCCTACGACCAGCCAACTCAAGACAAGCTAAGCGCTTATTTGCTCACAACCTTCCTCCGAACGTAACCGATGCAGCTCTGGTCTCATTCTTCAACCTGCAACTAAACGGATTGAACGTGATTGAGGGTATTGACCCATGCGTTTCTTCCCAGATTTCAAAGGATCACTCGTTTGCGCTGTTGGAATTCAAGGGCTCCAATGAAGCTACTGTCGCGCTTGCCTTGGACGGTATCACAATGGAGGAACACGAAGCAGCGGCTACGGCCAACGGCGGCGCTCGAGGTTTAGAACTGCGTCGACCCAAGGACTATATCGTTCCATCCGCACCAGAAGACCAGCAGCCGTACCAAGAGGGTGTGATTTCCAACCAAGTCCCTGACTCGCCAAACAAGCTATGCGTGACAAATATTCCTCTTTATATTCCAGAAGAGCCGGTCACCATGCTCTTGAAGTCTATCGGCGAGTTGAAAGCTTTTGTGTTGGTTAAGGATAGTGGTACAGATGAATCTCGGGTAAGTCACTTTCAAATTGCCTTCATTGTCCAGTCACTAATTTCAATCAGGGCATCGCATTCTGCGAATACATCGACGCCGCAGCAACTGCCATTGCAGTGGAGAGTTTGAATGGCATGGAACTAGGTGATAAGCATCTCAAGATTACACACGCCAGTATCGGAGCCACCCAAGTAGCCGGCCTCGACATGGGCGTCAATGCGATGTCAATGTTCGCCAAGACAACATCTGCAGATCTAGAGGCTACTCGTGTCCTTCAATTGTTGAACATGGTCACAGCGGATGAATTGATTAACAATGAAGATTACGAAGGTATGTAACACTTTTCTCATATGGTTTCTAGGCTTTTGTTAATGTGATACTGTAGAAATCCTCGAGGATGTCCAAGATGAGTGCAGCAAGTACGGCCAAGTACTCGATCTCAAGATCCCGCGGCCAGCTGGCGGTAGCCGACAGTCCGCTGGTGTGGGGAAGATATTCGTCAAGTTTGATACCGTGGAGTCAGCAACCAATGCCCTAAAAGCGCTTGCGGGACGAAAGTTTTCGGACCGTACAGTTGTTACAACCTATTTCCCGGAGGTAAGTTGTTTATCTGTGATGTTGATTCATGATAGTCGCTGACAATTTCGATAGGAGAGTTTCGAAGTCGATGCGTGGTGATGCATCAAAATTGACATGACGTGTGATGTGCCTATATATACCCTACTAATAGCACATCGGAGGTCTCGTGGCGGTACTCAGAATATGTCGAAGCGACCGCGGTCATGGGCTTGGAAAATATCGATGGTTTTTCTTGATGAGCGCTTCTATCACTGCCCAGCCAATATCTGCTGTCTTGCTGCCGTAATGTACTTTTGCGGAAGAAGACCCTCAACGACTGTTGTCTTGTCTCTACTTCCGAAGACAATACTCATCCGTTTACAAAAGAAGAGAACTTATTTCCTATGCTTGTAACCAATAACTCTGATTCTTTTCCATTCTCTTTTGTGACACACGGCTGAGTGATGTACCATAACCTTCTCTTACACTCACATTCTATGTTTGTTATTTGGTATTTTGGAATGTTGATGGCTCTATTCAAATGGAAACAATAGGTATTCTTGAGCAGTCTTTCCGGTCAGGTCAAATATTTGAAAGTTCACATTCGTAGTCGATCAATGTCTGATATTGAAAGGTATTTACGTATCTCCATAGATTGATTGAGTCTAGTGTATATCTCTAGGGCTACATCGCATAAGATTACCCCTGACCTTCTAGTCTTCCAATATTCTTGATATAGCGCATCAGTCTCGCTACACAGACCAAAAATCCCCAAATTCTGCAGTAGGTGCATCTGGCAGATGAGAAGGTATCCATGGGCTTACGCATGAAATCCAGAACTATGTCAGACAATCCGCGGTGTACTTGAGCTAATTGTGCCTGGCCAGTGCCATTGATTAGATGGATTGATATCTATGCCTCATTTTCATTCGAGATCAAGGGACAAAGGCAGTGACACGGACTCGGAACAGAGACTGTCGGGGTTTATGCATGTTACCATAGGCTGTTCATGATGTACATAAGACTTTCAAGGCCGTTCAAAGAGAAGAAAATGCTGATAATTGAAGGTGCATAGACTCTATATCTCACACATCTTCTGAAATTATGGCATACCAGGTATACTTAAAAGACCGAGTCTGAAGTATATTGGCCTTTCAATCTATGCATAACCACTCATTGACATGAAAAGTCTCGGTGGGTACAGTAAGGGCTTCAGATCCGAGTATTTTTATGCAAGCAATCCAATGAATCCATAGCCACAGTATCACATTACACATCCAAAATAGTGATATAGTATATCGATCCTTCAAAGATTTTCCACGTTTCCCACGCACGCTATATCTGTCAGATATAGTACCATTCCTTCTGCCCCCCTCAGGTTTGTTTCATCCTGATACGTACGGAGTCCTCCGTAGGATTCTCATGGTGGAAGGCGGATAGAAGGATCAACAAGCGAGAAAAAAGTGGGATAAGCTTGGTAGATAAGGAGATGCTACATAAATGTAACCTTGAGGCTTTTTTCGCCATAGCACTTTTGCCCCTACGTAGTTAGTTACATAAGTTGTAGTACTACGTAACTTAACTTATAGTTAGATGTCTCAAGACATGAGCGGAAGTGGATAAAGTCAATCGACACAAAACCAATCAAAACGACTTGAATGTCTGACAGTTTTGAGACCTTCCTTTTCTTGCCTCTCAAGAGTAAAGTTTTAGATGTACGTAAGACGGAGGTCACTGGTTAGTTAAAGTTCGCGAGCAAAGCCTCGGTTTTGCCTGAACTCATCGAACCATTTGCCGATCATCTCTCGAATAATCCACGAATTTAAACCACTTCAGGACATTACTTTGTGGGGAGAGTGTTCCTCTCAGACATTTTTACGTTTCCAGATTTCCCATGGTCTCGCCAAGTTGTCAATATGGTAAACTACAATACACCGTATTGTACAGTACATACGGTAAATACAGTCAAAGCGCATAAATTACTGAGCGGGTCCTCGGCATGGCGTGGCCCGTGTTCCCCAGTTGCACGCTAGTCTTCTTTTGGTTATAAGACCGTTTCATGGGCCTACTCCTCGACCTTTTTGTCTTGTCTTGCTTGGCTTGTGTGTGATTTCTGCACTTGAGGCACGGTCGAGTTCTCATCAATGATCACGGAGCATACCGAATCCGTTCGGCGACGAGGTTTGTTTCAGGTTATGGTTCTTCGCTTAGTCTGTCTCACAGCTTCGGGTTTCTGATCCGCGAACTCTTCATCTTGGAGGGTATCTCATCATCTGATCAGTGATCATCAGGATTCGAAATAATAGAGGCTGGACACTAGCACTTCAGCCTTCGTCTCTTATGGGAATTATTGCGCAACTCAAATCGCGTCTAGTAACGCCATGCTGAGCAAGCCGCAGATTCCGCTTACCCCGTATTCGTGCTACAAATTGCGCGTTGGTGGCACGACGCGAAATTAGTGTCAAGCTAATGTTTCTATCGTCGTTCCAGAAGGTTACTCCCAAGTTGATTACGTCGTATGAACTCTGTACGTACTTCGTAGAGAACCAGTTCATGTTCGACTGGTCCTGTCTACAGAGCACAGAGAGATGATCCGAATATTGAGTACAACATAAACTTTGAGACTCGCTCGGTACGTCAACCAAAGTTACAAACCGAACTAGCTAGTTACGCATTAGTCAAAAGCCTAACTAACGCAAAAGTGCGTATGTAAATCCAAGGGGCGAAGAACATCTAAAAGTGCTCTAAAAATGAAATGGCAGCAATCGAGACAAATACAACTCTTCAATGCTGGCCCGAGTTGCGACTCGCTAATTTCATTAATTTATTGCATACGACATGCGTATAGGTTATACGTACATGAAAACGGTGTGGCTGTTTATTAGTGAGCCTAGGTTCTTGGGGCAAGCCCTACAAAATTTACTCCGCACTTTTCCAATAGAAAAAATAGCCGCTAAGCCGGATCCGGCACCATGAGAGTCATGTATTAGGGTTATCCGAGGTTGACTAGATGCAATTTACATATGATTATAGGGAGTACTTGAGGATGCTTTCAAAGGTGACACAAAAAGAGACTTCATAGAAATCAGAAGTGATGTACGTATAACGCAAAACTTCTGGAGCTCGTTACCAACTGAGGAATGAGCAAGCGATCCAGGCATGTGCTCACAGCACTATTTACGTACTAAGAACACCTACTATTTAATTTCAAGGTCGACATTTGGGAGATCGGCGTTCATGAATCTCCCCAAGTAACTTTGTCTTGTGCCAGGCTGATATAGTTCCGCGGCATGTGCTCGAACTTCCAAGTTCACGGGTTCAGCAAAGGCCCAAGGAGGTTTAGGTTTGCAGATCGAACGTGGTTCTACCGTTCTATTGAGTTCAACTACGGGCTGCATCCTTGAAACAAACAAGCAATTATGTCTCCAGAACTCTAGATCGGTGATTAATGCCTAACCACGCACGTACAGAGAACATCCTTTCCTGTGATACTCGGTAGCTCTAAACGCACGGTTGTTTCATCCGAGGAGACGGAAAACATGGAACTGGTTCGGCATTTGCCCTAATTTCTAGACCTACGGAGTAGTTACTAGACGAGGATACCATCTTATGATCTTAATGAACCATAATCATCGCCAGACTAACAGACAGGTTGAAATTTTATTTTTGAGATCGATGCCGATCTCAATTGATAGAACCCTGTTATTAACAGATAATTAAAGTAAATAGTTCCAGGAATCCGGAGAAAGAATTCCTTTTCTACGTAAAGCTCTCTTGGCTCTGTAATTAACTAGGGAGAATACAGGTGCAATTGAGCATACTTGGTGAATCAGAGGATAAACGTATGATGGAGCCCTTGGGCCTCGGGTCAAACTCAGCTTCGCATGTGTAGTATGGACTATGTACGTAACAAGTACAACCCACCTGGAAGTTGAAAGATATTTTTAATTTCTACAATAATATCCAATCTGAATTATGCAGCCGTGCGTTAGTGGCGAGATAAGTGCGGAGAGCCGAGGAGAAATATGCTTGGGTATAATTGATTAATTGAATTAATTTGCAATATGATCAGTGAAAGCCGATAATGGTATACACCCTACCAAAGTAGGTACTGTTCAAATGAAAGCAATAAGTCAAGGTTAGACTAGACAAACAGCAATAGAATGAGGCACATAAGTGTACATGTAAGCATTTTCGACTTTTTTCCGGACGACAGCAACCATCTACACAGAAAACCCATAGCTGATAAAAACTATCATGATGTGTGACAAACACCCGCCGGCAACGCCATGCTGGAATAAGGTATAAGCGAACAAGCGCAGTGTACATAAAAGTGAGGAATAAATAATATGGAAAGTTTAAAAAAAAGAAAGGAACAGTGAGTGTATGTGTGAAAAAAAAATTATCTGTAGCGAGGGTTATGATTGCTCATCTGAGAATTCGATCGAGCAAATGTGCTAGTCGCATCCCAGGTGTAGTTGGTAGGGCTCCTCTGTCCGGTTGGGGGACGCGGCGTCGAGAAGCTCATTATAGGGCGAGTGTAGCTTGCTTGTCGCGAGTGAGTGCTGAGTTCGATGTCCTTTCCATCGACTTCTTCCTCGTCTACACGACCATGCACGTACGCCGGCGTAGGTGAGCGCACCTCAAACGGTGTCGGCTCAGGTGTCTTCATGGTGTTCTGGTGGCTGAGCATCTCATAGTTGCGAGTATCTCCAAAGCGAGAACGCGCATCCACTGAGACAAACTCGACATTTTTGGCAAAGAGGCTTTGCCAGAACTCAAGCCACCCTCGGAACCAAGTCATGCGTATAGTGAAGATGAAGTTCCAGAAACTGGCTATACAGAGAAGTACCAGTGCTGCATCTAGTGCTGCCTCGGTAAGTCCGAGATCTGAGGCTTCTGCTGTACATTTGGCGGGGTCTTGTAACTCCGCCAGACAGGTCAACCACGGTTTGGCTTTCAGGAGATTGGCCTCGGTGACGGACAAGTCGCTATCGAGTTGCAAGAACGTGACGGCCAAATAGATGACATTGGCGAGAATGACCATCACAAGAGCCATTGATCGCCACTGCAGTTTGAGAACTCGTCGTACACGTCTGTATGCCTGTCGAGCAGTTGCTGTGCGTGAACTGGACGTATAGGACGGTAGACCCGAATTGGAGGTGCTTGTTGGATCCGACGGGTCGAAAAGTGCCTTGATATACACGTACATGCAGTATCCCATGGTCACGAATTGTAGAATAAGTCCCATTCCAGAAAACACAAGGACTGGAATCCAGTAATCCTTAACACTATCAGTGCTGTTGATGTGGCATACGCTGCCGAATCGATAGGAGACTCCGGTGAAAACCAACATCAAGGCGAGGATGAGCACGGGCAGGCCTAATCCCACTGCGAAAGCGATCCACATGAACACGGGACCAATGATCACCTCCCAACAGACCTGCAGATGAAGAGCGATTGTGCGCAAAAGACTCCATGTAACACATGCGATACCGCCGAACAACAAGATAGAACCCGTAAACGCACAAGACCAGTCCGTGTGCATATCATTTGGCGTAATCGGATCATTGCATTGTTGTGGTTTGGTTCCCAGCGGAATGATAAGAGGTATTTGGAGGCAGACAACGGATAAGGTGAAACAGACGGTGATGTAGTTTCGATTCGTGAATTTGACGGGGAGAACAGCCCAGCTGACGAGGAGGAAGACTGTTAATGGTAGTAGTGCAACACCAACCCACCCGATTGCGGTGATCTTATTGTCCACTCCTGATGAAGCCTTTGTCAGTATGCCGCTGTATGACCATTTCCCATCCTCGCCGTGGTGACTCACCATCGGGATATCTCCAGTCTGTTAACGGACATGGTAAACAGCAATTGAGTTGTTCTGTAATAGGTTCACAAAATCGACCGGGGATGTCTACGTTAGGTCATTAGCACTATTCGGTCCGTGTTCCTTCTTTCCATTTGTCCATCGCTTACATCCTGAAGAATTCGCGTAGAGACTCTCTTGTATAAAAGGTGGGGGGCATAAGCCCGATGTACTCGTCATCGTTATCGTCCTCTTTCTTCAATGCGCTGAATATGCTCTTGTATAAACCGGATATTTGCTGGTGTTATATGTAATGAACGGCTACCTCATGATTCGAGGGTTAACGAAAGACTGCATCCAGGCAGTCAAGCAATGCCCGACTGCTCAAGAGGAACAGACAGTTGCCTCTTCACGATAGACAACGGCGTTGTTGAAATGGCGTAACCAACAGACGAGGGTAAATAAAAATTATAATCGTCGTTCGGGGCGCGGAAATATTTAGACTAATAAGAGAAACCGGCCAGGGCTGAGGAGGAGCCAGGACGCTACTGATATACCAAAACCCAGCGACAAGGGTGGACGGTCTGGAGCACAGATCCACATAGCGATTAAGTCTCCATATGGACTTACAGTCTTACACTGACAGGGGGTAAAAGCGTGTGTCTGGTATTCGAAGCCCACCCGATGAGGACCTATGGATAATGGTGCTCTCCGGGGCTTGCAAGCCCCGTAAGACGAATGGGCCATTAGTGAGGGGAGGAGGGGTCTCTGAGTGGTCCAAGGAAGGCAAATGCCATGGGTGCCATGAGATTTAGCAGCCTGAGTGGTCCCACAGTCGCAGAGACGCTAGTGTAGAATTGAGTACGCCGTATTCTCGTTCTTTTCTCACAGAAATCTTTCCAGCTGTTGAATGGTGGCAGTACCTGCATTGGCTGGACAAGCGGGGAGTCTTAATAAGTTAGGACAAGTACTTCTCTCCAATAGGCATCATTGATTATAGTGCGGGACAGGGGCTAACTCGACGAATACGGTCTAGTGTGTGAATAGCAGATGTTCCATACGTAAAATACGTGTAATGAATGATACGATACCGTATTTCTTACGACGCAGTACGTATTGCATCGGTTTTGTGTCAACCCCGTGCGTAACTGTACTATCGGCCCACTCCGATACCCACTATTACATGCATAAACCAATCGAAGTTAACTATGCAATGGAATTGTCTGTATCCGTATTGTCATATTTCTCCTTGCTATACACACGCTCCACTGTACGGCACATCGAGTCGGATACTATGCCCCTTTACACTGCGTACTATTTGCAGCCAAGCACACGACGGTCGAGATATAGCATCAGGGAAGATTTTTAGCAATTCTAGAACGTGGATGAACAGTCGATCTTTCAAACTATTTGGTAAAAGCTGAGTTCGGTGTGATTTTTTAGAGACTACTCTTCCCTAACCGACCCGTATTCAATACCTCCATCCCATCCCTCCATCTTGAAAAGTACGTAAACCATGAGTCGTTCAGTGTGTCAGGTTCTCCTTTGCATTGATGGGTTTGGGGAGATGCCTTGTTCAGTTGAGTATAAGTACGTACGGAAGTATTGTGGATGCAATTCCAATGCGCATTGCGCAATGGCATGGCAAGGAGAATCATCGGAGCAAGTGGAGGTTCTTTAGATTCTTTTGCCGATGTAGCATATCTACATACATAGCATGTACGGAGTATAAGTGAACAATAACATTGATCACTGCTCAGAGAGGTTTGCTGGAACTTGAAATCTGTTGGGACTTTAGAACGCGGCGAGGATACTTTGATCCCTGCACATAACTAGGTCGTTAAGCTGCAATATGTACGTACTTTGATTGACTAAGCTTGCTCAATGTCAGAGCTATAATTACGACTTTTTTCATAGGGTTTGCCACGGCTCAAGAATGTTCGGGCAACTTTTCAGCCTGACTCTTCTGGCAATAACATCACGAATTAAGATTAAACTCCTGTAGGGCCGTTACTAAAGCACTTTATCTAGGTTTTTTTATGGAGTACACAAGAAAGTAGGTACGTACCCCGTAACTTATCAGAAATCCTCTCATGCAAGTCATACTATGATAATCTAACCCATAGCAAGTAAGGCTGACCGAACGCGCAAGGCAGTTTAGGTTATCAAATTTAAAATGCCTCAGCCGCAGACTCGGCGCAGAGCACCGCGTTGCCTCTAAGCTCTAGAGTCTAGGCACCCGAACGGGAACAAGGATTCGACAGAAATAACCCTAGCAAGCGTGAGAAAAAAGGAAGGAGGACATATCGAATACGGTTAAATATGGATAAATGAATATCCACTATTGGCGACGCCAAGTTTGTGTTTCGTCACCTTGCTGCGCCGTCTATATGGAGATGGTACTGGGAAAATACCTCCTGAACTCCTGTCCCGCTAACGACCTTGAATACAGTCTCTGCTTCTCTACATACGTACTCCGGAGTTCGTATTTTCCCCATTCTGTGAGTAATCCATGTCAACGTTCAAGGTCTCGAAGATTGTGAAACCGCCGCAGTTCATAGTCGTTATCGTGGTGTTGGTACTCTGTACACCGTACTACGTAATCAGTAATAGCCACCTTGATACCCTTCAAACCTAGAGGTATGTAGCGAGTCGCGACTATGTAGTGGCAATTGCCTCCCTCTTTTGAAATTTCCTTAGTGGTTATTTTATACTACGTATGTATGTATGATCGTATGGTACCTCCTTTGGAGCGATGGAACATAGCCAGTGCGACGCCATGTGCTTGACAGTCTGACTAAGGCCGCCTCGTTTTGACCCACATAATTTTTCTCTCTTTTCTTTTTTGATCTTGATGGATTTCGGACTTTGTTCCTAAAAGGAAAGGGCAACATGTCGCCTTACTACGGAGTAAACGTTAAGGTGAGAATGTTGAAACAAGATCATCCACTTCTAAGCTATGGTAGAAAGCTAGAAAGGCAAAAGAGTTTCACGAAGTTTCAAACTGCGTCGGCCCGCGCGTTCCTTGTTCCGGAAATGTGAACACTTCGGCCCTGATTGCTGCTTTTGTGGCCAAGGACTCTGCTCGAATACGTATGGTGTTGTGAACGAACTCGCCTTCAAACAACTAAAATCCAGGTGACATAACCCATCATGAATAAATAAGACTACCGAATCCGAAGTGGTTCGCCTTGCAAGGTTCGGTGAAAGTTCGCCTCTGTAGAGGATACCGCCACCACATGTAGTACAGCGTGACACCAGATGGAGCGCTCCAAGAATCGTGATCATCGATTCAATACTGATAGATTTGATATCAAATCTCAAGAATTGATAAGATCTAGGAGTTTGATATTGAGGTGACAAAGGCTAGCGGTGAGAGAACATACGGTGATAAATAGCCCTAACCCTATTTTAGGGCACACACATCACTGATACATGTTCAACTCTTCATGATTTTGATATCGGTGGCAATAATTATCTTACAGAACTCGGTAAAATCCAATTCCTGAGTTTTGGTATTTCATTTTCGTGAAATCGTCTTTCAGTTGTATTGATTGAAATGAATGTCAATGGTCAGTGACTTGCGTACTCGGCGATTTTTCAGACTCACACTACTATTTGCCTCTTCAATATGCACTATGACTCCTTCCATGGTCTGCAGTTGACCAATAACGACAATTTGAAGGTTGAAAAAGAGAAAGCAAAAGGAAGATAAGGAAGCAAAGCCAGCTGATCTACACGTTCTGCACTCTCAGTGGATAATCGACTCATCCGCCACGTCTGGCTGTCACATCCAATCGTACCCGCGCTGAGCCTCGTCTCCTTGGCCATGACAAGGTTGACAACTTAAACGCAGAGGGCTCATCTTAAAAGGCGATCTGATGGTGTATCGGATCTAGCCATTGGCTCTATATAGAGACTGCTGAAGTAGATCTTTTGTTCCGACCATCGCTGTTCCGTTCATATTGTGCCGACCGGCTCTTTCTCGTGCTCTAGAAAAACATTAACTCGCCATTGGCCCAATCTATTCTGCGTTATTAATCGGGATTTGACCGGTGCTGGGATCCCCGCATTTGGCCAACCCGGGGCCGGTGTTCATGATGCTAATATCATACTCGGGATAGCTTCGAAGTTTAAGGCTGTTGGTTGTTCAGGAAATGGACCTTACCACCAGATCCCGTATCTACCTGAGCCCGAAAAACTCCATGTAAATTCGGGACCGTCCAATGCATTGTGCCGATTTCGCCAGATTCGCATTGCTGTTATCCTATCACAGCTTCTGGATTCCTTTATCATGAGGTGAAAGTGTTGTTCAAGATGTCTGAGACCCGGTTGGGTCCGACGTGGGGGTCTCTCTTGTCTCTTTGTCCCCATTTATAATTCCTGTACCCCACGGAATCCTATATCCATCTGGGGGTTCGGAAAATTTTTGTGAGAATCCGTGTAACTGATTGGTGATCAGACAAAACTAGCGCCGACATCCACAAGACCTTTCCCCGCATCTGAGAGAAGAGTCGGCGGTATAAATACGGCCGCGATTCTTCCATGTCATTATGGCCGACATGATATTGGGCTTTCCCACGACTACTCATTATCGTTACAGAAATCACTTTATTGCTTCCCACCATGGCCGGCGGAGCGAAAAAACCGGTGAACATCTTTCGCCTAAAGAACCTGGATGAACCCAAGCAAGTCTTCAACTGGAGACTATGGCTTGCAGTCATTTCATTTGGCCTTATGGGCGCTGCCCGAGGCGTTGATGAGGGTTTAATCTCAGGGGCTTTCAACTCCAAGGATTTCCAGAATTACATCCACTACTCGTCATACAGCAAAGTCGAACAGACCAACATCAAAGGAAACGTTACTGCTATGGTTCAAATAGGATCTGTGGGAGGAGCTCTTTTGTAAGCTTGGTTCTAGGCATGCTTATTATAAGTATCAATTGCTAACTTCCTGTGTCTCTCATAGTGCTTTCTTGGTCTGTGATCGCATTGGTCGTATCTGGGCAACTCGCCAGCTCTGTCTTCTATGGATTGTCGGAATCGCTATTTTCATGGGTAACGGCGGCCACCTAGGTGCTGTCTATGCTGGTCGTTTCATTGCTGGGCTTGGTGTTGGCCAAACGGTCGTTGTAGCCCCTGTGTATCTCGCAGAAATTGTAAGTCCTACACGTGTCGATAATATTATACATGCACTAATTTGGAGCATTAGGCACCTGCGTCAATTCGTGGTTTGTGTACCTGTACCTTTACTGGCTTTGTCTATCTGGGCATTGTGCTTGCCTATTTTGCAAACTATGGCTGCCAGGTCAATATCGGCGATACTACTCACAACCGATGGGTACGTGTGATTACCTCACAAAACTACGTGCATTCCCCGATTCTAACGGCATATAGCTTGTTCCCACGAGTCTCCACATCATGTTCGCAGGCATCATCTTCCTCTTATCTTTCCTCCAGTATGAGTCCCCGCGGTATCTGATCAAACGCGGCCAGATTGAAAAAGCTGTCGCAAATCTTTCGAGAGTTCGTAACTTACCCCCTGATCATGAATACATTGTACGCGAGATTGGCATGATCGAAGCCACGCACCATGCTGAAATGGAGGCTACGATGGGATCTGGTCCCCTCGGGATCCTCAAGGAAGCTTTCTTGATTCCATCGAACCTATATCGGGTCTACCTCACCTTGATGGCTCAGATTCTATCTCAGTGGTCTGGGGCCGGCAGTATTACTGTATATGCTCCGGATCTTTTTAAGTTGCTCGGAGTCACTGGTAACAACGAGGGACTACTAGTCAGTGCTGTATTCGGTATTGTCAAATTGATTGCCGCAGTTATCTGCGCCCTTTTCTTGGTCGATGTCATTGGACGCAAGCGAGCCCTCCTGCTAGGCATCACCCTTCAAGCAATCTCTATGATTTACATTGCTGGATTCTTGACGGCTGTCCCCAAATTGGGTGTGGTCAGTGGTTTCCAGCTACCAGCCAGTCAGAAGGGCGCTAGCACGGGAGCAATCGTGATGATCTACCTTTCTGGTGCTGGATGGGCTCTAGGTTGGAATTCCATGCAGTATCTTCTGACTGCAGAGTTATTCCCTCTCCGCATCCGCGCTCTTTGCACTTCGATGGCTATGACTCTGCATTTTGCCAATCAATATGGCAACTCTCGTGCAGTGCCCAACATGCTTCTCCCTACAAGCGAAGGTGGAATTGATCCCAAAGGCACATTTTGGTGCTTCGCCGCTATTACCATTCTTGGTGGAATTTGGGTTTGGTTCAGTGTTCCGGAGACGGCTGGTCGCTCTCTAGAGAGTATGGACCGCCTCTTTGCTCTCCCGTGGTACAAGATTGGAAGATATGGAAACAAGGATGCGGAGGAACAGGACCGAGTTGTGGATGAGAAGATGGAGATGGCGGCGCAATCTTATGGCACGGCTGAGCATGTTGAAGGAAACGTTCCTTCGAGCAGGGTTTGAGCTGAACACTAAACGATATTTTCTGGGGCTAGGTTGGGGCTTCAGGAGGCAGACGGCTATTCTATGTGGTAATTAGCTCTTACCCTAGGCGATCCAGTACTGTGGTATATACTTCTGAAGTATACGAGATAGTACGAAGAAACTATCTCTTGACTAGCTATGTCTATGTTGCACGAAGTGAATGCAAATTATAACCAATTGAGTGCTTCTTTACTCCGTATGTACATATGTATGTTTGAATATTCCCTAACTACGTAACTGTGTAATCTCGGAATCTAGCCATTGAGGCTCACAACATGCTTCAAAAACTATGATAAGATTCTTGATTTAGCTCAATCCCAAACTCTTTTGTTTTTGACGCCACCTGTCACACTCGCATCGATTATGTCGATCATTGGCTACACATATCAAAGACGGAATTTTCGTCATTTACTTGACGTTCTAAGAATCCGAATACAGAGGTTGCCACATATGGTTATCAGCCCGACATGACTCGTTTCTCCGAATCCAATGGCATCATGCTGTTGCCCAACCGAGTACGACCTGGTGATACATTAGATCTTGTATTCAGCCTTTTTATAAAAGAATATTGTACGCTGTTCCGCGATTTACCAAGATTTTTGTTGCCGATGGACTAGTCAAAGTTTAGAGATACTAAATCCGGCCACTGTCTTATGTTTTGCATGTTGCACACATTAGTACTATGGGAGGTCCACGGATGCCTGAGCAACTCCGACTCTTTTGAGTCTTACAAAATGAATCTAGCTAAATTATGAATTGATCAAACAGTCAAACTGGTGAGTAATGAGCTCTGGGTCTGTGCTACATCCTTGACCTTTCCATACGCATCTCGCACAGTCAAAACTCGAGGGGGACCATCCTCTCCAAAGAGAGGTGTAATTACACCCGAATCAAGCTCTTGTTGCACCTTTGAGCTGACTTCGCTCCATCGGGCTTTTGTATCCTCTTCGGCGTCGTATGGATATAGCCATCGATTCTAGTTCTCTGTAAGATGCTTCGTTCAATACATGGGATTGGCATATCCAGTCATACCTTGATCTTGATATCATCTGGTTCAAACTCTGTACCGTCATTCATATGCTTCAAAGCGTTGTGCCATCTATTCCTCAAATCTTCGCCGGATAGCTGCGACTGGCGTACTCGGTCGAACCTCAACTTCTCATATACCCTAGTCTGCGTCGTGTCACTAATGATCAATGGATTTGAAGATCACACACAAAGAAGCGCGCACTTACTGCTAACGGCACATTGCCCTTTCCAGCCAACTTCATGCACAACGCCAACACCGCCGAACTCTCCGTCGCCTGTGAAGCCCCTTGTGCACTTGTCGGAAGATGTGGATGACAACTGTCACCTAACAAAGCGATCTTACCACTCTTACTCACCCATGTCGGCAACGGAGCCCTATAACAGATCTTCCAGTCGAGACAACTTGGCGTGGCTCTGACCGCCGATGCAATTGATTCATCCCAGCCCTGTACAAGTTCGCGTACATCATCCATGTTCCCAGGCTGAAACCAACTTTCTTTAATATCTTCGGTATCCTTGTGGGTGATGATCCAGTTGAATTCTTCACCGTCACGTAGCGTATTTTGGACGAGATGTTTGTCTTCGCCAATCCATATATTTACGCAATCTTCCTTCAAGTACTCCTGACATTGCGGGACGTCTTTGAGGATCTCACCCTTGAAGTAGGCACGGTAGCACGCATATCCAGAACTCTTGGGTGCATCACTGAAACCGAGCACGAGTTCTCGAGCCCTGGACTTGATGCCGTCAGCTCCAACAATCAAGTCTGCGTAGAATGTTCTTCCATCCTTGAGCGTGAGGCTTGGTGCATCCTCGTCGAACGAAACGACCTCGTGACCCATGTTGACTGGTATTCCGAGTTGCTTTACTCGATTGATGAATGCGACGTGGTAATCGCCTCGGTGCCCTATGTAGCCTGCCATATCCTAGTATTTTCAACTCGTATTAGTTTTTTTTCTTTTTCTATCCACAGTAACCGAAAAGCAAAAAAACACACCATAAGTGGCTGCGTCGCCATAATCTCCCCATTATCCCAACGCCGAATATTCATAACAGGGTTCTTGTTCCCAATCGCAATCAACTCTTCATACAAGCCCCATCGTTTCAGGAGCTTGAGCGCATTCTCCCCTAGACCGAGTGAGTCGCCTAGACGTAGGAATTCGCGCACTTTTTCGAATACGATGACTTCGAAGCCGGCGTAGTGCATAGCCATGCCACAGGCAAGACCTCCGAGGCCTGCACCGACGATAATGACTCGTGTCTTTCCATTTTCGGGGCGAGGGGATACGGATTCTGACATTTTGAGACTATGATTCTGGTCTCGCTATGCAAAGGCAATGATCAATAGGTATTTCAAAGCAAAAGAAAAGAGTGCAAATTTAAAACGAGTGACGTTGAGACTTTCAGGAGATGTATATCTGTTTATATACGCGATGAGGAAGCATTGGTTTTGCGGGGGTTGCTCAATGAAGATACTTTGGCCGGTGCGAAACCATTTCTCCGGAGCTTCACGCACTACTACAACGATTTGGTATTAGGTTTATTCAAAGACCGAAAGCATGATGCAAACTACGGAAGAAGGGCCAATAACATGTAAAGACGAATGTAAAGCCAATGTTGTTTTGTGCCTTGTTTAGCTGAATATACGCTGGATCTGTCATATGTTAGGGCTGAGGGTTTGGACGGATTTAACCCTAATTCCGCTCCTTGCGACAGGGGAAATTGGAAAAATCTAAGCACCTGATTGAGGTTTAGAATGACCTGACATTCATTAAGTCATTATCATATTCTTCATACTTCGTATATTATATCTATTATATAGATCAACTCCTCCACGTCTCCAAACTCAGCCAATCCGGCTCAACAATCGGCGACGGCCACGACGACAATGAGAAACCTAACACCGCCGGTTCATCCGTTTCTACAGCTCCTTGTTGCTGTTCAGCATCCATCATTGCCGTAGCTGCTGCCGTTGGTGCTGTGGCACTCGCATAGACGTTGTAGTAATCCGGCATTGTATTCTCGACTTCATGATCGACACCTTCAATGATGTGCAATGTCCGCGCTGCACTGGACCATATACTCTTCATCTTTCGGCAACAGTCTATGCAATGCATCAATGCAGATGGCGAGAAGAGAACAGGGTACGTGGCGCGGTTGAAGAGGTGCATTATAATGGCTGTGAAACAGTAGTAGTTGAAAAAAGGCGGGGCAAAGGTTGGGCTATAGGAGGATGTAAAGTGTTCGAGGAGGTTTGCGATTGCGACAGCCGCCGAGGTTGCTGCTAGGAGTGATGGGTTGTTGCTTTGGGTTTCGTTAGGAGACGTCACGATACTGTGGTCGAATGTCAGTCGTGTTTCTCCGTCATGAGCAACTATTGTGGGAGTCAACTTACAATGGTCGATGAAGGAGTACTTTACAGTTCCAGAACTGTGTGTGCATGACGATAACTGGCACAAGTAGTTTAACTCCCTGTTTGATGGCGAGAAAATCCGGCACTCCTCCTTCCCATTCGTCGAGGTCATTTTCAAGTTCATTGAACGTCGTCCAATTCGGCTCCTTGACCCCCACAGAGTAAAAAGCTTTGTGTATTCGGCCTTGAAGAATGGCTAAATATCGTTTAGTATCAAATCAAGAAAAAAAAGACTTGTAAAGAGTGGTGACGTACACAGCTTGACGACTTGTATGAAGCATGATAAAGAATGATCTCTATTTTCATGCAATGTATCTTCGGGAAGTTGAGTATCGAAATCATCTTCGTGAATCGCACACGGTCTACCTTGCCATGCGGAAATGTATCGATCAAGCACAAAAGCACCCCACCATATCAGTCGTCGGATTTGCATCTCTATGTTGGACATGTTGCGGAAGCACTGTGTCTTTTTCCAGACTGAAGGGTCACGGTGCAACCCTAAGTCTTGAGCCTGAAATATTTTCAGTTAGCGTTGATATTCATCATATCATGGGAATAATCATACCATCCTGATTGCCTTTCCTACGTACATCCAACTGATAGAGCCGCCGGTGCCTATTTCACGATATGCCATCATAATCAACGCCAAACAGCAATTGATGCTACTTTGCTCTGTTGAAGCATTAGCACGGATCATTCTATAGGAAACAGAAAGTAAGTACTCACTATGTTGAGCAAGTAAAGTCTCTGCTTTGATGGCATATTCATCGCCCGGATCGCTATCCTCTCGAGACTCACCATTATCGACGAAACGAGCAGAAAGTGCAAACATCGACAGTAAGAGCACTTGTGGAATACGGCGCTCAAGCTGATCAAACGCGGACCTTCCTTGTCGAGGCATTCCGCGGCGGTCTTTACTCAATTGAAAAAGGAATGTCTCTCTGTGCACGACTGGGAAGCAGGGATGGGCGAATGTCCAGTAGGCACTGCACCGGCAATTGAGGTCAGAAACAGATGGAGATCAGAAGGCACTGTGAGAGAAAGACTGACTCGAGGAGTTTGTTCTGTAATGGTATAGGAGGAAGAATCCCTCCTAATATTGCATCTGCCGCAGATACAATCTCGTCTTCGGTACGGAATGTAGTGCGTTTGCTTCGTGGCCAGAAGCCCGGGTTTGAAAAATGCCAAAAAGGAGACACAAATACTCGAGATGCAGTCATCAAATGCAGTCCTGACGTCGGTCCATGGTATCGCATAGTCATGTTCTCATCGACCGAGAGATATCCCAAAACAGCCGAACGCTCTGAATTGCCGTCTGATTTTCGAGTGTGTGATTTTCCTGGCAGGGCAATCTGTCGTTGCTGAGGCTTGATGTCATCTGCATTTTCATCCACTTCCAAGCCTCGCTTATTATTATAGTTCGTGTTTATTGCCGAAGAGCCCAGGGTCGTATTGTCGGATGGAACAGGATCAGCTTCTGCCTGTCCTTCTCGTAGTTCGGCAACCAAGCTCTCCAATGAAGCCAGTCTCTGCTCCAATGTGTTCACGTATCCTTTGGGAGGGCCTCGTTTCTTTACTGTACGATTAAAAGTACACGCAATGTCAAGGAACCTGCAATTCTCGCAGGTCTTTGTCCCAGGCCTCAGCAGACATTTTGATTTAGACTTGGAACCTGATGGATGTGTATTAGCAAAAAGATATTTGGACAGAGACATCTTCATTAGTCAACTCTTTCTTACAGTTGTCGCAAGCTCTAGAGACTTTGTCAGCAGTTTGGGAGTCTCGCCTCATTGGGCTTGGAGATTTTGATTTCTCGGTGGTATCGCTGAGTCTGTCTGCCATCGAGCCGGAGTTGGGTGAAGCCTTGCTGAGGCTTGACGGTCTACAGATTTGATGATTCTTGTCGTTTTCCGGTCAACATGTTTGTGTTTCAGAGAGGAAATAATATTCTCATCACTCCGGAGGAAGGTATGTGATAAAGAAGCTTGGGGTATTGCCGGGACCTGGGGAAGGGTCCCCAAAATGCGGGGAAAGTATTTGCGCGGCGATACTGGTATTGCCGGTGAGATACTCTCGAACCTGACTCATAACGACGCATTATGTTACTGGTGTCTGGGAGAATTCCTCATTGATATGACTCGATATCCCTCGATCGGACTGACATGCATTTAGGTGAGACCTTCAGGCACAAGACAGCAAGCACGGGTACCCTTCAGTGATATCCGCAAGAACAGACCATTCATGGATCAGATCAGAACGTATTATGTTTACCGACAAGAGACTGTGTGTGTGTGTGTGTGTGTGTGTTACATAGCGTTAGTTAATGGTTAGTAAAGAAGTACTAAGGCATGCCATCTCAGTTGTGTCGATATCATGTCTAAGTAGTCCATGGAAGAGCAGCTTGTCAACATCGGAAGCTAGACACTAGATGATTTTTTACGAAATGACAGAATAAACAGCTCCCAAACGAAATGAATTGATAATCATGTTTCATTATAATTTGTATCTTGCTATTCAAGCGGCACTGCACGAGAGCGAGCAATAGTCATGGTCATGGGAAAAATAGGAACCTAAAAGATATCTTCAGACGGGTCAGTGAAATCCTCGTCAAATTGTAACAGCTAAATCAATCAATTGAAAGCAGAAGAATCAGAAGTCCAGTTTGTACATCGAGGCAACACCGACGTAAGTCAATGCACCGCTAAAACAAGAGGTACCAGAAATAAGTAAACATTTAGGATGTGTCTCATCAGATGAACTGCGAGGGAGATGGTAACGAGGAGAGCAGAGCATGCATACCAATTAGCAATATATGTTCATATCGGATAACATTGCTTTTGCAATGCATTGTTGACATTGTTTGTTGAGAGCGTAATAACAACGGAAGAAAGATGGAAAGAAAAAATCAAACAATTATCCGCGCTGCTAGAGAGTGGAGCAGGCGGTAAGCAATTCTGCCATAAAATGCCAACTCGTTAGCGAAGACGCCAAGACAGATCACATGATCCACACTCCACCACCAAAGGTTTACCGCCGAAGTTCGCGATCTTTTCTTGAAGACCTTCATTCCGTACTCGACAAGTCGCCCAACGCCTACCGACAGACAATCTTCTTCGGCACACATCAACATTCAAAATGGGTCGGTATGTATTATCACTACGTGACATCCCCAGTTCGAGTTACATGGACAGCCAGCGACGCTGTCCTCATATTTGAGATGTCAAATTCTAACATCATCCAGTCTTCACTCCAAGGGAAAGGGTATCGCCTCCTCGGCCATTCCTTACTCCAGAACTCCCCCAGCATGGCTCAAGACCACCCCCGACCAGGTCACTGACCAGATCTGCAAGCTCGCCAAGAAGGGGTACGTCCAAATCGCCCATCGATCGATTGATCGCGATGCAGCAAGATTTCAGAATCTAACAATCGTTACAGTGCCACCCCCAGTCAGATCGGTGTTGTCCTCCGTGACAGCCACGGTATTGCCCAGGTCCGCAACGTCACTGGTAAGCTCCGACTCAACCCATCTCGACATGCGAATTTTTCTTTCGGAGCGAAGACTAATTATGGTATCAATAGGTAACAAGATCCTCCGTATCTTGAAGTCCAACGGTACGAATCCCCGCATTCCTCCCCTCGTTACCTCGTAGAACGACGAAAGGTTCCGGCCCGGAAAGCGATCGAGCAACGCAAATGCCACCGCGTTGGACAATAGTACATTATTTGGAAATGCTCATTTCCTAGCTAGCGTCGCTCGCTCGCTTTCCGTGCGCTCGAATACCGATAGTCATACACACAACGTGTCAATCTGGCACGAGAAAAAAATTTTTGCCTCTGCTTGGTCAAACACAAGGCTGACAGAGTGACTTTTCCATTGTAGGCCTCGCCCCCGAGATCCCTGAGGACCTTTACTTCCTCATCAAGAAGGCTGTCTCCGTCCGCAAGCACCTTGAGCGCAACCGCAAGGACAAGGACGGCAAGTTCCGTCTCATTCTTATCGAGTCCCGTATCCACCGTCTCTCTCGTTACTACAAGACTGTCGGTGTCCTCCCTCCTACCTGGAGATACGAGAGCGCCACTGCCAGCACCTTGGTTGCTTAGATAACCAAATTGCGACCGGTATTCTTCGTTGTGTTGTACGGGACACATACAGGATCATTTCCGGGTCCAGATTGCCAGTGAAACGATTCTGTTTCTGTCAATTCAAAAAGAGACAGGCAATCCATAAGTGAGTTCCCCGATTTTTGGTCGGGTTCTCTGTGAAAGCTATGAAATTCACGATTACTATGTAGCCAGTCAATACAGTTTGGGTCGGAGAATCAAAAAAAGTTCTAATGGTCTTTTCATTATTTCGTCTCGTTTGGAGAGTCATTTTGTAGATACCTGTAGCCTGGAGTTATATACGGCGTTTCATCAATGATATTCAACGTACATCATCCGATCATTGTTTTGTGTATCTGACCTCCCTAGCCACGGCATTACACAATTCTACCTTCACTCCTGTACCCGTCAGAACATGGATCCACAATCGCTGTGTATCGCTCAACCGATCATTCTCCGATTTAACTTCAGAGAACATGACTTCTTTCTTCTCAGGGTTCCATAAGAAAAGGTCTGGAATGCCGCCTCCTCGCTGCTGATATTCTTGTGCCATCACCTTGCATACTGTTGCCAGGGCTGCACCACTGAAGCACTGCACGATTTCTACGAGATCGTCAAGTGTGTACGTCCAGTCTACACCGACGATACAGGTTTGTTTGGGGAATTCGCTTTCGTGGACCCTGCGTATGATGGATTCGGCCTCGCCGTTGGCGAGTTGAACCAGTCGGTGGTTGATCTCAGAGGCACGAGAAGGGTAGAATGCATCTGTGTGAAGGTCCAAGGGACAGGTTTGGAAGGGCGTTTGGAAGACATTGGGGACGTAGGTGAAAAGTATATCATAGAATAGGTAGCCAAACTGTAGATATGTCAGTCAGTAATATGTCCGCGCTGAGAGAAGAATCACAACATACAAGCGTCCGTACAATGCCCCCCTCAGAATGATAGCCCTTCCAGCCATTTTCTCGATACCAGCTAAGACACATATTCTCAACCCTACACTCTTCATTATTCTCTCGTTCGTCGATCCAGACGGTAGCGCGGCCTCGTCGCGTTGATGGTACTGGGCTATCGCCATTTTCTTTTGAATCAGCTTGGTTCAGGGGTTCTTCCTTTTCAACACGGATTCCCTCAACGGTTCTCTCTTGTGGTTTGACAAGAAGCACATGCCCAAAATCATGCTGTTCCCGCTTCACTACCTTCAAGGATTTCTCAAGTTTGACGATCCTCTTTTGAAGGTCATAGTGATAAATGACATGGCAATCTGGGTCTTGAAGTCCAGCTTCACATGTGCTCAGGGCAGTCCTTTTCCAATGCTTTTTCTGAGCCTCGTCAGATCTACCTTCATTTGGTGTGAGAGCCCATAGGTAGTGTTCCTCCAGCAGAGCTTTTCTCTGATACCATGCGCCACGCCGCGCTGCGTGGAAGAGCTTCTGATCAAGAAGCTCGGTCAGGAGTTCATGCTCCCGCCTATATTCTTTGAAACGGCCAAGTGGGTAGAGGCCTTTGTGTATGATTCGTGTATACACCCAAGCGGGTGAGAATCGGCGCAGGTAAGCACCTTCCCCACTGAAATATATACTATTTTCCTTTTGTTGCTCTTGCTCGAGTAAGAGTTTCCACCTTGGATAGACTTGCTCGCTAAGATCTTTGATAGTCTGTAGACGTTGCGCTGTCGGTGTTCCACCGAACTCAAGTATGTTGTCAATGTCATACTGTGTCCTCAGAGCGGCTTCGAACTCAAGCAGAGCTGCGCGTGATGGAAATATCGCCGTAGACCGGGATACCACATATTCAGGAAAATGCTTTCGTGAAATCTTCGCTAAGATGATCGTGGTAAGAGACTTCTCTGTCCACTCCGTCGATCGGTAAAAGACCAAATGCACCCTTTCAAACAACTTCAATGGAGTGTGAGAAAGTCTAATACAGTCACCTGTAAGTTCCAAAATTTTACCGTGAAAATGACGATCTCTATTGTTGCCTTTTCCTGCATTCCACCTCAGGCCTGCTTGGGTCTGGCTGGTTTGAAGTAGAGCTGCTACCAGCTCCTTTTTGTTCTTGCCCTGGACTTTGGCTTCTTTGGCCATTTCTTTGAGCTCATCAAGTAGGAGTAAGGATGAAGCTTCTTCTAACGTAGTGATCTCCTCAATACCTTCGGCAAATCGAAAGGAACCACCCAGGCGATTCATGTCATCGGGTTGTTCGAGCTCGGAGAATTCACTTGCCAGAGGTGTAGCCGATCCAGAAAGAGGATGAATCTCTCTCAGATCTGCAACAGCTTGATCCATGTTGGCAATGTCGTGGTAGTATCCTAGTCGGTTTATTCGATGCCAAGCGGCCGTCTTGCGGAGAAAAAGCCGTACATATCTAGTAACAGAAACCATAGATCAATACTGTATTCAAATTCAAATGATAACTTCTAGGGCAGTGCAGATTCACTAACAGATATTGTGCTCCATAACTTAGGTCTTGCCATCTTCGAAAAACGTCCAGTTCCGTCTGATCAAACAGATGAGCCTCTTCGTTCAGCACCGTCTCTAGTGCCAAGTTGAACGCGTCCACATATATTGAACTCTTTCCTTTGTGCCATTTCCTCTCTTCAAGCCTTTGCTCTAGTGAGAGTTGTTCTGTCTCTTCCACTTCGGCCGCTTTAGCATTTTCGTATTCTTTGATTGCATCTTCATCGGCGTTGACCGGCGGCAGCGATATTTCTAGATCTGATTGGCTGCTTTTGAGGTTGCCCGAGTCCTCGTTTCCAACTGATAGGTCAGCTGCATCTGTAGAGTCGGTGTCGTTTCTGGACAGATTTGGTAGTTGTGAATGTGTTTCATCTGATTCTTTTACACTTCCGTCATCAGTCTGAGCTGATGGTGAATCGGGAGTCAGATTGTGAGAGACCTTTTGTCTCTTTGCAGATGGACGGCGAGTTTCAAAAAAGTCAAGCAAGGAAGGCATTTTGAACACCCTTGAGTCGAGCAATCAAGCACGATAGGTCCGAAACCACATCCTGATAGATGGGTTGCATTGATAGAATGCGGGGGTGGATCGTGGGCGAACGCAGATGAAATGAAGGGTTGAGATGAAGACGCGTTCCTGCAGGACACGTCTAAGCGAGGCACGACTTTGGCGCCTGATCATGTGACCAATATAGCCATTTTCAGTTAGAACTGTCTGCATAGTAATTTCCACCGAGCAACACCATCAGTGATAGACTATATTCTCTAGACTGGGAGATTACCAACAAGCGGGACCAGCAGTCAGTCTGTGAAAACCGAATTGCACTTTGCTACTTGCTCGAAATCAGTCTCGTGAGACTACCACGCTCCAAGCAAGCTCTCCGAAAGCTCAAGCGCCCTCCATAAACAACACCAAATCTCCAACAACGTACCACGAATCACACCTCATCCTCCTCACCTGCATACCACCACAATGAGCTCAAATACAACCCCCATCGGCAATCCCGTCGAGACACACAACTCAACAACCCCAGCAACAACCGGTGCGAACGCCGCAGGACTGGACAATGTTCTCCCCAAAGTAGCCGGTGGTGCGCCGGCACGAATATACTTGAACGAAAAGATTACGCCGTATCTACTAGAGGGATTGAAGGATATTGCAAGGGAACAGTATGTCTCACGGCTCGCTAGTATACAAGGTGCAGGCTGACTGACGATGCGCGTTCTAGGCCACAGAATCCGCTGAAAGTCCTGGGGGAATACCTTATCAAGAAGAGTAATGAAGTTGAGCAGGGTCAGAATAACGGGCAATAGGCGTATAGTAGGGTTTTCGACTCCCGTCTCTTTGGTATGAAGTGAGACAATGAGAGAATGGCGCAAAGTGTATATTGGCCGTGCTTTTCATCCGTTTCAGTCTAGGATGAAGCTGAGTTCCGCAAAGTTTTGGTAACACAGCAAACGCATTCATGATCTGGATCTGGGTGTCTTCAGTTGGCTTTCGTCCAAGACAACGGGGTTGAAGTGCCGTCTATGGATTATATTGGTATGATTCGCCTGGTCTACACGTTATCATGCTTGCCAAAGGCACTCAGGCCAAGATAGCGACTACACCAAGTTAAGGTTCATATATCATTTCGGAAGAGCAACATTAATATGGGAGGCTCGGTTTTGAGACTGCGTGTTCATGGTAGGCAGATATGGATTCGTGAAGTTCTATACAGAGGAGGGTATCAACAAACGTCCTTGGAGACGAGATCATTATTCATATGACTATCTTGTCTGTCCTAACAGCAAGTCAGCCATTCATCTCCCAGAATTCGACCTACCTAGACGATCTGGCGACATCGTCATGACAACGCCGATGACAACGCATCATGGCCGAACCGGTATCGTGGCGGCCTTACAGCATGGATGAATCGATACGTTGTGTCCAGAGGCCGAGCAGGAATGGTGGTGATGCAAGACAACAGATGTTAAGCTGCAAGTCGACATCCAAGGAAACCGCCACTGTACTGATGAACTGTCGAGTCTGATTTGATGTGAATTTATAGTGATTTCTGATTTAATGCAATAATTCGATCTGTCTCTTTGTTCTCTGCGAAGTCGCAATTTGGATCCAGTCGTTACGTAGATTTTCGAATACAGGCGCACATAAGCTGACTATCGATTTAGGATCATACCGAAAAATGGTTGCAAACGTAGCAGTTGCTGTCCAGATTACAACGCGATATTTTAAGAAGCTGAAGCTGAAGCTGACTTTTTTTTGTGTGTGCTCCCTCCCGTCGCCAAAAAAGACATGCCGTACGTAATTCCGAGAGAGAGACTGGAAACAAGTAGATAGAGAAACATCATGGCGGAGCGCAAAATTTGTGTGGACGACAAGAATGTGTGTAGAGAGTTGATACAGGTCGATGGTGTTAAGAATTTGTTCTGGCGGTGTTTTGCGTACTGCCGACACACGGTAGACGTGTCAAAGCCGTGATAATTTCCTTTTCTGAAATTCGAACTCACAGAGGTGATGAAATTTGGGGGCATATTATTAAGGCGTTGTGCTGACCGTAACCCTTCGTGCCTGAGCCCAGCACGAAACAAATTGAATATACCGAGGAATACAAATGAAGAATTGAAGCTTCCTTTGAAGAAAAGAAATGAAAAAGGGAAGAGGGTGAGAGCCAAAACAAACCCTTCCAGGTTCCTCTGCAAGTCATATCCAGATCAACTGTCATTCATGAACTTACCTGCTGCCGTATCTCTCCTCACCGCGACCTTCGTAAGATCGACCACCGGCAGCGCTGCCACCACCGTTGTAGGGTTCACGGCTTTCACGGGGAGGGGCCTGGTCGTAGCTGGGAGGGTTGGCATCACGGTCGTAGTAGCCACCGCCACGGCGCTCCTCACCACCTCCACGACGTTCTTCTCCGCCACGAGGGTAGCGTTCTTCACGGGAAGCGTAGCGATCACCACCACCGCTGCTACCAGCAGCACCGCCTCGGTAAGAGCCATAGTCGTCACGGTAATCATCACGGCGCCCGTAGTCGCGACCATAGTCCCGACCGTACTCACGTCCACCACCACTGCCTCCGCGGTATCCGTGGTCATCGCGACCATAGTCTCCGCCACGGCGACCGTAAGAGTCGTAGCGGCCGTATCGGTAGTCATCGTAGCGACGGCCACCACCGTATCCACGGCGATCGTCGTAACGGTCACGGCCTCCACGCGGAGGACCTCGGCCACGGGGGTCTAAGAAAAAATTAGTTACGGTGACCGATAGTCTAGAGCTGCAATAAGCTTACCTCGTTTAGGTGGGCCAAAGTATTTGCCAGGAGTAGGTGTGCGAGGACGGCTACGACGAGCTTTCTCAATGCTGAGAGTGAGGCCATCAATCACTTCGCCTTGCAATCCTTCCTTGGCAGCATCGGCTTGTTCAGCAGTAACCATCTTGACGAAACCGAATCCACGTGACTCCTTGGTGTGAGGATCAAGCATGATAGAACAGTTCTCGACGTCTCCGTATTTCTCAAAAAGGCGGGAGATGTCTGCTTCGGTGAGACGGGGGTGAATGCCAGTGACGAAAAGGTTGGATCCTGGGTTGATAGCTCCTTCATCTTCGTCGTCTGGTGGCTTTCTGGAGTCGCCTGCTGGTGCTCTGTTTGATCATTGTCAGTACTGAGAATAGCTCAATACATCCTTGTCTGAGCGAAATATGCTTACCTATCGTCGCCTCGGGTGGGAGAAAGGCTACGGTCCCGGTCGGCGCGTGAATCTCCACGGGGAGAGGCGCTACGGTCGCGATCATAGCGACGGTCGTCTGGGGAATCGAGAGTGTTAGTCAGACTGAATGAAAAAAAGCCTGTGGCAAAGCTGAGCCGCAAAACTCACCGTCGTAGCGACCGTTCTCGTTCTCGTACTCCATGGCAGACATTTTCGTGATGGGTTGAATGGAGTTGATTGATAAGTGAAAGGAGGAGGAAGGAAAGAAACACCGAGTTCGGTCTGGAGTTTGGAAAGAATATGATTCGCGCTAGGGTGGCAAGGCTTGGCGTGCTCCAGCTGTCAACGGCCTCGATATCTAACCAGGTAGGTAGGATCAACGGGCTTGACAGTAATGGGCGAGTAGAGAAAATATTCAGCAGTGAGAAAATGGCAAGAGGAGAGAATTTCCTACAACGGGCAAAGCAAGGCGCCTTGAGTGTTTGTCTGCTGACTTGCCACTTGCCTCACTTCGTTGGAGCCTTGGGGCCTGGGGCCGCCCTTTGCCTCACATCAACATCAAAGTACTCTTATCGCACTTCTACCTTCGAAAATGCTCAATAATACAGATTTCATCGCATCTCTGTAGGGATCTGAGTTTGCTGGAACATATAGACACTACCAATGAAGGCACTGTTGTATAAGTTACTTAATCTTGACTGCTTCACACTAGATACATGCTAGGCTATGCTACTGACAACGACCCAGATCAACATACTAAAGCACCCAAATAACACCATCTATAACGCCGAATATTGCTAGTGCTAGCCCTTTAAGACCCCTGTGCCTCACACAATACAACCGAAGAAAGAAACTCGATACCATCCTTGATCGAAAATCTACCTAAATCCCCGATACCGCCGACGTGTTCGACGGGCCGTCACAGGTTCAGGCGCACTGCCATTGACTTTGTCCGACTCTTCCTTGATCTCATCTTTGCTCTCATCTCCTCCCAAGTCCTCAAGCTCGTCTTCGTCAAGCTCGCTTAGTTCCTCGCTCATGCTACGCAGCACGTCACGACCAGTCCACCGCTCTTCATGTATGGTCGTACCAACTGGATCGAAAGGTTGCATATACCATTGTATGCCTCCTTGAGCGAGTGGTCCCTGTTGTTGATCGCCCTGTGAGCTCAATGGTGGTGTCAATGGACCTCGCGTTGCTCCAGTAGGATGGCCACCTTGCTGAGAAATCACACTTTCATTGTCCTTTTTCACTATACCGCCAGTCATGTCATCGGTGATGATTTCGGATACCTCCATCGACTCATCTCCGGCCCGGTCACTGGAGGGTGCGGTAATAAGATTGTTCGTGGCTTGGTTGTACTCATCATCCGCATTACGCATGTCAATGTCCCCATCATCTGCTGGCGTTTGCGTTTGTTCTGTCATCTCGGGGCCTTCACTCTTTGTATGTTCGTCAGACTCAGCGACAGGCATCCCGTTCGTCACCACGCCATGGTCGGATGAAGCATCAAGGGCGTCGACCACAGATACCCGCCGAGACAAAACACCGCTATCAAAGATATTATCAAGCTCTTTCAGCTCCTTCTCAAATGGCAAGCCGCTCAGTTCAGTTTCCTTGCGGATGGCATCCTCAAGAAATGGTTGAATGGATTTGATAACCCTCTTTGCCAGTTTTCTTTTCTCGCGCTGGTCTAATGTAAGCTCGGGTGCGCGGCCACTGATTTGCAATTGGAGCTCTGCTGTATCCTCGACTGGCTGCACACCTATTTCATTGGTGAAGATATGTGCTAAGTCGGCGGAAAATACAGACACATTTGTATAGTATCGTGATTCCAAGCGAGCGCGAACAGCTTGTAGAGGTGCACGAAAGACACCTTTGGGGTCAAGACTAGCGGGGAATTAGTGAATAATCTAAAGATTAAGAACGGGACTGGTCAAGGACTCACATCTGAATCTTCTCAAAGATCGGCCACAGCAACGGAGGAATAGGGAAGTAAACAGTATCGATCAAATTACGGAGCATTTCAACATCTTCGAGCTTGGCACTTTCACGTTGCTTCACATCGGCGCAAAGGGTACGAACTCGTTCAACATCAGAAGATAGAACCCCCGCGAAATCGATACGACGCTGCAAACGTGAAAGACCAATGGGACCCATGCCAGCGAAATTGCGTCTAGTCATCTCCATCGATGAGAATGTCTCCAACTGAAGCTGAAGACGCTTCAACAGAGCGGCGCCCCGTCGAGCTTCCCGCTTCAAAGTCCAGTACTTGCAAGCGTCCTCGGCATATTGCTTCCTCTGACGCACAGCGAAACGTTGCAACGAAGCTACAACAGAATTAAGCACAGTCTGGGGAATGACTGGCGCCCCGGAAGCTAGCTTCCATGTAGGCTTCGAAGGAGTCGTACGTTTTCGTTTGTTGCCTCCCGCGCTAAAGGTCAAATGGATATTTGGGCCATGATGGGCATGACTTTCCATCGCTTCGCCCCCATCTGGTAGAGACGGTCCAAGCGCAAGAGCAGCTGCTTGACTATCGCCCCACCTTTTGCCGTGCATTGTATTCTTGTAGTATTCCACTGCTTCAGCGTAGGCGGCATCGGTGCCATGTTCCTTGCGCCAGTCAGGCGGGACATGCTTGTGACAAAAGGCTTTCAATAGGTGAGAATCCATAATCGCCGAATTGTGGGTAGACTTCATCTTCAAATACAACTGAGATCGCCTTGCACACGTAACATGGAACGCCACGAAGCAATTTTTGTTACTGCACTGAATGGAAGCGCCCATCCGCTGCTTACAGATGTAGCACTGAAGCTTCCATCGGCTCTTGGGCACTTTTTCGACATCGGTGACGGGTTCCATGAGGGACTGATTGCCGATACCCACTTCCGGGATCCAGATTGCACAGAGCAAATGTGACCACTTTGATGTGTTTGTTTGCTTAAAGGCGCCTTCAGTATTCGGACAGAAAATACAATTTGGAGACCCTCGCCCAATCAGTTGGCATTTCCGACACAACCATTGACCCTCCGGAATATATGGAACACCATAACATTCTTGGTGCACAGCAAGATCACATCCATCACAGAAAACGATAGCGTTGGAGTTTTCACAATCTCCGTCATCGCAGACTGCACATTTGCTATCCTGTTCCTCGCCATCTCCCACTGGCTCACCATTGACGGCGGCGGCGGAGCTTGAGCGCGGACGCTGTGTTTGAGGTGGCTTGGGGTTCGGTTTCGGAATTTTCTTCTCTAGAGCATACCACTCTTTCTCAATCTTGGTCATGGTGATTTCAAAAACGGCTGGCTTGATCGCTTCCAACTGATCAGCCTTTCGCCTATTGTTGTAATCTTCTAACCATTTCTCATCTTGTTCGTCCATGTCGTATTCCACCCTTCCAACACCCAAGGAACCGATGGCTGCATTAGTATCACCATCCGTGACAGGTGGATCAAGATCTAGATCTTCCTCTATAGCTCCCTCTGCCATACGAATCAGTCGACGATCGTGACGTACAAACAAATCGCTTTCTTGATAGCCAACGCTAGCCATCGTACGATCCACGTAGTTTTGCTGATTGACGCCTTTCTGCTCGTAGCGGACAAATGGATCACGTAGGTGAAAATTCGGTTTGGGAAGAGTGAGTCTTTCGCGCGGGTTCGGACCCGGAGGTGGGACAACCTTTGGTTGTTCGGGACTTACGATAGCACTGAGCATCGCGTCTGGTCGTCGTGGGGGGCGACCCGGTCGTCGCTTGGGAGGTGTTTGGGGGATGGATGGAGCGGCGATTGTAGGAGCATTGTGGCCTTCGGAATTTGTAGATACACCATTGGTAAGCTGATTATTCGGAACCGGTTGCTGTGGTTTGTTAACGCCATCCACTTCCTCGGCACTGAAGACGGCAAATTTGGCTTCGATGTCCAGGTCTGGATGGAACTCCTCCCAGCCCCGTTCCTCACGCGGTTTATATCCATCACCTTGTTGGAGCGCCAAAGCAGCAGCAGTCGCGGAACTATAACGGCCTCGGCTCTGAGTGCGTTCTCTTCGAGGGCGAGTAGAAAGCGGAGTTGTCATGGGAAGCGGGTTGCTGACGATAGCAGGGGCTATTTCGCGTCGAGGACGTGGAGAAGGTTGAGTCG
This sequence comes from Talaromyces verruculosus, assembly GCA_001305275.1. Classification (NCBI taxonomy): domain Eukaryota; kingdom Fungi; phylum Ascomycota; class Eurotiomycetes; order Eurotiales; family Trichocomaceae; genus Talaromyces; species Talaromyces verruculosus. The sequence continues at coordinate 343,830 of LHCL01000020.1, forward strand.
GGGCTGGAACAACCGGTTCGGCGACGGGAGCTGGCGGTGGTTTTCGTTCAACGACAACATCTATTTCGATGAACCGGCCACCACCGCCAGGTCCACCGGGGATATATTTGCGCTTCTTGAGTGGAGGTCCATCGGTTGGACTTGCGTTCCCGTTTCGGGAGTTTCGTAACGGCGCCATCGATCGACCTGAGTACGTCCGTCTCCGTGACAATGGAGCCATGGTATATGTTGCTTTCCTAAGTGTTGAACAGCTATAATCTTGTCGCGCTTCTTGTTTGGATAAACCAGGGGGAAGTGGCACAATTCGGGCTCAAGAGAGCGAACGGACGTGGCAACTGAGTGTCAAAGCCCGCCGGAAAATAGCCGATTCTGAAGCCAAAGAGCTATCGCCCAGGAAAAACAGTTTGTTGAGTTGAGAGCGTAAGAGCTATGGCTCTATCGCAACGAGGTTTGGCAGACGCGATGCTGCGACGTCGGCATCGACGTGCTCAATCTCGAAGCACGGGGTAGCCACGGCTAGCTGGATTGGGCTAGCGCGGATATGACTAATCTATGAAGTAGCTAAATGGGGATTAGCCCACCACGCTCGGTTGATAAAGATCGATTCAACCACTTCGAAGTTTAATCTCTGACAACACGACGATATTTTCGGTTTATACCGTCTCATGCATCTATGATACGGTTCTTGATTTGGTGTGGAGTTTTGACATGCAGTTCATCATTTGCCCCGTAGCGCAGAGTTTTCTTTTATCATATGTCCTTTTGTCAGACACATTGTATGTTTTGCGGAGATGCTCAAGCATTAATCTGTGCTGGAGGCTATAATGCGGGGAAGCCACCGTCGATTTACTGCTGACGCTACACGAGATTAATATATGACAAGTCTTAGATCAGATTCAACCGTCTCCTCTAGACCTAGAAGCAGGAGCTCTCAAGGTCTAAACCAACTCATCCTCCCATCTCATCTCTGATAAACTTCAAACATTGAGCATGTTCCACGTGAGATTAATTCTTTGGGCGCTTAAATGTGAGTATCGTTAATTCATTTTTTCCAGGGTTTCAGACAAAGTGTCAAGATATCATGCCACCAAAAGACCACTGGGTAAGCCATGCGATCGTGCTGGAAGATCGCGCCTCTATCAGAAATCTCAGAGACCGGGAACTAAATCAATAGCGAATTCTTCAACAGGCAAAAAGCGCTCCTTACAAACGAGACAGAGATTCAGCGCCAGCTACATCGAGGTTTCAGGTCTTCCGGAGCAAATCGTGTATTGCCAGTATTTTGCACACAAAGAGAAGATTAGGTAAAGCGCAGGATGAAATGCGGGAATAACACCGGCCTTTGTTGTCTTCCTCTTTTAATTTGAGTCAAATTATTTTCGTCGTCTTTGGATTCACCTCGACGCACTGCTTCCACTTCATACCTTGAACTGGCCGAGATCAGACTGGGCGGGAGTATTTCCGTCAGGTGTCTCATGCACTGCATCCTAAAGAGCAGCACCTGACTACGATCATTTTCAAGTTACGACACATTCAAGTCGCTGTTGTATAATTTAACTGCATCGCCGCACAATGACAGCTTGTCTATAATTAGATACAGGCACTTACGGCGCTATGCAACATTGAATTCTCCCCGCAGCGGGTGATGCCCTTCTAGATCAACCTAATTCCCGATTTATTAACCAAGTGGGCGCGGAGCCAGAGTGTTGGACTTTTGTGGCTTGGACCTTATACTAAACTCAATCTAATCTTTTCTTGCTTGTACATACGTACATAGTACCATGTAAGTACGAGGTACTGCGTACTGCGTACACATCAAGACGAGATATTATTCTGAATGTTGGCCGGAGGTGTGTACATTTCCGGAGATGTCCACATTCAAATCCACGCAGCTGAAATGCACTTGAACCTTTTTGTTCTCCGTGGGAGTTCTGTACCAATGATTCTTAGGGAATAAGCGCTCGGCCAGAATTCGCGGACAGTCTAGAAACCAGAGTCCATGTTGGATGAGGCGTATACATATCAGATACATGAGACTATGGGGCCTTGAAAGCCTCGTCGTAAAGAATAGCGCAATGCCGGATTTATCATGAAGAAATCGACAGAAAGAAAGGCTAGATTGAATTCAGCCCCAGCATCTGTATTGCAAAGCCCTATGCTTTGCCTATTGAAACAAAATAGATGCCGACCTCAAACTCGTCGGCATTTGGAAGTGTACTAAAATGTGCGCAGCTAGCATTCTAGGTACTAGTTACGTAGTCACGTAGTCATTTAGTGCCGTGCCACCAACAAGCATGAAATAACCATGACACTACGCACGCACACCAGTTTTTTCGTAACAGTAATGACCATGTGGTCTTCAAGGAGTCATCTCGGTCGAGTAAGCGATTGGATATTATTGGACTACCGGGGCTTATACGCGGGCTGAATCAGTGGACACGGAGCTGAATCGCAACAAGCATCGATCCCGAGGTCGTTGGTACAATGAGAGAAACTTGGAATCTTGGTAAGATGAGCACTGTGATAGCATCGCTACGTTGAGTAACCATGAACCCCAAGTAGAGATTTCATCGTAGAAGTTTGAGTCAGGACACTCTACCTACATTGACTAGGTACTGAAACATGCCACAAGATTATGAGGCTGTTGTATGAAACACTGCACATGTGGGTTTCTCTTAATGGACTGACTTTCTGACTATCCTACGAATAAAAAAATCGGTTATTTGATTATAGAAATTATTGCGATCAGGTTTCTACATACATATAGTAAACTTCTCTCCTGAACTTCTATATGGTATCGCTGTTGACTTCTAGATAAATATATAGTTCATATGCCGAAGAGCTCTACGCACGGCTAATATCTAGTAAGACATTAAAACATTGAAATGAAGCTTTCTCAGGATGCAATCCAGAGGCTAAGCTTCACGTACTAAAGAAATTAGCCAATTGTCAAAACAAGTCATCTTGAATCTATACAGACATCCCGACGCTGTAAAAGTATAGGATTTAAATATAGAAATGAACTAGCCCATATATAGTAAGGCGCACTCCACGCTGGGTCCAATTTCTAATATTGGCAGCAGCCCAGCCAATTGGCATCCATAGTTAGACGGCCCCACGACTCATGGCTGGCTCCGAAATTAACCTACTGTGGATGCCTGAGCATTAGTGCCCTAATCTCACGGGATCTCGAAATAGCCTGCTCTGCCCATCATAACTTACAACGTAACAGGCCTACCAAAAGGCCTCCCAGACGGCCGGGCACAGCCAACCCCAATTTTAAAATACACGCCCGCGCCCCGGACCTGCATTTCGCGGTGCATCGCCCCCAACCGGCTTCAGAGTTGCGGCTAAACCCTGGTCAAGAGTCATTCCAACACTATGTTAGTATGTTGCAAAATGCGCAGCCTCCGGGTTTCAAAACTCAATTCAGCTAGGATTCCGGATTTGGTCGGCTCAAACACGCTAGAGCAGGTGAACCATCTCATTCCGATGTGTTCTTTGGACACTTCTTGTCATAATCTCGCTAGGGTCAACGGCTAGCCTTTTTGACTAGTGCGTAGTTTACTTAGCCAGCCAACACTTGCTTTGCAGTGATGCAGCCTGGCTGCAATGGGCCTTCAGGTTAGAACTATGTATGTGTGGACGTGCATCCCGAAAATGGGGTCCACCCATATAGCACATGTTGCTGTTGTTGAAAAGGGTGTAGTATGCTGAAGGAGGCTGTGAAGTCTTAATTCTCATAAACCTGAATTTATTTATTTCAGGATGCATTGTCATCCACCAAGGATGGTGTGTATAGACCATTGGCTAGTCTGTTGTCAACAACCTGACTATAAACAGGCACGGACGGCCACCAACATAACATCTTTGTTTAGAGATTCGTTTACCAACTTAGATGAGCATCGCCTAAGTAACTATCACACAGCTCTGTCAGCTTTCAGCCTCAACACTAAGTCGTGTTGGAACACACTTTTTCAATGCGCCTGGACTATGCTTCGATCTTCCTACATGCCATAGCCAAAGTTTAGTGTACGTGCTTTCACGACTCAAACACCTGTCATCAACAACCTACCAACATCGGTACCTCGCTATCGTTTGAACATCGAGTCATTTTGGCCCCATGCGACGGTTCTCCCCGTCATCACAAGAAGAAGGTTCGCCGTCTCTGACTCTGAGTGGCCACGATTGTGATTTGGCGGAGATCACAAACGGCTTCATTCACGGCGGGCCTCTCGACATATCGCCTCCACACTCTCCTGATTTATTTAGGAGTCTACTGAGAGAACCTTTTATCGTGGAGATGGTTTCGTCTCCGCATCAAACTACTCCTCCTCCGGAAAGGGTAAAGAAATCCGCGAAGCCTGGTAGACAACGATCTCTCAACGAGTCTGGGTCTAATCATGCGTCGAACTGGTCGTATCATGATGACAATGTGCTTATTAATGCTCGAACCAGGGGCCAAGGATGGAGTCAAATACAGAAGGAACATTTTCAGAACAAGACAGCTAATGCTTGCCGAAAGCGGCACGAGCGTCTCGTTGCTAAACGAAGAGGAACAGAGTGGAATCAGGAGATGCTTGAGAAGCTATCGACCGAGTACATCCGACGTCGAGAGCAGATCTGGCAACCTCTGGCAAATGCTATTGGCGAGAAATGGCAGGATGTTGAAAAGGCTGTAAGTATAACCCCCTAACAACTTTGATGTGTTCCTATATGTACTAACATTCTAAAATAGTGTTTCGAAAAAGGCTTGAAGTCCTTGATCACGCAGCCCCGCGCTCAAAAAGGAAGAGATGTCCTCCATACACAAGTTCAGCCGAGCAATATCTCAAAACCCAACAATGACGAGTATCCCCGTCGGACCAGCTTGCTTCCTCTCAAAGACATCCTGGCACCTGACTAACAACTCTTACTCGATCTCTTCCACTGACTCGATCTTCACTATCATTCTCAAATTTACCTCTTACATTTACACGAATAATAATGACTTACGATGCGACGGATTATTTCTTGGCTTGGCCGGCAACAAGGTGTTGGATGCTGAGTGATTGATTTATAAGATTCTTGCGTTCCATTTTCAGGATGGTTTCCTAGCATTTCTACACATACCCTTTTTTTTTTCTCGACTTTCGTCTTTTGACTCTCCAGTTATTGACTTTGATAATCGCATCTATTTCCATTGGCTATTCTGTTGTCGCGAGCTGAGCGCTGGGAAGTTTCTGGGCTGTTATCAATCTCGATTTTCTTATATCATTATGCATAGCATGGAAGATGGAGAAGGTGTTTACGCCATTTATAGACCGGTTTCTTTCAAAATCACACGTTGTTGGGTATTCAGTAATATCATACTACAGCCTTGAAACGTACAAGGGTATCACTCTTATACATGGTTCTATATTTATACAGTCTCCCCTCCTAAAGGTCCACTTTCTCTCCTCTGATCCACCCTTCTGCCCCTAGAATGCCACCATCCTCAGCACTGGGGTCCAAAGTCCATTTCCGAATTGCCCTGCAGCTGAGATCTGTGGAATACCCTGCTTCAAACATCTCTATTCCCGCCCATCCAATCATCGCCGCATTGTCTGTGCAGAGATAAGGGGGTGGAGCAATGATCTGAACGTCCGGAAATCCACGCACATCCAGAAACGATCGTAGGACCGTCATGAGAAATCGATTTGCAGCGACTCCGCCGCTGACCACCAACGTATCGATATCCTGACGACGTCGACTAAATTTTGATTGTTTTTGTAGGTGCTCCAGAGCGATGATGGTTCTTGAGGCTAGATGCTCGAAACAAGCCCGCATCGACTCCCGCGCCAGAGCAACCCTTTCGTCTTGCGTCACCTCAACATCCGATTTGACCTTGTCTGACATGATTTTGCTGACCATACTAGAAACGCTGGAGAAGCTGAATTTTAAATATCGCGTGTTTGCATAAGGAGTCGTGAAGGACCAACCCCATGTATCATTGTCGTGTTTCACGACTTCCTCTCCGCGGTTCTTTGGAGGTTGGTAGTCGGCGTAATCTGCGGGCCCACTAGGGAAGGCAAATTTCTCCAGTAGTTTGCCGTACATGGTTGTATTCGCTGATTCCATTACAGACTCTGGAAGTATCAGTCGCGCCGACTTGTCGAGAGTCTCTCCAATGGCGATATCAGCTGTTGTAGCGAAAATTCCATGGTCGAGTAGTGACTTTGTATGAACAAGCATTGAATGACCGCCGGAAACAAGAATAGAAAGAAAGGGGAACTTTGGTTGGATATCATCGGTAGGTGCGGAGCAATCTAAAGCGGAGACGAGTCGAGGCGTTAAGAGATGCGCTTGCATATGATGTACTCCTACAATAGGAATCTGCCATGCAACTGCCAACCCTTTAGCTGTATCTAGTCCGACCGAGAGGTTGGAACGCATGCCCGGGCCTCTTGTTACGGAGATAAAATCAGGTAGACGGCGTCTCGTAGGGTCTCCGGGATTTGGTAGTATATGCGATGCCACCGCGCCGTCGGTTGAGCCGTTTTGCTCAACAGGCGGTAACGAACATAGCGCCTTTTGAACGAGCTTCCCTAGACTTTCTTGGTGTGATTGTAGCGCTTCGATTGGGTGGATGCCTCGGTACTTTCGCGTATCCGCTGTTATGTTTTCGAGGAAATGGATTTTTGCACCTGCATGTGCATCTTTTTCGACGATTGCGACGGAGGTATCATCACTGCATAACGAAAGAATTGTCAGGATCATGAGTTTGGAATTTTGGCGAGGGATTTCTGAATTTATTTCTCACCATGAACTCTCAACCGCAAGAGTAAGCAATCCGCGGCGCCTTGCTTGAGTGAAGGGAATAACGCATTTTGAGATCGGTACGATAAGCGGACGCCGAACGACGTGAGCGTCAATGCATGGCCGGATTGTAAATCGCGACGCACTCAATTTTAACATTGAGAAAATGTCACTGTCGATAGGAAAGAAGAGAGTCGGTTAATTATTAGAAGAATGATGTCTTTTTTGTCGGAGAAAGCGGAGGTGAATTTAGACTCGCCGATCAACGGTGGGCCCACCCATCCCATCGATTCGAGGCATGAGATCGAATTTAAAGATATATATAGCTACTCTATCTAGATACTTGTGTTCAATCATGAATACGGATATGATCATAAATAACAGAAGGTCTCCCGATTTCTAGGCCATGTATACAGGAAACTCACCCCATGTGGGAATGGAAAGCATTCCAGTGCTCTGATTTGTCTCATCATTTCTGATTAGGAGCAGTCCTTATTACTTGATTGATATAAATTTAGATGTTGTTGATGTTAACTGGTAGATATAGATGGTTCTTGTGTTTGCTATAGCCAGGATATATAGTATGTAAATCCTATGACCAGAGTCACTCTCGCACTATTGAAGGTACATGTACAACAGCTTCAAAATTGTCAACTATATGCTCTAGGGTTTATACATGATAGATACACACTTCATTTCAAAGTCATATCAACAACTGCCTTACCACCTTGCCCTTCCTCACATCGCTTGACAAGCTCATTGACTTGAGATAAAGCAAACTTTTTAGAGACAGGCCTTATACCCTTCTCTGCAACAACATCAAACATCTCCAGTAACCAAGCCCTACGTCCGGGCAGAACGCCAACGATCTTGATGTCGCGAAGAACCACGTCGTGCGATGATACGTGAAATCCTTCTGCAGGCGTAGATATCATCATGCAAGTGCCGTGATAACGCAGTATCTTCATTCCATATTCAAAGGCCATCTGAGTCTCAGGCAAAATCATGATTGCATCAACGCCACGCTCGCGTGGATCTTTTACCGCTCCATCAAGGGCCTTGAGGACATCCTCGGGTTCCGTTACCCTTGCGTCGAAGATTTTTGCCCCTGTATCGAGATTCTTTGCAAGCTGTAGAGGGCCATTTTGAGCATCGATGCCTACCATCTCATAACCCAGAGCGGCACCAAATTGCAGTCCAACATGTCCAAGACCACCACCGCAACCCACGATTCCTATTCGGGAGCCCGGTTTAAAGTCGCCTTTCTTGAAAGCAGAGAACATAGTGTAACCGGCACACATCAGGGGTGCAGCGTCAATAAATGAAATACTGTCTGGCAAAACCACAACTTGACGGCAATCCACAATCGCGTACTCGGCAAACCCTCCATGGGCATTAATTCCAAGAGTAGAGGCCTGTGGACAACGCAATGAAAATTTAACCCCATAATCTACACCCTTTTGGTCTTCGGGAGCATTCCGACACTCCCAGCATCTGCCACAGGGATTCAAAGGACGAGGAGCTACACCCACTCTGGTTCCGATCTCAAGCTTGGTAGGAATGCCCTCGTCGATATTGTTGAATTGGACAACATCAGACCCAAGGGCGACGATGGTACCAGCAAACTCGTGAGAGCTCACCATGGGCAGATTACCTCCGAATTTCCCCGATGCGAAGATGGCATCTGTATGGCAGTAACTAGCTGCGCCGACTCGAATAAGTAACTCGAGTCCTTGTGGTGGGCCTGGTAAAGGAATATCTTCAAACTTGTATAGCGAATTAAAGGTGTGGATCACTTGAGCTTTCATGGTAGAGGGGATACTACTCCCGTGTGTGGCTGCCATAGTTTATGAACAAAGATCTTCGGCTTCGTGCATCGATGTACGTGTTACGAATCGACCCCTTGTCGATACGTATCAATGCTCCACGGATGCACCCCGCTATCAAATTGGCTTCTGGGGGGTTCCGGTTAGGTTAGACACTCTAGGTGTACCAGTATCACAATGTTTTTCTTTGCAGAAAAAGCGAGCAAGTAGGCCGCGTATACCTTTCTGCGATGAACGGACGGTCAGGATACGCAAAGTGGTTGAATGAACACAACATGAAGCTGGTGTTGGAGTATTTTTTTCTCCACAAACCGGGCTACCTTATCTCCACCCAACATAACCCTAAAACTCGTGCATCTTTCCATGTCATTCACAAACAATGTACTCAATCACCGACATTATCCATTTTACATCTTGCCACAGGATGTTGAAAGAGTTATTGAAGGCTTACATCCGCCCTCAGAAAACAACATTAAAGAATTAGGATTGAAACCCACAAATGAACACCTACCTGAAGGAAGCATAGCCATTGGCCAATACCTATCATACGTACTCTGATTAAACCATAAGAACTGGTACAGTTATGCAATAGCTCTAGCGAAATAAGATTTTAGATCAATACAGAATCAAAATGTAATTTTGAACTCGTTTCGGAATGGTGCATTATCTGAACATGGTGACATGTCTGGATGATAATTGATCAGAAACATTAACCTCCTAAGGCTATAATACTTGAAAACTATAATAAGTTTTTCTATCAACGCATGTGTTCTAGTAATGCAGATCTTATGAAGTTATTCAACAAACACCATGGCAGTAACAGCTTTACAAGGCGTTTTTGATGTGTACTATTACGGCGTTCTGCATCGGTAATGCATAATACGAGCTTTCGTCCTGTCATGTAACGTTTTGTTTCACCATCCCCACTTACTACAGCGCAGACACCATTCGTTCTTCTGCTTGTGCAGACTGCTAACGAATAATATATCCTGCTCAAATCTCTAGCCATGCATCGGAAGCAGAATTACAAAATTGAGGTCGAGAACATGGTGGCACCAGAAGATCAGCTCAGCCACGTCCCATTTTCAAATGCCCCTACCGTCTTCCAAACACGAGGATGGATTTCTTGAATCTAGATGGATGGCAGAAGAAAATGGTTGAAGAAAGTATTTAAACTCATCGAACTCCTCAAAAACCAAAAATGCAGTTTCTCCGTATTCAATTGCCATTCGGCCATTGTTAGGCTGTCGCACTAAATCGCGCTGATAATAATCGCCAGGACTTGTATTGACATACTCAATCAAAGGATACTTGGGATTAACTAAGTACCTGACAAAATATGGAGCACCTGCCATTACCCGACGGCGTTGAGCCCTTTATCATCGTGCCATACGAAGCACCAAAGACAAATCGGTATGACGGTCAGGGGTTCCTCGATTACCCTCAGCGATGTGGCTGGACTGAAGAGCAACTTCGTGGTGGCGACGATACCACAAAGGAAGATTATCTGGACGCTAATGGATTCAAGAAAAAAGGAAGCGATGATGAAGTTGAGCAGTTCTTTCAGACATGGCTTTTCTTCGGACTGCTGATTGAATTTCTCAAAATCGGTGGTGTTCACGTTCAGACCGAAGATTTCCTTGTAGATGCGAATACGGAGGGAGATAATCCTGATATGCCGAAGATGGTCAATACTTCAAAGCTGCCACAGCTGCTGCTTAAATGGCGAGACGGACTTACGAACAAGGGTGCTAATACTGAAAAAACATGGGAAATTTTGCGGCCGATGTTCGAAAGGTCAAAGTCTATTCTAGACAGGTTCTGCGTGCCAGGGCATGAGAAGGAGTGGCCATTGAAACAAGAAAAGCCTCGACCATGGCCAGTGAGAGACGAGATATCTACCACCATGATTGCCCTTACCTTCTCCCTTCGAAGAGCAGCTATGGAATCGGGTTACAAAGACGATGTTGATCATATTGACCCATTGACCCCAATGCTTCATGGTCGCTCTGAGCTGTTGTGGAAACGGCTACAGCAGAAATGGTGTATTGCTGATGTGACTACTGCTCTCAAAGAGCTTGCTATCGATGGCCATTACTATCTTGCCGCATCGCCCGGACTATCAAATAAGGAACTGGATCATCATTCTAAATGCACCGAGGAGCATTGTCTCTACGAGTATGACCTCAAGATGTACGTTACCCGTCATGCTGGCTCTCCATGGCACCATTCTGGTTGCAAGTCTACCATACAGTACGGTGGACAGTTGGGCCCTGAAAGAGGACAGACAGATTGGGTAGACGCAATTGGCAAGATTATTGATAAGGACGCCATACCAATTGCCCTATGGTTGAAAGGGTCACGCGAACTTTGGTCCGTGGAGTATCACTTGACTGGCAATCGAAAGCCCAACTATGTTGCAATTTCACATGTGTAAGTTCTGCTTTCACTCTGTATGATCGCACGATAGATAAAAGCGAAAAGCTGACCACATTTTCTAGTTGGGCTGATGGCCATGGCAACCCAAACGCCAACTCGATTCCTGAATGTCAATTAGATCGGATTACACATTACGTTGAGAATATCCATTGGGAAGGCCGAAAGCCTATACCCAGCAACCCGAATCTTTCTGATGGAATTGGTTTCTGGTTGGATACCATATGTAAGTTCTCATTTATCAATGAGCTTACCTTATAGAAACGAAGCTTACAAAACATGATAGGTGTTCCGGTGGATAAAGGGGATCCAATAAAAAAGGCGCAAAAGAAAAAAGCCATTGCCAACATGCGTCATGTATATTCAAGAGCCAAGGCTGTGTTGGTTTTGGATAACTGGCTTGAGCAAATTTCATCCACCCACCCAATATTGGACATTGTTTCTCGATTGTACCAGTCTAATTGGATCAAACGACTATGGACTCATCAAGAGGGATTCCTCACTGGTCTAGACGCTCCTTTGGAAGAAGGTCTTCCGAGAACGACTGGGGTATACATCCAATTCAGTGATAAATCAGTCGAGTTGGATGAACTGCGCAAGCAATTCGAAACTTACCAGCAACAACAGTCAAATGTGGGTATATACCTCCAATTTCCAGTAGCAGCAAATGTGCGACTACTCTACATCTATTCGGGAATGAAGTTCATCATGTCGGGAGTCAAGGATATGAAGGACAAATGGAAGCTCTATGCGCCTGTAGCTGATGCCATGTCTGAGCGAAAGACATCAAGACTTGCCGATGAGATAATCTGCTTAGCAACAATTATCGGCATCGATGTCAAACCGTTTCTAGAGCTTCCTGACAAGGACAAGTCGGACGAAGAATTAGCTCAGGATAGGATGGCTCTTTTCCTTGATACGGTGCATACTTTCGCAATGCAGCTGGTTTTCAACAATTATCAGAGACTGGAGAGAATAGGTTACAGATGGGCTCCAAGGTCATTACTGAACTTCCGATTGCCTCAGTTATACCCCGGGAGGGATCAACGTACAACAAACTTCCAGGTCGTCAACGGTAAAAAAGGTCTTTTGGTTCAATATGCGGGGTTCTTGATGCAATTCGACAGCGGAAGGCCAACATTTGGTACCTCTGAACGTGGCTGTGTTATCAAATACAATCAAAAGTCAGACAAGTCTCAAGGACCGAGAGTTGATGGCAATTACTTCATCATCGAGTTACCACCAAACAACGTCCGCTGGACTGAATCTTCCTCGCAGGTCTATGCCGTGGTGTTGTACGAGGTACCAACAAAACGCGGACAGTCTTGCGCGGCAATCGTGGGATTGTCTACATCAACGCCTGCAAACGGGATATATACGTTTGAGCACTGCTCGATTGCAACAGCACGAGTTGTTAGTACGGCGCCGACTTGGGTGGATGTAGTAGAAGTGCCACTTCTTGCAAGCAATACCAAGTGGCTGGTGTATTGAGTCGTTTGTGTCTTTGATATAAGCATGGAGAGCACTCTAGTGAAGTAATCTATTTGATCTATGATGATTGGGACTGGAGTATTCACGCCTAGTAGTCATAGTTCATGATCGGTCCAATTATCATCCGTGTCCCTCTCCCATACATCATCATGGTTCTCGTGCGGCCATTCCACCGTGACTGCGTTCTCGATCAACTCATCAATTCCCTCGATGTATGTCAAGCGTGGTAATTTTCTATCTTTCTCGGCGAGCAGCTTTTCCAACTGCCTATCAAACACATCGTCCGGTAGACCCTGATCCTCAGGTTTCATACCTTTTTCATACCCATAAATACAGAGCGATTCTAGACTCGGTGGTAGATGATCTACGATTGCAAATGATGCCTCCTTCTCCTCCTGGTCGCCACCAATTCCTCGAGCCAAAAAGTAGAGGAGGTGAATCCCGAGGCTCAAATTCTTCAATTTTGTATACCCACGGAGAGCACATAGTGACGATCGATCATAGATTGGGTGATCATAGATTAGCTGATCATCCGCTTGGAGCTCCTCGGCCCACTCATGCTGATAAACTGGGTCGGAACTTGGGGGCGAATCGTCGTCGTCGTCGTCGTCGTCATCGTAGGGATATCGTCTATGTCTGAAGTCGAAAATCTGGACCGAAGAAATTTCTGCTTCAACATCCAAGTCTAGATGTAGCAACGAATCATCATGCGAGAGGAGAGCCCGAAGGACATGTTCAGGACTGAATATGGTCAATAGGACAGAGATTCAGCGATTCCAACAGTGGCGAGACGCTGGCTAGCAACGCTGCCAACGCCTGGGCGAGAAATGGAGTTCGCGAGTCATTATAGCTAGCTAAAGTCAGACCGGGGCTTTGTAGAAATGACTTACTCTGAGAACACGAAGTCACAGTGTGTGAGATAGTGGGAGAACAAGGAGGGATGTGGGAAGCAACAATCATACCCCATACTGGCAGGATCTTGCAGTAAGATGTTGAGCATCTTCTCCTGTCTTGTGGGGACTCAAAGCCAGCCTGCCGAATGGCCGCAATCAAGTGCTCCTGGCCCTTTGATTGGAGAGAGTGCTGAGGGGGTTGCACTGCGTACGACCGCGCAGATCCATAAAAAAGTGTTGGGGATCGATTCAGCTCTATATGACGAACATACCGCCCATATCGAGAGGTCTTGAGAACTGACTGGAGGATTTTAAAGGCGACGGCCAGTCTCGTAACTTTACTCTGCGATATTTGCGTCGAGTGTCCATTTCACACAGGCGATGCCAACGGCGGCATTGTAGGGAGAGCTCTGCTGCGTCCGCGTGGGATGGAAGGTAAGAGAGGATGAGCACAAGAACCTCTTCTGGGAGTGATTGAAGAGGCATGTTCTTAGATTTAGATACTGGAAAGAGTCGAAAGATTGTTAGACGGAGAATTCGATCGAGAGAAAGGAAGATAGCAGACCAACAAACATGAAAGATGGACGGAGGATGGGATGTCAACTACCACCTAATTTAAATGCCCCCGTTTCTAATTAGTACTTTACAACAAACACAGAAACATGGAAAATTTAAAAACAAGATATTGACATGATAGTAGAAGAGAATCAATAGTTAATAAAAGTATATGGCTATATTATATATGTATACAAAAGTAATGGCTTATGTCTCAATCTGACAGCCAGTAAATACAAAAATCATTCCGTCCAAAATTGCATCGTATCAAGTTCCATAACCTCGGAAATTAAACCATCGACTGGAGAAAGCTTTGTCCAGCGATATAGCTTTCAGTTATTCTTCGCCTCAACCGATTTGACAGCATCCTTCTTCTCCTTCCACTCTGCAGCAATAGCAGCCCACTGCGCGATTTCATTTTCACGCAAATCGCCAGGGAAGAAAGTACCCAACATGCTTTTGCCTAGCTTCTCGTATCTCTTCTCAAGTTCCATTAGCGTGTTCATAACCTTGGCTTCACCGATAACGTCGACAAATTCAAGCGGGATTCCATATGCATCGGGGGTACGCTTCCAACCGGCGACGAAGATGTTTTGGAGCATGCCAATGCCACCAACGGCAATCAAGTACCACGAGTCATCCGTCAGACCTGATGCGGTGATCAATAAAGCAACCCACAAGATACCCAAGACAATGACGGAAAGCTGTGAGAATAGCGAGATAGTCGGGGAATCGACATTAGCAAAGCCGGTTGCAAGATCTTCCAAATCCAGGCCGTGGCCATCACTAATAATTGCAATCGCATGTTGAGCTCCGTTACCACGGGTCATGACAAAGTTCTTATTGCTTCGACCATCCAGACGTCGACAAGCCCATTTTTCGATCTTCCATTGCTGTAGGGCTCCGGTGAAGTAGCAAAGAAGAGTAGCACCGCCAGTAATCAACAATACTCCCCAGTCACCAGTCAAACCCAATGGAATACATGCAACTCCCAACTGAATAACGGTAACGATAAGCCCGGACCAATGGAGAATATCATGCCCAGGCTCGCCATGCGCCAATTTCTGGCTAGGCTTCCAGATGCTAACCACCAGTCCAGCCTGAGCAGGGCGAGGCACTGTGATATTCGATCCAGGGTATTCTCGATTTTCTTTTTCTTGTTCAAATTTCCAGCGAGCCTCAATCAAAGACTCGGTTTTGTCGGCGACGGTTTTCCCCATCCAGTACTCGTAGTCGCGCATCATGCGTCCGAGAACCCAGGAATTGTTGCCGCGGACGTAGCCATTTTTTCCATTGATGATGCAGCATCCAGTGTCAGCGCTGGGCATGAGTCTGTACTCTCCGAGAGCTGCGCAGACAGAGGCTGTTGCATAAGATACCCAACCTATGCGAATCTTATCAGTATAGTTCACGACGATGGGAAGGGGAGCTTCCAATTCTGCGTTAGTATATAGAGATACGTACCAAATGAGAAAGCCACAGGCGTAATCCATCCACCAGCCAATTGTGCAAGAGCACGATTGATCAAATCTCCTCCCAGCAAGAGGAGAATAGTAAAGGCATAATTAGATGGTTGCGACCACTCCTGGGAGAAGGCGTCCGCTGGAGTGCTGGTGTTGAAATCCCGACGCTGAAAAATGAAATCAAGAACTGGAGCCATTGCGGCTTGTTGATATGGAGTTTGCGAAGGATTCCAAGGTCGATTAATCAGCCTGCCTGCTTAGAACTGTTCAAATCCAATAATTTGTGCCTCAAAATTCGGAAAATTGGAGCTCAATGATGCTGGTTTCGATTCTCTCGTTTCCGGGGAAGTTCCATAGACCTTCCGGCCACAAACCCGAGGGGTTTCTGTAGAAAATCAAGTGTAAACAATGGCGGATTGCTCTTTATCTCAATCCAACCTAGATGATGTGTCGAAATATCGCCCTACACACTGTCCACTGCACTAGTATAGTTGATTATAGTTGATTGTAGTTCATGCAGAAGGTAAAGCAAGCGCTTACGAAAAAAAAATCTGGACTTGAACAGTTTCCGAGGTGGTGAGACGGACTAAGTGGCTGGCTGTTCAGCCTCGCACTAAAGTGAGTTTACTACCGTATAGCGTATATTATTATGCATGTCGATAGTGTATTGGCCAATACGGCTATAGTTTGGGTTTTAAGATGTCAGATTACAGCCGATACGATTGTTATCGATACGGTGTAACATTGATTACAATACCTGACAGTTGATCGATAAGCTGAACTGATAGGCCTATTTTTGACCACAGCTCAGATCATTGAAAAGCAAATAAAATGAGTAGGATGACATGCATACGGTCGATATATCTGCATTGGGAGACTGTTCCAAGATTGGGAAAGTAGGCTCGAAAAATATCTTGACGGAGCACTCAAAGAGCTCGCCACTACTGTACGGCTGACCATCATTCATCGACATACTCCTGCCACTTAGTCATGCGATTCTGCAGGTTGATAACCTCGCCATCAACCGTAAAAGTCCCATCACCTCGATGGTGTATGGTCTTGCTGTCTTTCAACTTGGGGTTAAACCACGCCTGAACCGCTTCGAGGATGAACATATTGTACTTCGAGACCATCCGAGTATCGGCAACTCGACATTCAATATTCGCTTTGCATTCGCCAATCAGAGGAGCGCTAACTTGGTTGCCGGAAACTTGTGTGAGGCCATATGTTTCAAATTTGTCGACGTCTACTCCAGAGCAGTTGCCAATATCGACAGCAGTCTCGGCTTGCTCAACGATAGGCACAGCAATGACGCATTCTTTCGTCGAATGAAGGACGTTGAAATTGTGATCCCAGGGCCCGACTATGACTGCGAAAAGAGGCGGCTCGTGCTGCATCACCATCTGGAAGCCACATGTCATGACATTTGTGATTCCATCTTTGTCTCTACTTGTGATCAAAATGATAGGGCCGGGTTCGAGAAGACGATGCACTTTATTGATGGGATATTCCTCCATCGATACAGTCAGTTGCGCGACGTGGTTCAATCATGCACCTGATTGTCATGAACTTAAATCTATATAAAATCAGCATAATGACGTCAACGAAAAGCGATAGGCAGTTCCCTCACAGTACTCGCCGTCCACTACAAGATCTCAAATGCTAGTGCCGGTCATGCAAGTGTACCTTGTCGACGTACTAGATATTGCTCCCAAGAAGATGAGGCTTGCTTTGGTGATATTGATTGCGTAGTGGGGCTCACCCCACGGCCGAGCTATTAGAACGCAGCCATGTACTACCGTAGTACGTACACATACCATTTGGTACCCATGTGGCAACACGCATTACGATGAGTTGTCTATGAGCGCTACAACGAGGGCGGCTTGACATGATAACGTTTGGCGAACACCGACTCATTGTCGACAAAGCGTCTATTGGCTATCTTTTTCTCTCGTTCTGTTTTACCAAGACAGAGATATACAGGGAATAGAAAAGATGAAGAAAAAGCATATTGAGACAGACATGCCCTAAGCCCTAAGCGGGAAAGGGAGAACAAAGAGACGGGGGGAGACTGGACGAACCAATGAGGTACGTATTGGGACCGTTCGCGGAAAAACTATTTCCGAGTAAATACTCCGGATTGAACGAGATGATTGGCCAGCTCTTGTCTAGCGGTAATCTATTTGCCACCGCAGGTTGTGGAAAACAACTCCGTTACATTTGATTACGATGGAGTTAGATCGAGCCAATGCAATGACTCGTCTGGCGATCCATTCTAACCTGCTCCAGCTCGACCAAAAATTAAACACGCCCAACCTGTCCAGACAAACTACCATGTCTGACTTTCTATTCTCTCGTCTGAACTGGCCTTTGCCCTCCTGGCCTAGCTTTCGTTACACTTCACCAAGTATTTCGTCTGCACTGACTGCGTGATTCGCCCCCATCTACCTCATCTTATTGACTCCTTGCTTTCCACCGACAGAGCTAACACCGAGCAGATAGTTTCAGGCATTCACCTACCAAGAGCTTTTCGACCTACGCCATAGGAACTACTTCGTTGCGCCAATGGCTCCAACTACCCGTCGAAACGGACATCACTGCCGGGTTTGCAACAACGAAGATAGCACCCAAGACGCACACAATGCAGATATCGCCGCACTGAAACTGGCTCAGGATGAGCTGCGCAAAGTCAGTCAATCCGTCGAGCAGTTGCTAAATATGATTGGAACCGGAAACGAGCAACAACTCGAATCTCTTTTTGCGACTACTAGAAGTGGTGCTTCGCAAGAAGAGATCTTGGCCGTGGTTAGACAGTATAACCAGGGCATGAAAGCGCAATCGAAATAGACAAACTACAAATTCTGCGCTCGTTCGACATCGGCTATTTTTCGGGTTTCATTTCTATTACCACTACCGTCAGTCAACTTCACCCGTCCACACAATCGGGCCATCGGAGTTTGCTCACACCGGATTTTGACGACGTTTCGCTATATCATACTGCAAGAAGACAGGATGCAGAAATAACTTTTTCCAATACCTCCTCTTCAAAGAACGGGAAAGGGTGAGGTGCGCCATTCGGGTGTACGAACGAGTGGCGTGCGACAGAGGTTACAGAGCCTCTTTGGGAGTAGTCAAGTCATGGGTTCGTCGGGAATAACCTACCTCCGTCTATTCATCTCATTGCAATTGGTTGCTTTACTTCTCTTCATTGGCTTTCGTGAAATGTTAGCGAGCCTGTACTCCAGACTCGTGTCTAATGTTCGGAAATCGACTATCCAAGACTTATCATTTAGTACCAAGAATGATACTGCCCGAAGTGATTTGCCCAAAAGCCCGCCTACATTCCCTGAAACTATACCGAACTTCCAGCGTTGGAGTCCAAGGTAATCCGGAAAGGATTGTCGGTGCTCAGCATTAGATCCACTCACAAGGGTCCAATGTGGCAGAGATTGAACTTGACGACGTGCTGAATATCGAAGTGGACTCATCGATCGAAATGCAAGTCGAAAAGATCTTCGTACAGATCTAACAACGGCCCGATGAACTAAATCTTGGGTATGACACGACGAGATGTATGTTGCAGCATACTGCGACCACATTGGTTACGGCTAGAGGGACAGCCAAATCAACTGGAAACAGGAAAGTCGGGCAACGCAAGACAGCAGGCTGATCAGCAAGCAGGTATAACAAGATCCTGCACTTCATTACTCCTTTTTTGCGATGTATCATCAAAAGGGAGATTCCTCGACAAAGATGGAACTCCACGTCTCATATTGGTACTGATGACTATCGGATACCTAGGTACTGTTTCCGAAGCATGCTTTCATATGTTGGTCTCAGCAAGGGCCTGATCTCTTCTCCGGACTCTCAAACCTACTATAGTGAATCATTTTTTTCATCACATTCTCTCTTGCATGTTACTCATCAAAAAGTGTACCTTAATCATTGATATTCGTCATGCACTCCGTATCCCGTGCAGAAAAGCAATATCAACCACACTTTGGAGTTTGGGTGCATAATCCAATTCCTAAAAGTTTTCGTATATACGTATTATTCAACTCAAAGAAAAGACGAGTCAGGATAACTTCGTGCATGCAATGGTCAGACCAAGCGTGTGATGACAATGGAGCAGCGTGCATGTCGAAAAGCTACTTATCGCACTATCGATAAGTCGATAACCCAATCTGAGCCAACGCCAGACGGAATCTGTCGCGTCTCCCGACTTTTAACTTGTTGGTGGCGATGGTCCGAGAATGTTCATTTTCATGCAAGGTCTGTTGTATCGATCTGATTGGCTACTAAGATAACTCGAGTCACCATGGCTGGAGGTTAGTGGGTGTGATTAAGCAGTGATGGTTGCATCTGCCCGGCGCTTACCAGCCCCTCAAACCTTTTCAACGTTTGGTGATTGGGTTGTCACATCGCAGTCCCCCATCACCATGCACGACGAGCAGCAATTTGACACCAATGGCTTGTGTGATACTCTTTTCAAGGTCAAGGACAAGGAGAGGTGTGAGTCTACCCCGCTCCTCGACTCTTCAGCACCGTCTTCCATCGTGAGTATATAGCCGCTATCAGCGTCCCCTTCGCTGCTCTTGCATGTTAACTGTTTCATCAGTTACTATTTTTTCCTTTACGTTACTTTTCCCTTTTCTATTTTCGTCTCTTATTCTAATTCACCCATAGATTGGCTGGCCCAGTCGTCCATATACACAAAATAAAAACAACATAATCCAACACCACAACAATCCTTCTTTTCTGAATCCCCAAGAGCTATCTGCGTGATATCTTCCAAGGAATACATTTGTTGATCAAATCGTATTTCTTAATTTTATACTGCACTTTGATCTGAGTTTCCCCGGTGGATAATTCAGAGAAATCACATCATAAATCACATTCTTGTATCTCGACCGTATCTCAAATTTCTCGTCGAAACAAAAATCAAAATGTACGCCGCACGCTCAGCCAAGCCTAAGCTGTCTCTCAGCATCTCTGCTGCGACAAACACCACTCGTCCAGCTCTGTCTTTGCGATCACCAGGCCCCATGCCACGGACACCTGTTTCTCCATCGCCTCTCAGCCCAGTCTATGCTGCGGCGCGAGACTTTACCAAACAGACTGTCCCGATGTACTCCTACAGCAATTCCAGCTCCGCCAAGAGCATTCTCAAGAAGGGTTCTACCTCTTCCACCTCGTCGCGATCAAGCGGCAAGGCAATTCACTTCCAGAGCACACCTACTGTGTACTGCGTGACCCCGATTGAGAACAAAGACGAATACTATGGAGGCCATGTCAAGATGTCGCGCGACGAGCGACGATGGGGAGCCCGATCTTGAAGTCTGCCAATCGAGAGATTCATGATCTCTACTTGACAACCGATATTTTTCAAAATACTCGAGATAACAAACCTCACCCAGACTCGGTTTGCATCATCCATTTCCAACCACCGCGTCCGGCTTCGAGTGAAGTAGATTCACATCGGAAAAAAAGTCACTGTCTCTCTTTCTTGTAGAGGGCTTCGAGGACATTGCTATGCTGATGAAGGAAAGGATTTATGACGGCCACTGCTCCTACTGGACAATCATGTATATAGTGCAGTTTAATGATAAACCGAAGACGCCAGGTACTCCCTGACTTTTTTAATATTTGTGTTCTGTGTAAAGGGAGGTCCTGTCAATTCCCACTTCCCATTAGTTTTTTCACTTTCTTTTCCTTTCCCATCTCTTATTCTTTTAAGATATAGACATAAATCCACGGGCCCCCTTGGCTGCGCACCATCCATTCCACGAAGCCACACTGAGCAACGAGTGGCTGCCCTCACGTCGTAACTTACTTAGTTATATTGTTTTATGTAGTTAAACTGGAGCTGGGAGTCACTAGGACGCAAGCTGCATAGCTACCTTCGTGGATAGAGTAGCAATTCTTTTGTCTCAGGTACTCAGATTATAGCTGGTCGCAATCATAGGATATTTTAGACTACTTCTGGGTAAAGTGCTTCCTTGCCAGCCTTCATACATTCTATGGCCGGTTTCCCCATCTCTCCATCCACTCTGGCGCAACCGCGTCGCTAGAAGGGATGCGCTCAGAAGGCTCATAAGTCAGCATTGATGTTAGAAGTTTGTGCAATACTGCATCCTGCGGCCTCGCTCACGATACATAGGTGACGGCCATTCGGTCAAGTCCATTGATGTCAAACTCATTCAAAAGCGATGGCACATAGGCGCGTCCTTGATGGTCTTGCTTCCCCAAAGCTAATCGATGAAGAATTTTGCACCCCGAGCTTTTTCAGAGATAGCAGCAATCAAGATTTTCAATGAAAAATATCTAGCTTCCAGATGATCTTTAGCAAGCCACACAGTTGAATAACTCCCATAGCCGAGCTTATGAACGACCTCATAGCGACTATCATTATATTGATCACCAATATAAGTAGGGTGATAGTCACCAGAGCGGTAGCCTTCAAGATCCTCGACTCCCTCTTGCCATTGATATTGCAAGGGGAGAATTTGGTTCCATTGAATATTGCATTTAATTGTTGCTAAAGGGCCGAGAAAATGCGCCAAAAATGCGATCGCATAGTCCGCACAGAGTAATTAAAGGCGAGCCTATTGAACGCATAAGTGATTATCGGCGACATCTATCAAAGAGATTGATCGTTCGTGCTTCTAATCTTAGGATGCTGTCTGCTCATGAAGACGAGGAATTCTTAAGGCGTTTTAATCTATGTTTATCTTGCCTCTACTCGTTCACTAACTGAAAGAGCAACTGCCGTCGTTATGTTATTCTCAAGATATTCATCAAGTCTGCATCAAAAGTCTTCATTTTCGGCGTCGATTTCACAGGTCTTCATAGCTAGGTGATCTAAATGTAAAATCCGAGCAGTAAGAATGAGTAAGGCAGTAAGGCATCGACTCTTATCTTATCGCATCAACTGGAGAGGGAACTAAACTATTTTTGGACGCAAGTCACATGACCATTAGTCAGCGGCTGCTTGATGCGGACTCTCGACGACTGCAGCGGCAAAAACAAAAATTGCGCGCCGACCTCACATCAACAACCATCATCGAGCCACCCAGCAATCCGATCCTTTCAACGTCGCACAGCCGCTGTCGACGTTACCACGCTGAATGTAGCGTTCTCGACTTATTTTACAGCTCTGAACTTCGCTTGAGCCACTTCGCAGTCAAACGCCGCCATGTCTGACTGTAAGCACCCCTCTCCCATCCCAACCTCATCCCACATGCTAACAACCAATACAGCCGACTTTGAGCAGGTCAGACGGCTTCAAGCCGAGCGAAATGCTCTCGCTGCTGCCAAAAAAGGTTCAAAAACCTTCGACCCATCCAGTCAGCGCACTGACTTTTCCACAAAGGCCTCCCTAACTGAAAGTTTTGATACCGACCTCTACGAACGCAATGGCGTCGATAAGTATTCTGGCTATAATACTTCCATCCCTGTCGATGGTGATGAGGATATGGAGGATGCAGATACAGGGCATCGATTAGTCGGTCAGTATACAGCTAGCAGAGACTTGATCAACGAGATGGCAAGTGGCAATGGTGTTGAAGAGGAGGATATCCTACTTGGTCGTGAAAAGTCTGCTAGAATCGCCGACCGCGAAAGTGACTATCAGAAACGCCGGTTCAATCGTGGTCCGCTTACTCCGACGCGAGCTGATCCATTCGCTGCGAATGCGCATGCCAACGTCGAAGCCGAGGGCCAGACCTATCGCGAGGTCATGGCGCTTCGTGAGCTTGAGAAAGAAGAAGAGCGCGTTCAAAAGCTCATCAGTGAGAAGCGGGACGCAGGTGAAACTGTCGAATACCAAGCCACCTTAAAAGATGAGGCTGACAAAGAGAATATCGATGCTGGCTCCACCGTCGCCGTCGCCGCTGGGCGCAAGAGGAAGCAACGATGGGATGTCACTTCGGAGGAGACTGCCGCCGCCGCTGTTGAGGAGGAAAACAAGATTAAAGCCAAAAAGTCACGATGGGATCAGACTCCTGCTGTACCAACGCCAGACGGAGAAGCTCCTAAGCGACGCTCTCGTTGGGATCAAGCGCCAGCTGCACCTGCTGTTGGTGCAACTCCCGTCGGTCAGCCAGGTCTTGCGACACCGGCGCATCCGTCGGTGGGTGTAGCACCAATGGGGGTAGATCTTGGTCGTAATGTTGTGTGGACAGACGAGGAATTGGATATGATGCTTCCTACCGAAGGATATCAAGTACTCCAACCTCCACCGGGCTATGAGCCAATCAGAAACCCTGCACGAAAGCTTACAGCTACTCCTGCTGCTATACCTAGTGCAAGCGGATACGGAGGTTTCATGATGCAAGAACCAGAGAGTGCTCGCACTCTTGGTAAACAACTTCCGACAGATATTCCCGGAGTGGGCGATCTGCAGTTCTTCAAGGCTGAGGATATGGCATACTTTGGAAAATTGGTTGATGGCGCAGATGAAAACAGCCTGTCTGTTGAGGAGTTGAAGGAGAGGAAGATTATGAGATTACTACTCAAAGTCAAGAACGGAACTCCTCCCATGCGTAAAACGGCTCTTCGTCAGCTTACCGACAATGCTCGTCAGTTTGGTGCTGGTGCACTATTCAATCAGATCCTTCCGCTTTTGATGGAGAAATCGCTTGAAGATCAGGAACGTCACTTGCTGGTCAAAGTTATTGATCGTGTTCTTTACAAGCTTGACGACCTTGTTCGCCCATATACCCACAAAATTCTCGTTGTTATTGAACCTTTGCTTATCGACCAAGACTACTATGCACGTGTGGAAGGTCGTGAAATTATTTCCAATCTGGCCAAAGCCGCAGGGCTTGCACATATGATCAGTACCATGCGTCCGGATATCGATCATGTTGACGAATACGTGAGAAACACCACTGCCAGAGCATTCGCAGTCGTTGCTTCTGCATTGGGTATACCAGCTCTGCTTCCTTTCCTGCGTGCTGTGTGTCGCAGCAAGAAGTCATGGCAGGCCCGACACACTGGTGTCAAGATTGTCCAGCAAATTCCTATTCTTATGGGTTGTGCTATCTTGCCTCATTTGAAAGGATTAGTTGACTGTATTGCAGACAACCTCAGTGATGAACAAGCCAAAGTTAGGACAGTTACCAGTTTGGCTATTGCTGCATTAGCCGAAGCGGCCAATCCTTATGGTATTGAAAGTTTCGACGATATTCTCAATCCTCTGTGGACAGGTGCTCGAAAGCAACGTGGAAAGGGTCTGGCGGGTTTCTTGAAAGCCGTTGGATACATCATTCCTCTTATGGACGAAGAGTATGCCAACTACTACACTAGTCAGATTATGGAGATTCTACTCCGAGAGTTTTCTTCTCCAGATGAAGAAATGAAAAAGGTTGTGCTGAAGGTGGTGTCGCAATGTGCCCAGACCGACGGTGTCACGGCGCAATACTTGAAAGAGAATGTTCTTCAAGATTTCTTCAAGAGCTTCTGGGTTAGGCGTATGGCATTGGATAAGCGCAACTACCGCCAGGTCGTTGAGACTACTGTCGACCTTGGCCAGAAAGTCGGCGTGGGCGAGATCTTGGAGCGTATTGTCAACAACCTCAAGGACGAGAGCGAGGCCTACCGAAAAATGACTGTGGAGACAGTCGAAAAGCTGATCGCGTCTCTAGGAGCAGCTGACATTTCCGAGAGACTGGAGGAACGACTTATTGACGGTGTCTTGCTTGCTTTCCAGGAACAGAGCGTCGAGGATATTGTGATTTTGAATGGCTTCGGCACAGTCGTTAATGCTCTTGGAACCCGATGCAAACCCTACCTTCCACAGATTGTCTCTACTATTTTATGGCGATTGAACCACAAGTCCGCCACAGTCCGTCAACAAGCTGCCGACCTGGTTTCCCGAATTACTATGGTTATGAAGCAGTGCGGCGAGGACGCTCTTATGGGCAAACTCAGTGTTCTATTATATGAGTATCTCGGTGAAGAATATCCCGAAGTTCTTGGTTCTATCCTCGGTGCTCTAAGATCGATTGTCACGGTGGTAGGTATCAACCAGATGCAACCTCCTATCCGCGACCTCCTCCCCCGACTTACCCCTATTCTTCGCAATCGACATGAAAAAGTACAAGAGAACACGATTGATCTGGTCGGCCGTATTGCGGATCGTGGACCAGAATCCGTCAATGCTCGAGAATGGATGCGTATTTGTTTCGAGTTGCTGGATATGCTCAAGGCTCATAAGAAGGGTATCCGCCGTGCGGCCAACAACACCTTTGGTTTCATTGCCAAGGCAATCGGTCCCCAAGATGTGCTCGCAACTCTCCTCAACAACTTGCGAGTCCAAGAACGCCAGTCTCGTGTCTGCACAGCCGTCGCCATTGGTATTGTCGCCGAAACCTGCGCTCCATTCACCGTCCTCCCGGCGCTAATGAACGAATACCGCGTTCCCGAACTCAACGTACAAAACGGCGTTCTTAAAGCCATGTCCTTCCTATTCGAGTACATCGGCGAAATGGCCAAGGACTACGTCTACGCCGTAACACCTTTACTTGAAGACGCTTTGATTGACCGCGACCAAGTCCACCGGCAAACCGCCGCCAGCGTCGTCAAGCACATCGCCCTCGGCGTCGTCGGTCTCGGCTGCGAAGACGCAATGATCCACTTACTCAACCTGCTATACCCCAACATCTTCGAAACAAGCCCGCACGTCATCGACCGAATCATCGAAGCCATCGACGCAATCCGCATGGCGGTGGGGACGGGCGTGGTCATGAACTACGTCTGGGCAGGCCTGTTCCATCCTGCGCGCAAAGTGCGTGTGCCCTACTGGCGGTTGTATAATGATGCGTATGTACAGAGCGCGGATGCGATGGTGCCTTATTATCCGGATTTGGAGCATGATGGAGTCTCGCGCGCGGAGCTGTCGATTGTGATTTAAGTCTTTTGCCTCTAATGATAACATATTTATTCATTTCGTGTTTTTGCAGTATAGTATAGTATAGTATAGGTAGGCGCTTGGCGATTATTGATACTCTATCTTAAGTTACTTGAATGCTATTGTATACTACAAGAGATCTTTGCTACGTAGATTGAAGGGGCCTTGGGAAGTGGCTAGTTAGAACTTGATAACTTGCAAGGCAACCGGGTCAATTTCAGACATATATGTACAATCTTGGAAGCCAGTGAGAAAGATTTCTGACAAAAACAACATGATCACACCCGGAGTAGGAATAGAATTAGTAGTAAAGTGAGTGTAAGAAGTGATGCAATGTAATGTTAACGAGCGGTAGGCTCAAATCCATCAAAACAAAACAAATATCCCAGATAGTGATCTCAAAAGCTAAAACCAAAAACAAGAAACATCTGCAGATGGTATCAGAACGGAATTGCAAGTCCATGCCTGCTGAAAAACAAGTCCTCTTGTCTCGAGAGGCTCATGAATGTATAATCATCAAATGGAGGGTCGCCCGGCCCGAAAGTAACCTCTATAGTCATCAAGAAGCGAAGAAAAAAAAAATCAAATGCAAATCCCCGTTTTTGATTGGCCCCCCTTTTTGGACCATATGCCTGCCCATTCGTCATTAAAAAAATTCAGGTTTGGGGTATCAAAAATTCTGTGGCCGAACGCAGTCTGAGCCAGCAGAATAAGGAACGCGTAAAAGAATCGAATGTCTGTTGTACAATAGGGAAAAAAAGCCATTTGGAACAGGATATCATGATGCGCACGACTGAAACCGAGTGGACGCCGGGAAAGAACCGAAACAAGAATCAAAGTCGCTCACAGAAGCACGCCATTTTCGTATGTGCACAAAAACATTGTACCGGGAAGAACGAGCCAATGTCGACGGACGGCTCGATCTAATCTTCGTCCTCGCCGGAGCCGGTGTCTTTCTCGCCTTTGTGTACCTTTTTGTGTCGTCGCAGGTTTGACACGACGGAGAAATGACGACCGCAGCCTTCGACATCACATGCGTAGGCTGGAGAATGTTAGTACTGGATCTTAATAATCAAAAACGGAAGAATGACTCACGCTTCTCGCCAGTATGACTGTACATGTGCGTTTGCAAAGAAGACGGACGCGTAAAACGCTTGTCGCAGACTTTGCACTTGTGCTTCTTTTGCGCGTTGGAAGGCATCTTGGAACTGAACTGACCCATCATCGACTGGGGACCGGCAGGCGCAGCTCCCAAAAGACCGCTGGGTCGAGGAAGTGTTCGCGAAGGCAAGCCGTCGTATTGCTCCGAGGTCGAGCTATAATCCGTTACAGATGAATCCACGGATGCGACTGAGGCGCTGTAGTATGGGTAGTTGCTGGCTGACGACATTGAAGAAACTGAAGAGTGTGTAGAAGGAAAGCCATAAGAGTCTCCTGATCCGCGGGAGTTGCGAGGAGCGTAGATACCCCTGGGGGTCAAATCCTGGCTCAGCGCGACCATTCCACGGCTGGCATCAATTGCATCACTGTACGAAGCAGGTTGAGACATTCTGGCGTCGGACATGCGGCGAGCATCTTGTTGAGTGGCCAATCCCGAATAGGCCATGGGTGTGTAGTTAGCGGGTGTGAAGCTGTTGATGGGGGCAGCTGCGGGATATGAAGGAGCAGCATCAAAGGTCGACCGAGGAATATCATGGTGCATATTCAACATCTCTGATCCTGCGTATCCAGCTGACGGGTAGGTGTTGCCAGCCACCAGTGACGGAGCAGAAACGGGAATGCTAGAGTAGGGCATCGAGATAGCTGTTGGTCTGGTCACGTCGTCATGTTTGACAGGGCTCATGCCCATGGAGGCAGTAGGATAGACGGGTGGAGTCGAGTGGGAGGAAGTGTGTGCTGCCCAGGGATCTGTGAACTGAGGGGTCTGGGAGTGGTGCATGTTGCTCTGGTATACATGGTCGAAGCCTCCCATGCCGCCGTACTGGCGGTTCTGGTTCTCAATGACCATCGTCATGGAGGATGATTTGTCTGGCACTCGATGTGATTGTGATGAAGATCCTTGTTCTCTCTCAGACTAGAGAGAGGTGGAAAGATTTAGAAGGGAGACTGTGCTGTTGGGAGAAAAATAAATGACGTCGTCTGGCGGTGACTATTAGAGACACGCAAGGTAGGGCAGGCGCGACGCGGGTGCCGAGGGAGGCGCAGGGGAGGGGAGAGCTTCCAGAGATGAGACGAAGAGCCGGCTGGTGGTACAGATGGCGTCAAGCAGCTAAGAGCAGCCTCGAGCAAATGGTATTCGATAGCCTTCGGTCTTGTGTATGTAGATGCGATGTGTATGTCGCATGCGATTATGAGACGGCACCGCAGTTCTCATAGAATTGGCTTTCCCAACAATCAATGTAATGTAGATGCAAATTGTACAGGGTAATATGGTGGTGTATGTTGATCGCAATGGGTCCTGATAGTACAAAGTATACCTAGGTACTTGGGAGAAGATGGAAGAAGGAAAAGAGAAATTGGAGCTGAGGCTGTCTTGGGAAGGGGATCGACGTAGCTTAAGAGGAAGAAGGGGATTGAGAGAGAATAAGCATCATCCTACGGACGGAGATGCAGCATTGTGTAAAAAAGGTACGTTAGTGTAAGGTGACCACATCACTGAGTTGGTTCAAGGCCTGTGCCACTGACGGGGAGGCTGCAGATCGTTTCCCGTGGGCCAGCTTAGTATGCTTTTGCTTTTTGGGGCTTGCCCAAAAAGGGGAAGCCCAAGGAAAAAGGTAGAAAAAGGCCCAAAATGGGACGCTGTGGGAGGCAATTGGCTGGAAAAAGTGGAAAATGGGGGGAGGGAGAGAAAAGGGGGGGCTAACTGGTCAAGACGAAAGACTTCAGAGTGTGCCCCAAAAAGGGTCCCCCCGGCGATGTGGGAGGAGCGCTAAACTGCTTTGCGAGCCGTGTCTGTGGTTTGGGTTTAGTGCGACTGGCAGACGGGGAGATTTTGGGCCAAGTACGGGAAGTATAATACCGTATTATTACATCCATTCTTCGCTCCGACCAAATGAGCATGTAATCTATGTATGCTAATTAGTAGTAGCAACTCTATCATCTGAACAGTCAACTGGAGGGGAAGGATGCAGTACTCCGCACATAGCCCCTAAGAGTACTACGTAAATAAATTATTGACCGGGTCGCGACCTCATTGGTTCTCACATCATACTCTCCGGGTTGGTTGTTCAACTTGTTGTAGTCTACGAAGCAGACATCGGAGCATATGTACGTACCTCGGGATAGCCCCGATGAGACTGCAACATCGAAAGGGGAGACGCTATATTATGTTCACACAAAGCACCCAAAATGAGAAAAGGAAAAAAAAAAAAAAAAAAAAACAAATCGACATCCGGCAAATACTAACAGAGAGAACACAAGGTCAAGGCTTTCCGTACTGACCATTGGCATTCACCGTAGGGTACTTGACAGTTTGGGAATCGGGCATCAGCTGAACCTTCATAATCTGATAATAGTATGGAGTAACTACCCTCGACGCGGTAAACAGAAAGGAGATACAGAAAGATTAAGGTATCGAATAAAATCGCAAATAGAATACGCGATATCCAAGTGACGAATTAACCGCTAGTCAGAAAACTAAGATACTCTGCCGTGCCGACGTACATACATAGTACATAATTGCAGCAGTGGGGACCAATCCTGGATGAATGACACGCCAGTCGAGCAGAACACAAACCAACCAGCGATACGGCAGTAAGCCACTTTTTCGTCAAAGGGAGGAGTCATTCCCAAACCGATGGGAATTGGTTCGTTGGCCTGATTGCGATGGCTTGTTTCAGCATTGCGGGGGTTGGCGACTAGCACAGAAGGGGAAAGTGCGCCATTTGGACGTCGGAGAAGAGTGGCCCACCTTCCACCTTCACAGGACTTCTGTCTGCTCAATCAACTCTAATGATATGTACGTCTTCTGTGTCGTACGTATGTACAATCTATCCTGTCCGAGTAGACATGTAAGTCTCGAGTATTGAAAGACATCCAGTTTGACTGGGCGTCCTGCTGCAAGCCTCCCAAGCACCCCAAGCCTCTAAGCCAGCCGGCCTGCGGGAGATGCCACTTAGCACAGTGGAGCCCGGCATTTATTGGTGATCCTTATGCTGCTGGTGCTAGCTGCTAGTTGCTAGTTTTCTTTTTGTTGCTAATTGCTACGTACTTGTTGGTGGCAAACTGCAAGAGGGATAGTGTTAACTAGAGCCTATCACATGTCATCACTTTGGTAGTGTGTAGTGTGTAGTGTGTCCGTATGCCGTAAACTGACTGGTTGTTTCGAGTTGGTGATGGATGGGTGCCTTGCTTACACACACGTCATCTCGGCATTCTCAGAATTTCTGGAAGGTATGAACAATAATAGAAACATTGGATTATTTGGTACGAGGTACCAAACTCCAACCATACGCACAAGCGTACTCCGTCGGTCACGACGGTGTATCACTGTATACGTACTACGTACTGTGTAGGAGACAGCAAGGAGGGGCGGACCATAAATCCGGGGATGGAGTCTATCCACTGTGTACCGTTGCCAATGAACAAAGCGGCACACCACCTGCAAGCCTCTTTTCTTGGTTCGCTGGCTCGATTCTATTGGCTTGTCATTCAATTGTTGTGAAGTGTATTCGAGGGCAATGGAATGGGCGGCGGGGATGGCGACCATGGATGGTGGACAGTGGGTGGGAGAGGATCAAATCACACCTTGGTGGCTTGATGGTGGCTGCATCGGTGTATATTGACAGGCGAACTACTGATCTTGACTTATTATTGATCAAAAGATAAAAAATTAAATGCTACGCACTTCTACATAGTACGTGCGTATAAGATTTGATTTTTCGACATCCACATTGTTGGTTGGTAATGGTTGCAGGCATACAGTTCATACTATGTATGACACCGAGGTTAAGAGTCCTAGCGCACGTGTGGAAACCCATCATCTGAACAATTCGATTTTTCTTTTCCTTGAAACTGCAACGCCGACAAAAAGGGTGAAAAAACAAACAGCACGGATGTCTTACATGCTGACGAAGTCTATTCAAAGACGCCTCTTTTTCCCGGCCAACCATCGGTAATCTAGGGTTTGCAGTATGCAGCTACTGTTATAGTCGCACCCGTGTACATATTATACGTTGTAGAATATAACTTGTATTCCTGCTCACAAGCAGAAGCTTATCTGGCGGACAAGCTGCATGTCGACGTCAGACTAAACTATTTGTCGTAGTTAGATTAGAGAGGATGATGGTGTTCTCCGACATTTTCCCAGTTCAGGATTAGTCCAGTAAGAGCGGCCGATATTATTGTATCCAATCAACCAATCAATCTAATCTTCTTGAATCTCTTTAAATAGATTCAGATTATCTGTCCTCATCGTGTCTAATTATCTATGCAACACCAATCTGTCACTCTGAATCTCAAATAAGCATCTCAACTATGCGCCGTTGGGGCCAAAACAAGCCCCTCCATCGACAATCCCTCAACCCTAGGACCACGATCTGCCGCCACCATGCAGACGAATGGATTCGGCCGCCCCGCCACGGAATTGTGGCTTTTTTAAGAATCAGAATGTGTTACATTTGTGGTTGTCGTCAAGTGAAACAAGAGCAATGATGTCTGGATAATCGGATTGTCGTTGATAGACAGGGACCGGATCATGTAAGGAGCGTGGGTCGGCAGTGCATGTAGTAGATCCATTTGACCTGACAGTTCACTATGGAGTACACCATACATCAAGGACTATGGCGGATAATTTTTGATACAACGCTGTGCAATTAAATCGGCATATTTCCTCTAAAGACGTCGGAAGTTTATACGTAGTGTTGCATGTAAAAAGGTATGTGATGACGAAGTGTCGCATCTCCTTGCCTGAAACCTGAATGCTACATATGTATCGTAACTATCGCAAAGAATTCGAGAAGTATTCTCTAGTTCTTACGGATCCTCCGTACAGCTGCAACAATAACAATCATAACTGAAAATAGCGCTAGGATCAATCAGGGAAGCCGAACACTGAAGAAGACGTGCGTAAGCCATCTCTTGGCATCACAGCCAAAAAATGCTTGTCACACTTTTCATCTACTCCATAGTAATCAGTCCTATGGAGCCGAGGACTGGCAAATGAGCGTTGTCGCCGGCACTGCCACGAAGTAATCTTACTGACAAAATTCTGCAGGGCACGGATCCTTCAAACTTCCAGTTTTTAACATTTCGAGTTTGTGTTTAACTACATACGTAGTTGTCGGATGTCCACTGTCCAAGTGCGAGTGTGGATAATGGATACGGCTCTTGAGCTTGGACACGGAACTGGTCGAGCGTCCATGGTCGAGATGTAATGCTCCAAATAGGAAGGCGATACACTCGAAATTCGAGTCTTAAATCATCGTAATATTCTGCCAATATTTAACATGTTATTATATTACTATTATCATATATTGTAGTTATACAACACTTCCGAAACAACGTTTCAGCGTCCACAGCATGTTTGATCGCCACGGTCGCAGATCACAGCATGTGTTCCTGAAAATCCTCCCCGACGATCCCTGTCAACGCAGGCTGATCCATCTTGATCTGAACTGTGAAGTCGATCTGATCTTATCTGTCAGTCGATGCAACTGCAACGGTTATCAGACTTCAAGTAAAAAACGTTGAAAGGAATCAGACGGGAATTGTGTTACGATACTTCTACCTAGGTACGTTACAGAGTACGTAAAAGGTACTTACGGCATTCTCTCCGTATGCCGTGATAAATCAATCAACCCGCCAATAACCTAACACTTAAACCGAAAAGAGTCAGTACGCACACATGCTCCACGGCATAAAGTCGAGTACCTAAGACAATTAAAACTAAATCTCTGTGGCGCTCTAACCGTGCGACTCCATTGAAACCAAAACTAAAATGTTCCTCCGAAGAACGATCGTTGAATTAAGATTGTGTCCCCCCTACCCTATTGTCGGGAAACTCAAATTGTTTCTTTGCCAAGTTGCTACTAGTTCGACAAGAGGAATTCCAAATTCTGAAATTTGACTTCCTCTTTGGAGTGAACCATGGTCTTGTCTTGACGCGTGACCCAACGCGGACAGTACACTGACTAGCTGCTACTGCTAGTACGTAGTAGTAAGTATATGGGCCGAGCTATAGGGAGTGAAATGCAAATATATTGCGGTTCAATAATGTTTGGGTGAGTTAGGGCGAACCTTGAATTTTGAACTTTTCTTTCATGGTCAGGACTCAGGAAGTTGGAATTAGCCGAGGGAGAACCATTTTCATATGAAGCCGCCGACTTGATTCTAGGAATCAATCGGGCTCAATCAATTTTTGCATACAGTAATCTAATCCATTGGCCGGGCACCGAACAAGTCAACTCAAGCCCGTCTTTCACCGCTCTTTAAGAATACTCAAGTGCTGCAGGCTCAACCAACACTTGCCGTTGATTGGTCAGGTAGATGTAGAGAACAGACTTGCGCTGCATATGCAGTAGGCATCACCTTGATTCTTTGACCGCACTATCTACAATTTACATTGTACGTACGCTCTATTGTATTTGTAGTTACTTACAGATGCATACTGAAGAAAAAGCAATAATCATAAGGCTATGATTTGCTAGTCGATAGTTCCAGATGGTGTAATCTTTAGGCCGCCACAGCAGATCACCAACCAAGCCAATTCCTGATTTGTAGCGTAGTCTATTTTCTTGTATCCAAGCTGGAAAGCTGAGTCTGCTGAAAGACAAGGGGCCCATGCCTTGATGCCACAAGCGTAAAAGTGTAAAAGTGTAAGAGCTGAAAGAATTCACTCGATCTTTAACTCAGGAGTTACTTTGTGTGCCGCGAACTCCTAAAGCATGTCAAGACTCAAGAGTTAACTCTAAGTCCAGGAGTATATGCTGCGATTGGTTCCTAAACGCCATTATTCTGGTCATCTGGGAGGATACGAAGCAAAGCGGCAGAGGGGCCCCACGCTGACCGAACCGTCAACCTTGGAACCTGCTAAGTGTGCCTTGTGCCTGTCTGCCTGAGGAACGACTTTATGCCTGATTCGGTCAATACTCTTTTCTCCACTTCGTTCGATGTCTTCGACTCAATACTCCGTACTCTCTTCCATCGAGATATTGTCAGATAACTGATTGATGAACGAATATTTGAGCACTTGATCTTGTCACTGTTTCGACACAACCTAGTATATTGCAGACTGCATAGTGCATACTGGAGTTACATGCCTTAGCTCTCTTTGTCCGTGTTGGACGGCACACCCTACTCCACCTCGCCAAGACCAGCCCATCAACCTGAAACACGCCGTTGATTTCTTGTTCGAGAGATGAGAGATTGAATTACGATAAGGAGTTTGAGCCTAAGATGTTGACATTGACATCTGCCTAGGTATGGTCCACACCATTCATAAGGTTAACTGGGTGGTGGTATTATATACTTGCTCCACTCGCCGATTCGGCGACCTGATTTTTCTCGAAATGAATCTATTCCAGATTGGAATATACTGTAGTAGATAGAAAGGGGCATTGATCTTGCCTCTCGAGTCTTGACTTTGGAAGTTGACGGTGCTCGGACATCCCAAAGCATCTCAAAGCGACAAAGGCAATGCAAGGCATTGAAATGACTGCGAAAACTAGCCAATAGGCTACAGCGTGCTACTGACCAATCAGATCGCAACACAAAATAAAAGGAAGAATGTTCCGTCTTGGCATGACATCATAGGCTTATGTGTCGTCCTCAGGCATGTCAACAAGCATGTGTCATGTAACATGAATATAGTTACGTACCATCATGTCGCAGTCGCAGTGCAGGATTCAGCAGACGCAAAACAAAAACCCTCGAAAAGGGCGCTTGCACATTGCCAAGTCGAGGGTGTCGACACTGACAGTGCTCAGGGTGCGTCATTATCTTACGCTTCACAGTCAAAGAATTCGAGGATATCCTTGACTATTGGATTGAATGATATGACGTAGTGCATCTAACTGAGATGAATTTATCCCTCACTTCATCAAATGGCACACGAGCATTTAGCCTAAACCTACATAGTATGTTATGTATGGATCTCTAAAATAGACGATGACGACAGGCGTCAGATCGCAAACTGGTGGGCGGCCAGAAGAACAGTCTGATATTGATTGACTAGGTGTCTGACTTGACTGTCTTGGCTTACATAGTAATGCAGGATACTGCAGGATACTTGTAGCCTTGTAGCGACTTCGATCGTCAACAGGATCAGCGCGAACGTGTCTAGCCTAGTACGTACCCCAGTAAGTATGTAGGGACTGATTCGAGGATACGTATCGACAGAGTATGGAGTATGGAGTGCGTATTATAGACCCATGGATCATCCAGCACATGGTCGTGAACAGTGAACACCCTTGTATGTGCTATGAAATAATTGGACACTGTAGCTTTGGAAATTGGTAGTTATTGAGTCACTTGACGGCTCGTTCAAATCGAGGGTGGTGACATCATATCTAATAAATGCCTTTGGACTGCTGCTCCCTTCCTTTGATTTGAAGCATGATGTCTAGTGTTTGTCTGGTAGACAAAGACATGCTTTTCATGATGGTATCAGAACATCTAGCTACACATATCGAAGCTGTAAATGTACCATTCTAGCACGTGTGATGAATGAACATGCGTATCTGTAGACGGATAGGAGCGTTTGAATCAATATAAAGTCAGTTATTTGGATCAAAAGAAGTCCCTTCGACGTTGTAAGAAGTGAAAAGTACAAAAGTCGACTTGTCTAAAGTAGGGTTACTCATACCACGTGAATAGAATCACTCGTCCCAAAGAGGAAATAAGCAAAAGACCTTCGTCCCTTATCGAAGGGAAACGAAAAAGATCTATCGACAATCGACTGGCCTTCTATTGCAGGTTGACTAATCAGATTTAAGATGATCATGACAGATTGTCATTCAAGCCACTATCTGATATTGCCCGACTCTCTTATATTCGATGAGCATTCCATTCAAACCTAATAACACAGAAGCATGGAATATAGACGATGGACTCGGCAGGTATCTTTTGTTGCAATTCATGACGATATGTATCTCTCTCTCCGCGACTCGTACCTTGTGAACTCTGTGTGTGTGTGTGTGTGTGTGCGTGTGTGATCCGAACATATGAACCAAGTCCACGCTACAATTTCAACACCCTAACCCATGCGTCTTCCTCAGTCCGTTGGCTATAAAGAAATTACGCGATAGGCCAATGTTTGAAGCTATATATCGAAAGCCCAACCTAAGGTTTTTCAATCTCTTTCAAGATTCGTCATCTTACTGACTGCGAATACAAGATCTTGCCCCTGGTTGTCGTAGGTGTCTATCACGCGTCCCAGCTTATAGGACCTCCAGCGAGCAATATTCGCTAGAGCGAGCATGACACCATGTAGGAACACCCCGACTGTTTATAAATATTATACTCTTATCATGCTACTAAAAAGTCTGGTACGATCCTCATTGCAAACCCTAATGGACACTTCCTAATCGGGTAATCAACGTAATCATGACGGCCAGCTACATCACAACAACGTTTGCCTCTGATAACCCTAACAAACACAACCTCCATGTGGATTAGATTGGATTTCATCTTTTCAAGTTATTCTGTTTGAATAGAGGAGAGACATAAACGTTTGCGTTCGTCTAGACCCTGGGTTGGTTTCGTCTAACTCTTACTTCCCATCAATCACCGACTGAGACATCTGGACCTACAAAACTATTCGAAAGTCTAGTCACAAATCCAGAACTCGAGAAGAAGTAAGAGCATCCCGATTCCTCGCTAGATTCTCTCTTCGTGTTACTCTCGCGTGCAACTGACTAACCCGCATTGATATAAAGACCATACCACTAACACATCGCCACTTCAATACCTGATCAATCGTCCTACAAAAAAAAATGGCAACACCGTCCTCAAACCGCACCGGCGAAACAATGCCCAACCACCACCCCATATCAACCCAGGGCGGCGCCAGCGCCGTCCCAACAGCGGCAAATAATACAGGTGGAGGAAGCGGTTGGGGTGATGCCGGTTTCATTAAAGGTGGCGGAGGGGAAAATCGTAAGGAGTCGGTGAGTCCAATTACCTCAATACACCTAGTGCTGTTGTTGTTGTTGTTGTTGTTGTTGTCTAGGGATGTGGGATAGGGCTTATATATGTGTTGCTGGGTGACAGGATGGAAGTTGTGTCTCCGGAGATCACGAGTTTGCGAAGCATAAGCCGGGGTGTCCGCAGGGTATTACGGGGAAGGTTACGGATTTTGTTAATACGTGAGTTTTCTTCCGATTCCGCCACCTAGAGGGAAAGATCGATGGTTGCTGACACTGGGAAGGGTACATGGGCAGGGGCGGTAGATTGCGTATAATTTCCAGTGGAATTAGGGTGGGTAGTACTGCTTCTTCAAGACACAAATTGTTTGTCGAATCATAATGTATTGTATATATCGCTGTTATCTGTACAATAAATAAATGCTCCCATTCCAGCATTATACCTTTGTCTCATTAGACACAATCTCAGATGAACTAGGTGTCTTCGTCTCAACTGGAAACTTATCCAAACTCTCATACCATTGTATTGCAGACCCAATCAGGAAAGCCCATGAGCCCCAGAATGTAGCAAGGCAAGCCTGATACTCGACTCCGGAGGATGCGGATGCTGGGCCGAGGGCCCCGCAGAGCTGTTCAGTTTAGATTAGTTAGTGATGTGAGAAAATGGGGAGGGTTGAAAGCTTACCGTGAAGCCGATTCCTCCGACGAGGTTCCAGGCTCCTATGTGCCAGCCTAGAATACTTGGGGCGGGGATGTACCATTTTGGTTGTGTTTCGATAGTGAACAGGAGACTAACATCGTCAGCATGAATGCAAATCTGAAGATGTAGTCGTAGTACTCACCCACTAAGAACGAAACAAAACCCACCCACAATTTGCGGAACCCAGTACACACCATCTGTCAAACCCTCACTCATATGATCGATAATCCCCGGCAGACCCGTGAACCCAGCAATCCAGAAAATTGTAGCACCAATCATCTGCACAAGCGAGGCCAAAAACCCGAGTTCATGAAAGTAGTGAGTCCGCAATTCCGTCACTGAAGGCAACCATTCAAATGATCTCTGCTCCTCGGGCGAAACCTCCTTGAGCCCATCGCGTAGTAAGGATCGTTTCTTGGAGTGATGATGTCCGCATTCATCGGATGAGATACGTTTGACTTCGGTCGTGTTGGTTAGATCTTCGTGGGACTCGAGTCTTTTGACGACTGTTTCAACGGCCCAGCCGAAACAGGCGGTGTGCTTCTCGTTGACTGCTTCAAGAAGCAACAATACACTGCCGATTTCAAAGATAGTAGCGCCTATAAACGCTGTAACTCCGCCGCCGACAAGGGACTCGCCGGAAAACTTGGTTGAGGGGTCTTGAAGCGGTAACCAGACGAAGAATGCATTAATAACCCAGATCACGGATCCAAGCGTGAAGATAGTCGCGACGAGCCAGGATACGTCCCAATACGGGAAATAAGTCACCATTCGACCAAGACCGCGAACTACCTCTTGAAAAGTATTGGTGCTTGGTGGAAGATTGTGGCCAGGTCCATGATGCTCTGGAGAGTATTGGACGTGAACCGCATGACGACCCTTGCGATTGTCGCGAGAGCGCCAGAGAAACTCGATTCTGGGCTGTCGGCGAGGTTTTACTTCTTTCGGCTGCTCTTCTTCGCTGGCCGGTTGTGCGGCGGGTTTGTCTTCTTCTTCTTTACTTTTGGGCGCGGGCTTGAGGTGTACACGCGTTGGGTTTAGGAACCCAACTGGCCCTGAGACGTGTGTTGTCTCGAGGGAATGGTCTATTTGACGGCCAAGGAAATGCGTCCTGGGGATGGAGGACGATTTACGCGGCATCTTGGCGTTTCCTGAACTGTGTGACAATGAACGTACGTCCCCATCACACGATCGAAAAACGTGGAGATGAATTAGGCGGATGATATCATGAAAATCTAGTCCACAATAACAAGCGGAGACACATCTCAAGCCTCTCAAGCCACGTGTGTCGTGCCGTAAACTATGACTCTGATTGGCTGATTCACAGATCATAAGGTTAGGGTTATGAATTTGGTAAATAACGTTAGTAAGCTCCACTCGGCACCCTTCCTATTTAGTACGCGCTGGTTAAATACACGCTCAAAACCTCGTATATCCACCACGAGCCTCAATTATCGCCTTACACAGTTCAGGCATTGATTCCAACAATTCTATAAAGATAATCCTCTAGAACAGCATCCCACGCCTCTTGTAAGTCTATTCTTAGCTCAGCTATACTCATCTGATCTGGAAAATTAGCTTGGATAAAGTCTTTTATCCAATTCTAAACTATCTTAATTGGGTTCAAATCCGGAGAGAATGGTGGCTAGTGTATCATATCAAGGCTATATTCCTGTATTCTATTTTGCGTAGCCTGGAGTCTGTGGCCTGGGGCACCATCCTGTATGAGAGAAAGCTGAGCATATTCAGATATAAAATCTCTAATGTGAGGTAAGATATGTTGATAATGAAGTATCCGAATTGATCGTATTCTACTCCTTTCTCTAGATTATAAAAGGGTTTTTTACATTCTTAAGAAAGGCTCTCCAAACTATCTAACCTTTACCCTGAGGTCTATGTTTAACTATACACGTATCCTCATAGACCTTATCTTTCTTCCGTGTAATCCAAGTATGAGTATGCCGGCCTTCAAGAATCTAAGACTTATCTGTCTATACTATATTTTTTCATTGCTCAAATGTCCAATAGATATGCTCTTGAGC
Source organism: Talaromyces verruculosus (assembly GCA_001305275.1). Classification (NCBI taxonomy): domain Eukaryota; kingdom Fungi; phylum Ascomycota; class Eurotiomycetes; order Eurotiales; family Trichocomaceae; genus Talaromyces; species Talaromyces verruculosus. Next base: position 384,006 of record LHCL01000020.1, read on the forward strand.
CTAGATAAGACTTTTGTTTTTATTGAGCGGAGATAGCGGTGGCTTTCTACGCGCAATAGACTTCAAATCGCTGGACAAGACAAAGAAATACCGAGAGCCTTACACTATCGATGTGCGGTCGGAGGATGCTCGTACTTTAGTTATTTAACCGATCATCGAGGTCACGTCCTGGTTTACGGTGGACTACTTTCCAAGACAGATTTGATCATTGGGGGGCTTTTGAAGCATGCATGGAATATGACCGCTGTGGTAGTCAACAATCAAGAAAGTAGATACTTGTTTGGTATATACCTAGGAAGCGAAGTTTGGGAAGCTTCCGCGGCAATTTAGGTTTTCCTTGATCATTAAACTTTCTCTCATATCTTACTTCTTAACTCAGCACATATTTCTTTAACAATGAGATAGTCATTTGCAAAGCCGGTTTCCCCTCTTGGCGTCCGCCTTACCAAAGTAAGCTAAGCGTTGAGCAAAGGGGGTACTTGTGGCTTTCTCACGTTGCGGCCTCATGAGCATGTACCTCTACTCTGCTAATCATGTATACAAATCGAAACATCCACAAGATCTGTGTCGGTGCGGCTCGACCATGCTCCCTGCTAGCGGTGGCAACTCAAAGTACCATCTTACCTAGGCTGGTCGATGAAAGAGTAGCAGGGGTAAGGGCGGGGGGAACAGGGGTGCCGTGAATTTTATCACACTCTTCCAATGTTCCATCAGTGGACAGAAGAGAGGGAGATACCCGGTATTCTTGGTATTTGCTTTAAAAGTTGTATACGAAATGCGCCATCTATCCTCAACAATGACATACAAAGGCGAAATGTGACATGTGAATCACATCTTCAGCATTACCCTCTTCCAGGATGTAAAAAATGAGCATCAGGAGCTGGCGAGTCTATTTCGAACTCCAAGGACGATCTGTAGGTGGCTCATCGTCAGCCTCCCATCATCCGAAGCTAGCACATAAGCCGTCTTGATTGCATTCTTTATCTCCCGTCCATTCAATTCACTCTTGGCAATTTCATCCAGATCAGAATCAGTGATCTCATGGTTTCCTGGCCCAAGTATGCCCAAGAACCTCTCCCATACTTGGCGCCGTGCGGCCTTGTCGAGGGAGGGATAACGAAAGATGAGATCCATTCTTGACTGGAAAGCATCGTCGATTGCTTCCACTCTATTGGTCGTCAAGAACATCAGACCGTGATAAAGTTCTATTTGTCGAAGGAATACTAAGCAGTGGACGTCAGTAGGGTATAGAAACCTCTAGCTCAGGGCATAGTCACACCTGCTACCAGTTCGTTTCTCGTCAAATGGTCAGATTGCCTCGTAGCCAGGTACACGTCCGCTTCGTCGATGAGAAGTAGTGCATCCCACAGGCGGCAACATTCGAATGCATCTTGGAGAGCTGTCTCTACCTTCTGCGCAGATGTCCCTATATCATTTGCAGCGAGGATATAGAGCGGAATCTTGAACTTGTCCGCTACTAATTGAGATTTAGCATAGAACTAATAGGACGACCACCTTCCGCTTACAAGCCTCTGCTGTGAGTGTTTTGCCGACACCCGGTGGGCCACACAGCAGGAAAATTATTCCACGATCTTGGACCGTTAGTAAGATACTAGATCAATATCCATAAGTGAAACTCGGTAGTGCTGACCTCTACGCTGGACAACGTCGTTGAAGATGCCTTTCATCAATCGATCACGGTTTGTGAGAGCTAGAATCAGCTCCTTCTCTCCTTCCGGAAGTACGAGCATGTCGAACGGTTCGCTGCTCCAAGCCGGATCGTGAATTTCATCGACGTTAAATTCGCCTAGACGCGCCCTAAGCAAGAGACCCTGACTTGAACGTATTTTGGAGATGCTTACACCATTGTTTGGTCATGAGGTCGAAATCCCTCACTCGAGGCACAGCCAGCATACACTCCAGGTCGGTCAAGGTGCGCAAATCTTCTTTTCTCTCAGTCTCTGCAGGGCGTCTGCGCGGCTGGTCATCCGCATTCTCGGAAGTACTGCTCGGAGATGAAGGCGTTCGCTCAGGATCCTCGCGTATCGAGGGAAGAGTTACATCCTGACGGGTGTAGAAAGCATATGCGTCAATTATGACTCTACCAGAGACCTGCGATAGTCATTATTTTAGTACGACATCTCAGGATTACAGAATATGGAGTAGAGCCCTACTGGTCGCCCCATCTTCTCCACCACCAGTTCTTCTTCGTTCCTCACTGAGACGTATTTCTTTCCTATACATTTTCTGACGCTGAAACCGCGAAGTGCTTCGAATTTCTTGCCACGGGCAAGAGCTATTGCTTCGATATTTTTCTTGTCTGACGTAAACCTCAACGGATGGATGGCGAGCGAGGAAATACGGCACGGACCCGAGAATTTCTTAAGCACTCCTACCGTTCTTAGAAAGCCACAGCAGCGGCCATTCCAATCTATTTGCTCCATTTCCAGCACATAATTGTTTTGAGAAACATCTTGATATCCATCCCGGACTCGAGAGATACAGATTGTTCCTTTATTATCCGAAACCACGAGTTCTCCTGGCGGAAATATGAGCCACAGATCCTCAAAAGAAACAGTATTTACCCTTTCTATTTCCTCCAGTGCTCTTTTGAATGGATCCATACGAGGAATCAAGTACTTGAGGAGGATTTTCATTTCTTCAAGAGCCAGCTCGTCCGAGTGTGAAGCATACGCGGCTTTCAATTCTTTCCATCTGTGGAAAAACTGCTGGAAAGGAGGTTGGAATGTGTACGGCTCGGGTCCGGAGTTCCAGTTGATATAGTCTTGGAAGACAGCATCAAGGCAATTTCTCAGCCGCTTACTTTGTATTTCGATCGATTGAGTTTCCCAGTGTTGATCTATACCGGTGCCTTTTTTGAATTGTCGGTGGACAATCGCATATGGTGCAACGAATTCCCGTAAACGTGCTTCCTCAAATATCAAGTCCTGCTTCTCGGACCATATCGGCCTAGGCCCCGTGGAGTGATTATATAGGTTGACCCATTCAGGTACTGATCCGGCGCCCTGCTCGTTCTCGCTCTCGCTCGGGTAGATGTTGATAGCGTCGCGATCCACGATCACTTCGTTCTCAATCTGCCGGAAGTTATAGACATCAGCGACGTCCCTATGGAAGTCTTCCGACCAATCCATTTTTAAACGAGACCGCGGCTCTTTTAACGATAATTATAATAGTGCGTTGGGGGACGAAATCTGAATCTTCTGAAATATCGAGGATGAGATCAAGGAAATGCACTTCCATCTACTGCGGTATCTATTCCATGCCGTTTTGGCAAAAAGCCGTGTGAGGAGAATGGCCTATCCTGATTTGGAACAAGGTGCATTTCTGTACGACCGTCACAGCGCAGAGAGCTGAAAGCCTCAGGCGCTTTTCAAATCTAATCAACCAATGAATTGCGCCACGGAACCCGAGCTGAATACGTATTGCTTTCTGATAGGTGCTTTGCGCAAGCACTTGCGGTGGGAGTGTGTGACGGACCCTAAGTCGAGGATGGATTACGCATCTGAAAATTGTCGTTTTATAGCAAACTAGATAAAGATAGGCATTTTTTGGTCTATCCTCATTTTATGTGAGCCCCTTCACTTGTTCCTTTCTTGATGGCTTTGGAACACGACCGTGTTCAACGGGATCTTCTCAAACCGGAGGCAATATTTGCCTACAAGGATCCAAAAGACCCGAAAAATGCTAAAGATGCTGTGCGTGTGGATTACATAGCTATTGAATCTGCTAACGTGAGAAGCATCACCGATCGCAGAACGTGGTTCAAAGTCATCTCATAATCGAAGCAGATATCTTGGTACACCAGTCCCGCGATTCCTCACCAATGATCTAAACTTTGACTAATGTGTGCAGGCAGATGAGGCTCGATGGAAAAAGCCAACAAAACTGTCTGATAGCGAACTCTTGGCCTGGGTCGATGGTGTGAGTCATCTCGAACCGGATTGAATTGTCTTATACTAATTGACGAACCGATAAGGAATGCCTTAACGGGCCCAAAAAGAACAGCATGAGGATTCTGTAAGAATGGCAACAACTGAAAGTCCGCTCTCAACTGCTCACAAGAGTTCCTAGCTTTCCACGACCTGTGAAGGCCCGGCCGCCCACGCTTTCTGTACCGGAAGGCTTCATCCATGGGTTAGAGAATTATTTCGCAATTCCTTCTGAGTTCTACAGGGTGTTACATCGTAGCCTGCCTGTCACGATCCAATTCGAGTCCTCAGAAACTATGTCAGGCGCTGAACTACACGGTCATCCCCAGCCTCTTTCCTAACATTCACCTTGGATTACTAATTTATACAGGCTTGATTATGAGAAACCAATCTGCGTGGCTTATGGAGTACACTCTCCTCCACATGTACATCCCCTCTCGGAATGCAAGTACGAGCATATGTTTTGGTCTCAACGGAACGGAGATTCTTAGAATGCTTGCATACCTCGTGTCGTCACGGCGCTCTGGAGTTTCCCACCTCCTTCTTCCATTTCTGCTACTCGACGAGTCCATCGAGGCATCATCTTCATTTATTGACCGACGACGTGAAGCGATGCAGGCAATGCAAGAGGATGCAAAATTAGACCTTTTCCTTGAAAAGCAAAATTCAGAAATCAAGAAAGAGGATGCCATCGATATGCACCGTATTTCAAAGACGTTGACTGCATGTTCAACCTCAATTGCTACGTTAGTCTGCTCCGCAAAAGCGCAACGCAGGTTCATTGGAGTTTTAGAGAAGCTTTACAGGCATTCTCCAGAGCATTCTCAGGAGTCAGATGCAATGATGAAGACATGGTTCACGCCAAGAGTCAGGGCTCGACTTAAATATCTGGAAGATGTAACTGTGGCTATAGAAGAGGAAGGAGACTTCCTACAGACGTCTATACAGTCTCAGGTCCAAACGGTAAGAGAAATTCTTGCATCACGGTGGTTGCGTATGCATAACAGAGCCGAGTTGACTCGAGCATCCTCTTGTGAGGGTAATATTCAGAAGTATGGTCTGACTGAGTGCTCTAGGTACACAATCTCATCGCCCAATCCGATGCCGTCGTGCAGAGAAAACTCTCCAAGTTGTCTATGGAAATGGCAAAGGTAACGCGACGCGACAGTTCCGATATGCGTGTAATTGCTGGAGTCACGCTACTCTTCCTTCCCGCAACTTTTACAGCTGTATGTCTTCTTGCTAGCCTAGGTCGGGGTCGTGGGTCCTTTACCCAATGTTAAGGGACTTTGCTAATACTTGGTCGGATGGCCACCAACAGACGCTCTTCAGTACATCGTTCTTCGATTTCAAGCCTGGCTCAACAGATCCGCACGTGATGTCTGGTTGGTTTTGGCTCTACTGGGTGGTCGCAGTCTTTCTCACCCTAGTCGTTCTAGCATCTTGGCTTTACACCACGCATCGAGAAAACAAGAAGATGCATATGAAGTTGCAGGAGCCAGGCGATAGCGAAGACGAAATCACAGGATCCACGACGAAAAAGGATGAGGTCATCGTAAACGCCAGATACGATTATACTCCCAACGATACGAAGCGACTAAGCAAACATCTCGAAAGAATGACAACAACGAATGCCACATCCGCAAATACTATCAGCAAAGCCCCCGCAAGATCTGGAAGCCTTCCAAATGCGCCAAACCCGCCAACTATTTCTAGAATGTCTGTTTCGCAAACTACCAGTGCTGGCTCTATTTCCTCCGTGCCGTCCCTATCTGCAGCATCCGCAACCCTACCCACCCTGGGCACTCAGTCCAACCATGCACAGCAAGAGTTCTTCTCAGACGAGGCAGCTGCTCGGTTACGAGAGCTTCACGACATAGAACTGGAAGTAAGAGCCACTACACGGCGATGGCAACGGAATGCCGTCTTAAAAGAAGAGATCAAGAGAAGGCAACCGCGGCCGAGGTCAGTATACGGTATGGGCGGCGGATATTTGTGAATGTACGAAAGAACTCCCGTGACAGTAGGATACCGAAAAGCTTATCTGATATTTTTAATTGTGGATAGTTAGTTATGAAAAGTGCTGTGATAGATCTAATACTACTGCTTCGATCCAAGGATAGTCTATCTATTATGAGATACAATCGCTATTAATATGTTCAGTCTGTGATGCTATTGATGCCTTATTACAACAGTTACAGCAATTTCCAAAACTCTACCCTCAGCTTTGGTTTGCTAAGAGCTAAGTCGACTTAGGGTTACGGTTTTTCACGGGTCCGAACCTGAACAAGATCTAGCCAGGATGCTACTATCGAATCCAAGAGAATCATGTAAATTCATGGCAAGCTCGTGATAATAATAATAAAAGTCATTGATTAAAGATAGTAAAGTCAAAGAAAGTACACTATCAGGAAGATGAAGAAAATATTCAGGATGAAGGCAGCTGCCATTATTCCTGGCAATATTGGAGATGTGATACCTTGAGCAGTAGTTCCCAATGCATCATATACCCCGGAATACCACAAATACGGTAAGCACCAATGATGGGGATTGGGCTGGTATCAAGGCCTTTGGTCAGAACATCCTACCCTCCACCGCCCATTTGCAATCATGTCCGTATCCTGTTTTTATTTGGCTGTTCTGCATTTGAACAAACAATGGTTGACCTTGGTCGAGCTTCCCTCCAAGTTCTGCTTTAATGTTGGGCCGCTCCCTGGGATCAAAAATTTTGGCGACCAGCACATACATATCCTGTCCAAGCTGAGTAGCTTCGTTGATGACATCAACTGGAGACTGCTGTGCTATGGGCACCCAGGCTGGTTCCTTGTCCTGTGTAGTTCCCCATATATGGAGCGAGATTTGTAACAGACCCCGCTTGCTTATTTGACCATCAGGATCCGGCTCATGTTTCAGTAAAAACCAAAGACAGGGTTGTCCGCCATTCACCTTTGGAATAGAGCCATATCGGATTTGGAGAAGACTGATCTTCTCATTTTTAACAAAAACTTCCTTCGGATTGAGGAGAAGACTAATATTCTGATCGTTAACAGAAATTTCCTCCTCCTCGAGATTTTCTGGAGGTTTTATAATGGCCGTATGGCCCACGATAGTTTCGGATGAAGTTGAGTTCGCGAAAGGTCTTGGCTGTCGTTCCCCATTCCTCGTCGAGCTTGTTCCAAACTTCGTCAGATACGCCTTTTGAAATCACTTCCCCCTGATCAGTCATGCTGAGCAAACCGGCGTTTATCGATCTGTGAATAGAGATGTATATGCGCTTGTAAAGATGTCTTAAGTGAAGGTATAATAAGGGATGTAGCGAGTTACACACCTTGAATAGGGGTATTCAAACAGCTTATATGCTTGTGGAATGGTCATGTTCGAGTCACTAATTGTTGAAGTCATAAATATTTGAGTCAAATATGACACAAATAATGGTCTTTGATGTACATGTAGTTGACTCAGATATTACCTGACCATCTGATTCAGCACGGATTCGTCTGATTGCTATCTGTATGTGGGACGTGAATTGTAGCACTTGGGTCATTTGAATGTTGGATTTACTGTCAGAAGGGGATCAAGTGTGTATTTCAGTAACTTTCACCATATATAAAAGGCTATTTTAATATTGGCAGGAAAATGAAAAGAGTAAAGAAGGATTTTACCATGCTATTTCCCCTGATACAGCTCAGGGTACTTGGAAAGTCATTACTCTCTCTTATCGAGTTATACTAATGGAGTTTCTGACACTCTTATCGTATAATAAAAATCAGTATTCACCAATAAATCTGGATTGGGCTGGTATCACTCTATGTAGTATTTTGGTTAATTAACTTACCAATTGACATCCGCCTGCCAAATCGCACTTTGGTAGTTATAGTTCGGTAAGCTGTCTTGTAAATGAACAACCAATCTTTCGCCCGGCCCAATCCTCCCACTGGGGGGAGCTTCAAGATGTGGCAGGGCCTTATTCCAGTCAGTTGGCTCCAAAATCATTTGCAGGAGCACATAAAGATCATCTCCATGAGTGGTAGGTTTGATAATGTTAATAGCAAAATCCTCCGAGCTGAAACTCTCACGGTATTCTGTTTTCTGTTCGTTTGCCGTTAACCACTGGACGCAGATACTAAGATGACACTTGTCGCTGATTCGGGCCCTGCTCTGGTCCTGCTCCTTTCTGTGTCTCACCACAAACCAGACAGAAGGCTTATTTGAGGAAATGTCTTTAATTGAACCGTAACGAGCTTCAAGAAGGTCCATCTTGGGGTTTGTCTTTCCCTTATACCATTTAGGAGCAGTAGGAGGATTAGAACACTGGTGGTATGGTCCCCTATGGTTCCGTACAGGCGAAGTTTGCGCAAGGGACTGGTTATCTCAGAGCCCCAGAGTTCGTCAAGTGTCTTCCATAATTCGGCAGTCACTCCTCTCGTATTGATAATATCTCCGCTATCGTCAGGCATGGCAGATAGCGCAGTGTCTGAGTATATGTCGATCGAGATGTATAAAAATAAAGAAATATCCTTGTTGTACACATAGGAAAATTGTAACAAGGGTTGAAGCATATAGAAGATACTGGTGGCTTAAATATCCACAAAACAGGCATATAGGAGTCATTGACTGTCATATTCAGAGTCAGAAATGCTTGACGATATGACAAAGAGGCTGGTTTTGTAATTCAGAGACCTTGCTTGACTCAGATATGACCTGACCGTCTGAGCTGCAGGTTCATCTGGAAGTTGCTTTACGCAGAGTGTGCGAATTGCAGTCATTGAGTAGACGTTTTATCAGAAACGAAAAATAATCATGCCATTTCCACAATTTCTGTATCCGACAACAGAAGAGGAATGAAACAGCAAGATCTTCTGTCGTTTTCAAATCCATGACCCTCAAAGATGTCGGAAGGCTATGACAGCCAGATGAGGTTGTACAAGAATCATGTTGTGCAAACAGGGGTTGGACACTTCTATCAGACGACTATAGAATTTTGCCTCCCAGGCGACGTAAGACTATTTTTAGCCTAATGATCCTTCATAGTCATTATAAAGAACATCAGAATGGTAATGAAATCCCACTGGTCGTCGAGCACACGGTTACTCATTTTGCGTCTGGATATGATTTCTTTCATTTTCCCGTGTAATACTTCCACTTTCTGCTAATTCTTATCAGTATCATGACTATCCAAGTTTCTCATTATGTTATCAAAATCATCAGCTACATGCTAAGAGCTCGTGTGATTTTTGCTAATCATGACCGACTTTGCTTATAAACCACGAATTTGATAATTTGATGGGTTGACATCAAACCAATTAGGGCTATTTCATACTATACGCATCCATGGATGTGCAAAGCTTATCAGATCATCAGAATATATAGGCAACTTGATCAATTGACCGGGGTGGGTCTCAAGGTAGAGAGTATACATATTTTAGGGTTTGCGACTAAGCTTCTATCTTAAAGTAGCTGTCAGCCTAACTACTGTGATACCTCTACATTTGGTTTTGGAAGCTCGTCGTTTTCGAACTTTACTGCAAGTTCGATATGCTTATGGTGTCTCGCTGAACTGCTCTGCTGCCGCTCCTTGTCAGGACATACAATTCAGTCATGTGGACTCTACAGCTGCAAAATGGTAGCACTGCTCGTGTGTATTGCGCCAACGCTGAAGCCGTCTCAGGAGTCCAACATTCAAACCGAGACCCAGAGTTACTGGATCTTATCTGATGGAGCATGTATCAAGTTGCCCTGATTACTTTGAAGACAGCTTTGTCCACAATATTGGAATTGCGCATTGTTCTATATTTAGGCTTTGAATCTTTGTGTACCCGCAGTGCAAGGTTATTGATTTTCTCCGTTTATTTGACTTTTCTCTCGTTTTAATTTTGGTGTTTGTCCTGGTAGCGCTCTTTAATGTGTTTATAAGCCTTCCAACTCTGGAATCTGTTCTGAGCAAAGATGTCGACTCGAGAACAAATAGTTTATATGCAGAACACGAAAGGGTAGTGACCTGGTCGATATAACAGAGTATGGAGGGGGGGAAGCTGCTATAGCAATCTGAAAATAAGAAACAAGGTATTTTTTGGCTTGGAAGGCTCTACAAGTATACAAAAGCATCATTAATCGAAATCTTCATGGCAAGTCGAGGGGAGTTAGGGCTATTTTGAACGCGCCAAAATAGGCCTAGCGGCTGTCTATAAATTGTCTGAGACATCTGATTGGCGGACTTCACGTGACATCATCGGGAAGCTCAGCCAGCTAGTGATAGTACGTAAGTTAGTCAGTCGCGCGTAATGAAGCTTTGTCAGTCTCAAAACAACTGCCCCTTGTCTCAACCACCGCTTTCATTCTCTAAAAATACACTTCATTCTACGATCGGCCGCTATTATTTTTGAAATCTTCCAAATTACTTGTTACTTTTATGTCTAGCACCTCTCGCTAAGGCCCTCTACTCAGCGCCTCTCGGTCGCATCCCAACCCCCCTTGCGCGCAAAACGACGTCACCTCAATTTTCCTTCGCCTCACAAAAACAACCCCCAAATATCCACAATGGCATCAGAATACGAGAAGAAAACTGTTGCGCAGTTACAGGAAATACTCAAAGGTCGTGGTTTGACCACCAACGGTAAGAAGGCAGAGCTCATCGCTCGTCTTCAGGAAGCCGATAAAGCATCCAACGACACAAAATCAGCTGAAGCCAAGCCCGATGCCGCCGCCGAAGATATTATCGACTGGGATGATGAAGCGCCTGCTACCGAAGCACCCTTGAAAGAGGCTACACAAGCTTCAACGGAAGCTGGCGCCGCTACTATCGCTGCCGGTGGCCAGGGACAAGTGCCTAACCCGGTGGCTGTACCCAACCAGACACTCGGAGAAGATCCCGCGACAACAACCGATCTCCACGTTGAGGGCGCCGTCAAGGAACAGCCTGCGGCGGAGGAGAAGCCCGCGGTCGACTACAGCATCGGACTTCAGCCAACAGAAATGGAGGAAGAGTTGAGGAAACGCAAGGCCCGCGCGGAGAAGTTTGGCATCGTCGCCGAGACTGGCTCAGAGACGACAGAGGCAGAGAAGATCCTCGAGCGAGCAAAGCGATTTGGAACGGGCGCCTCAAACGATCAGGGTGTCGGCATCAATCGTTTGGATCAGGCTCTCCCTAACGAGCGAGAACGGAAGCGCGGTCGAGGAAATGATCAAGGTGGTCGGGGAAACAAGCGACGCAACAATGGTGGTGGACACAGTGGCGGACGTAACCGTCAGCAGAATAACAATCGCAAGGGTACCAACCCAACTGGTCGAAGCAACGCTCCTAAGCCCGTCTTTAGTGAAAAGGATAGAGCTGCGGCAGAGGCCAGAAAGAACCGGTTCGCTACGGCTGCATAATGGCTGTCACTACCTAAAAGATCTATTCACGCAAAATGAGATCAATCTCAAGCCCTTGGGAAAGGACCGCTAATCTTCTTTATTACTTGTATTTTAGTATTTCTGTCGTGATAGTCCTAGGCGTTCATGGAGGCAAGATATGTATGTGATATAAAGTCTTGGAGTGTGGCACACATACATGTACGTAAAACAACACAGTTACAACAGTGGGACGATCTTCCCACCCTCTGTGTATTAGTTTATGCAATATCATCTCTATTGTGATAATATATCTCTATCTTCTAATCCTCAATTGGATAATAGCAAATCAGGTGACTTTCATCGCATGCGGTGCTTTTCCAATTGTCACATTTCAAGGTTTTCCTCCACACCCTCTTTGCCCTTGGATGTAGACAATTTGTTGACACTAAGGACTTTCCGGAGGATATACACCAATCAATAAATGTGGCGCTTTGGTACTTTTGAGCCAAATCGCTTTATCCTCCTCGAGCAACCCCTCTTGGCGTGTTTCTTGATCTGGTGGCGACATCTGATGCTTTGAAGGAGAATATAGATGAGCCATATATTTCCTCCGAGTCCGTATGTAGAAAGTAGCCAATCTTAACCTTGATAGTCTAAATGCTGAAAGCATGCATCGGAGATTTTACCTATTCATGCTTTTATTTTCTTTTTCATTTACTTTGTCTGTCGTAGTGCAGATAATCAATGTCCGAATGCCGTACTCTGTAGGCAGTCATAAAGCAAATTCTCGAATCATTTGCAGGTGGATCTAGAATGCAGAGCGATATCAGACTAGGCGAGGCTCAGCCCGGCTCTGCCCACGCTAATGCATGTTAAGGATCGAATCAGATTTGCATATGCCGATTTGGCGATCTGACTGGCCTAATGCCACCCAATCGCTGCCTAACGACGCGTGGTGGAAATTTTGGGTCTTTTCAAGTAACTCGATGGGGTATCCGGAACTGGACACGGTCATCACAGTCGTTTATTCGTGATCAGCGGGAATAAAAGAACGGGTCGCAGGAAAAGGTTCGGCTCGAAGTTGGTGACAACCAGAACCAGAGAACGATGGGCGAATGGGATTCATCCATGGGTACATGGATAATGGTCTGGAGGGGCCGTGGATGCTCGCGATATCAACGTTTTGACATCTGGGTTCATGAATCCTGGAGGATTATGTAACAGCCATACCGTAGCTTATAAATTAGAGTGACTCGTCATATACTATAGTAAAATGATGGTCAGACTGTCAGTATCATAGCACTGGTAGCATTGACTTCTGATAGTCCAAAGCGGGGCCGATGTCTAGATCACGTTGCTGACTCGCCGATACTTGTATGAAATAGTCTTTGGTGCATGAATCATTTGGGGTTTCCGCTGAAGATCCAGTCTGAATGCGAATCGCGGAGTCTCGTGATGGCACATGATCTACATAGTCGGAGGACGCCGTGCTGGAAGGGAAGGAGCCATCGAGGCCATCACCTGACCTGGCTTCCATCGTAAACAGCAGCCAAACATCACGACTTCCTCCTGTACGTGGTATTTTCCCTCCGGCCATTGATCACCAGTAACACCTTGTTGGGACTATTCTTAGCAGTGCTAGATGCAACTAGATGCTACTCTGTCCCAAGTGCAACTCTATACATGGCACTAAATCACCAACTTCACTTCCCACTCGATTAAAGCGTTCTCCACCCACCGTGCACGGAACCTAGCTTTCAACGCCTCTTCACAACGCCACTTATTGCCCTCCTATCACATCCCGGATCCCTGCTAGAAAAATTTGATTTTTCTTCGCGGATTTTCTCGACGGCCCGCTAAAGTTAGACTGATTCCGCTTTATGCCCCGTCTGCTACATCCCTCCAACAAGACACTCTAGATGCTTAGTCTCGAGAGGGGTGGGCCCTGGCTGTTCGAATCCCTACTCTCTACGGACGAACTAATCCAACCAACAGGCACTGTCAATATCTTCCATTCTGGCCTGCAGCCTGTGAGAGAACGTACTCGTGCTTTTTAACCGCCCATTGCTCTCAGTCCAAGATGCCCGCCGCTTTCGGTGCTGATGACTCGTCGGTAGAAATGGCCCTAGCCTGTTTGACAATATAACGAGAGAGCTACTCAGGACGCACGCACATGAGTATCCTATTAACTTGATAGGAAACCCCGTTGATCGCTCTCAAGACTTTCTTGTGTCTTCTTTGCGTGCTGATAGGGCACTTCTTCCGTCTTACATAGTCCCATTTGCTGGAAACAAAGCCCCCCTACGGAGTACACAAACGTCAATATAACCCTGGAGTCAGCAGCCGACGCGTGTGGGAATATTCTTTTGCATTCTTTCCTAGCCTCGATCTATCTTCTCACTCACTGCCAACTCAGAGAGATTTTCGTGCTATAAAGAATAAGATTTTCACATACTAAGCTGAGCTCGAGTGACGTGTCAATCATTTGCCTTGTTCTCTGTACCGGCGTCGCCTCATCTGCATGCTGCACTAGCCACGATTCGCCAATGTGCAGAGGAGGCCGGTCCGAAAGTGTGGCGGAGTCTGCAGGAACAACTGTATGCCCTGCTCTGATATATACAATATGAAGCGCAGTGCTAATGATGAGATAGTAAAAGTTGAGCCTAAAATAAATTTTGAGCGGTCAAGGATTCATACTTATAAACGTCATTTCTCAAAATCCGGTGTTGCTGCTTACCTCACTCCATTCACATATACAGCATTAAAGACCACCGTGAACTCAATAGTTCTTATACACAGATTCGATTGCCGTGATGATACTAAGGAACATTAGCTTTTAATCCCAAAACGACATTAATGAGGTTATCTGGCCTGGCGCTAGAATCCCGAACATCGTTGCACAATGTCCTCACACAGATTAGACCACACTCGGGCAGGGCGATTGCCTGAATCAAGGCCTATGGACGATGTCGTGATTTCGCCACATAACGGAGCCCAAGCCAGAGGTCACTTTGGATATACGCCTTCAAAATCCCACCTCCCGACCTCATCATCCGAACGCAGGATTCAATCTCGATCCAATGTCCGAGAAGAAGATCAGTTGATAGTCCGACCGATGTCAAAAGCATCAAGATCACTATCTAGCGATGACGCTGTACGCCCGTCGGGGCTACCGCGAATGACTGGTAATGCTGCGCCTTATAGGCGTCCTTCGGCACCTTCGATGTCCACTCGCTCGGATCTGCCACAGCCGTCATCTGGTACCACTAAAGTGAAGACTAGGAATCCCGTTTCTACTATAGACAGATCGAAAAGCATCAGTGCTCGTCCACGGAATGTTCTTCGCAGGAAAGGGAACTTTAGAAGAAAAGAACCAGATAACGAAATGACGGTTGATCAGCCGACTCTCGACACTTCAATAGCGCCGTCTCGACCATTGGCTCAGCCAGATCATCACTCTTATTCCGCTGCCCAAGATGTCCCAGATCAAGAGAAATCCTCTACTATCGCAACAAAACTGCCGAGAACGAACACTCCCAAGACAACAGAAAATGGTCAAACGCAGCAAATACCCAAGGAATTCATTGGACTTCGCACCGTGATCAACACAAGCAACCTCCCACCTCCTCCAACGCCCATCTTCGCTTCGGCCAGCACTCCTTCGACTCGTTATTCTGGATCACCCGGTATGTGGAGTAGTCGAGGTTCTACGCCAACCTCTCTGTCGTCTTATTCACCCGGCATCACTCAGCCTGCAAACTACAGGTTCAAGCAACAAAGTCCCATTCAGCTACGTCAGACGGCAGGGCTCCGAGTGACAACAACTCCTGTATCACAAATAGACCCTGATGAACCCACGATACTAGGCCCTATAGCTACCGATAATTACGCAAGAGCTGTGCATGTCGAGGTCCCTCCAATGCAAAAGACGAACGAGGTATTGACCCCTACGACAGTCGCATCACCTGAACAGCTACAACCTCCTCTGAGCTCGCGAAACAATCTTTACGATGGACAACAACAGAATATCAACAATCTACCGGCTTCTAAAACTACTTTGTTGGCATCGCCTGACATGGGAAGCAATGGTTCAAGTCGGCCTCGACGACCAAGCCGCGACGGAACCGACAAGTTAGAACAGGCCGTTTCTCCAGTGATTCGGAGCAATCTACCTGCCCTACGGACAAATGTCACTCACACACGGCGGAAGTCTGCAGACAAAGCGAACTCTCCGGAGCTATTGCGTGTGACTCCAGTCAGATCGGCCGCGACTTCTGTAGAGTCTCTTCAGTCGAACGTTTCGAGCCGTATCACCTCTCGCAATGATACCACACAGCTTCCACGGAAATCTACTCGGACACTGGTAAAGCTCCCAAAAGAGCCTAAAGCTCCTGCCAACCCAACTTCAACAAACAAGTTCAGTCTATTCAGCAAAAAATCAAAAGTTGACCTTTCTTCCTCCCAACCAAATACAACGGAGAAAGCTTCTCGCAAGGGACCAGCAGCGGGAACTGGCCACGAAGGCTATGGCAGGTATGCCCATCGAGGACGCAAACCAAGCATTAGCGGTAACAGCAATAGCAGTAGGGCACGGTCTACAAGTACTAGTGGTGGTGCATCGGTTGACAGCAGCAAGGGCTCTAACCGTCATGACGCAGGAATCGATGACTTTCTTCGTGAACGACTGGAACCAGTCATCATCAATGGGGGTGGAAAGGATCGAGATGAGCTTATTCGAACGCAGAGCGGGCAAAGCTTGAGTACCCTGAGCGTTACTTCGGCATCTGTCTCTTCAACAGTCAATGGCGGACCTATAATGGGAGGATACTCATCTGAGTCTTTGGTTTCAATGAACGACCAAAGCAAGTCAGGTACCAGAATGTTTAGCTCAGATACCAGTCTTCCCTCTCAAGTTGGCAAGAAGAAAGCCGTCAAACCGAAAATCATACGGATGGAGTCTGCACCTGCTCAAGTTTCGAGCCCAGACAGTAAGAGAAGCTTGTCTATTACGCAAGCCACCCCCAGAGCAAGCGAGGATTCAAACTTCTCTGCACTGCCGCAAATCAGCAAAGTCGCTTCCAAATCAGAGAGCATCGGTTCAACAAAGACCTCAACGACAAAAACCAGCCGGAGATGGAACTTCTTTCACAGGAGCCAGAAGAACGAGACGAAGCAGAAGGCTCCAGTGCCTGACAAGAGTACAGTCGTTGAAGCCCAGCTTCATGCACAAGTTACTACGGTTCCCAAATCTCGGCCTATCGCTCATTACGCACTTCTTGATGCCGATTCAGACTCTTTGGAAGATATCATGCATCGGGTGGAGGACTCACCTCCAAGTGACGACGAGGCATTTTTGCAGCTTCAACAGGGTCCTAAAACTGAACCGTCTTTGACTGCACGCCACGGAACCAGTGTCCTTCTTCCGTCGCCTCCTGCTATCTGGAAGGAGTTCAATTCAGAGCACCCGAGTCCTCCAAGGAATAGGCCAGCCAGTCCAAAAGTCTTCTTTCAGAAGGAGAATGAGACTGAAAGCCCAGGAAAAGGAGGAAAGAGGCGCAGCAGACTAGCACCAGTTGGGCGTATACCACGTGTTGTTTCGAGGAGAGACCGAGATCACAAGCCTCCTCCTCAGTCGTATTCGCGACCCTTTAGTCGCGATGAGGCGCCTTCGTTGACTATTACTGCCGGTCCTCCGCCGAATGTTCAAGATGCCTTTGACAGATCGAAGCTTAATGTCGCGACAGATCCTCTTCAACAGGGACCATTTTATACGGTGCCTGGTGCTTCGGGACCCTTCAGCGCATCGGCAGTCGAAAATGCAAGATTCATGTCAAGCGCATATGCGAACAATGAGTTCTTGCAATTCGCTCCTCGAAAACCATCTGAAGTCTCGAGCTCTACATCCGAAGGAGATTCCATTCTTGCGACTGTCGCTGTAATGGGTCTCAAGCCCAGCGGCCCTACGGATGAAGAGGAGATATGGGCTGAATACGATGATCTTGTAGATACTATGTTGTCGCCCAACAAGGATACGGTTTCAAAGCCCAAGAATCTAGGATCATTTGAACTGGCAAAGAAAGCGAGCAAGACTTTGCAAGCGGAGATCAGTGCCTCAGACGTCAATCCACGAGTTTCTACTGCTTCAGACACCCCCAGTTTTACTGTTGCTGATGCTTCATCACCTACGCGACTGAGCGACGCGTCAGTACGTCTACGCCGTTCCCAGATTGCTGCTGCCTTGCACACTTCCATAGCTCCGTCACCACAGGTGTCTTATAGTGAGCTCATTGCCGGCTATTCGGAACGCAACAAGAGCCTCTCTGATTTTGTTCCACCGGACAGTCCTGCAAAGCCGTCGCAGGAGGACAGCCGAACACAGCCTAAAGACCTTCAGTCGCCAACACCAACTAATACTTCTGACTTTGAGACGACTCGCCGGCGGAACACAATGCTGTTTGACATGGCCGAAAGAATGAGGGAGGGAGCAGCGGCACAGACAAATCTCAGGTCTGCCTCTCTTATGACCAGCAGGTGGCTCTCTTTTGGCCGTGTGCTATTCAGTCCAGCTCATAACCGCATCCAAAAGAGTGAATCAGAGTGCATTTTGATTCTCGATGGCTTGGGCAATGATGACTGGTCCTACTACTGCGCACTGACATATCCTAACGCCAACATCTATAACCTGAGCATACGCTCTGGTTCGTCTTCTTCCTCACCTCATCCCGATGCATGGAAGCCGCCATCTAACCATCACCTGGTTCATCATATCATCAACGGCACTGCATTTCCATTCCCCAAAGGATTTTTCTCTGCTTGTGTTCTTAGATTTCCTGCAGCGTCTTCTGAGGACAGGCAAAGACATATTCTTTCCGAATGCAAGAGGGTGCTGCGACCTGGCGGTTACTTAGAAATGAGCATTTTGGATTTGGATTTGGTGAACGTGGGTAGCAAGACACGCAAAGCAGTGAGGGGCCTCAAGGAGAAAATTTACCTCGCCGATCCAGATATCAGTCTCAAGCCTGCAAGCGACAACATTCAGCGACTGTTGGGAATCTGTGGCTACGACAATCTGAACAGATGCATGGTCAGCATCCCAGTAGCTGGAATGATGGGAGGATCGACCGGTTCGTCGAACTCCAATAACACATTGTCCGATCTTCCTAGCGCAGGGACTGGTCTTTCGTCGCAACTTTCTTCCGCAACGAGTGCATCGCAACCTCATGCGAGAACACCATCAGATGAGGCAGAGCCTTCCCTCGGTGACCTGCTTTCAGATCCATCCCCTTCTGCTACGAACGATGAATCGATCACAAAAGTCGTCGCTAGAGTGGGACGATGGTGGTATACACGTTGCTACGAGATCCCAGTCCTATCTGACCCGACTACTGACCAGAGCATCTGGTCTGAACGACGACTATTACGAGAGTGCCAGAAACGTGGCACCGGATTCAGATTACTTATTGCTTATGCTCAAAAGCCGAGCGAGAAGCGAAGGACCGTCAGTCTATGACGGTCATATCGTCCTACATTTTGAATTTTAACAGCGATAATTGCAGCGTTATCGATATTACGAGAAAGACGATTTGATATTGTTTTTATGACACCAACGATTTAACGACACGATACCGAATATATTAATCTCATGAATGATGGTGATGATTATGACTTTTCTTCTTTGGCCGCCAGATAGCCCCCTTTTTATTTTCTAGTGGAGACATATATTGATGAAACTATATAAAACGCATCATGGACCTCGCGGTCTGACTCTTCATGTTTGCATGGTGGCTGCTATGAGCGAGTTGCACTTTTTATTCGAAGTTTTTGCTTGCAATTTCTTTTGTGAATTTTTCCTTCTCAGATACCAACCATTTCTCTTCTTGTTCCGGGGATTCTTCTTTAATATTTTACCCCCTTTTGTTCTTTATTTCTTTCTATGTTCATATTTTATTCTTCTTACTGGGTGGCTATTCTCTTTCATATTGTACCGTGTTACTCTTTGAGGAAGTCTGTTCAGGCGGGTCTATGGATGGATGGATACTGGGTATCTAGGGAGGTAGCTTTAGCTGGATTTAATATTATATTGGATATTATTTTGAATTCACCTTAATTAGTTGTAAGGTTGTAATAATCATGAGAAATGTTCTCGAGCGAACTGTCAACTGGTAATTGTTTGGTATGCAAAATGGGTTGTATGGTAAAAATACATGAGGAAGAAGCAAAGAGGTAAGTAGAGCATTCACGGCGGAAGGCCTAAGGCAGTGATATGAGTAGTGAAAGAGGTATTGGTCCATGTCCTTGAGTCTTCAGGTATGAAGTGAAATGAAACGAATAAGATTGATTGCTCGGTATGGGCTCATTCGTCTAATATCCAAAAAACCGATAACCTATTTGCCGACCTTCGATTTCTTCTTCGGTCTCTCTTCCTCCTCTTCATCATCCATTTCATCAACTGCGTCGTCATCATCTGCATCATCCATCTCGGCATCGCTGCCACTTCCGCTGCCGCTACTTTCGTGCGCAGAGTCATATTCTTCGGCGACGTCGGAGTCGGAGTCAGCTTGGAAGTCTTCATCGACGGATTCCTCGTCTTCGTCGGCTGAGCCACGGTCCGGACGGACGTCGTCGTCGCTGGATAGGTCGTCGTTTTCAAGGGCGGCTTTGATAAGGGCAGCGGACTGGAGAAATGTTAAGACATGCTAAATAGCAAGATAGGGGATGGAAACACTCACATCGTCAACCATCTCATTCTTGATTCGGATATTCTTTGCCTTGAAGAACTCCTCAAGGGGCTGTTGTTCCTCACTATGTAGACGACACTGGTTAGAAGCGGTTTCAAGGCTAAAGGACAGAGATGCATACCGGTTGATATTGCTGAATTGGTGCTCTCCCAATCCTCCCTTCAGACTGACTGTGATATCAAATGTCCTGCTGGCGGAAATCGCTCCACCCACACGTGACATGGTGACCACTGAAATATTCTCGATCTGGACATATGTTGCCGGCTTCGGTACGAACATGAGACTCTTATCCAAGAAGTACAAAAGACCCTCGTTTGCTTTGATTGAGCACTTGACTCCGCTGTGTCCGTGGTGGCTGACAAAGTCCTTCGATGGCATGATAACTTTCTTGCCAGACAGACCGCGGAAGATCTTTGTAATGACTTGGTGAATAGGCTCCTCATATCGTGGCTCTAGCTTGTCTTTGTAGCGCTCCCGTAAGAGTTCCCTATAAATGATTGTAAGCCAATGATCTCGTCTTTCTGTAGATTGAAGTACGTACTCTGTCATGTTCAGCTCTATACTGACTTCCTCATCTAACTTCAACTGCATAACCAAAAAGGGGTATCTTGTCTGACCCTGTCGAAGGGGTGGATCCAAACCAAGGACGATCAAAGTGTGTGTTTCGTCGTTCTTAGGAAGCAGGAAGAATTTCTTTATCGACGAGTATTGAATCTTGTAATCGTATGTCTTACCACGCAACCGGAAGGACGCCTCGTACATATCAATATCGAACCGACCTCTGTATCAGAAGTGATTAGTGCATGTTAACAACCAACAGAAACTTTAACTTCATACCTAGGTGTAAGATGCAAGACATCCAAGAACGTGGCGTATGTGTCTCCAGCAACATCTCCAATCTCGGCCTTGTCCATAAGCGTCTCGTAGAAGAGATTGGCAGCATTTTGTTCCTCGACTTCCTCTTCTTCGCCTTCTTCTTCACTTCCTTCCTTTTTGACTCCGTCACCTTCGGCCTTCTCCTTCTTGAGCGCCGTACCAGGAATGTAGAATCGCATCTCAACCAACTCATCAGGACCAGCGGCAGCCTTCCGGCCGCGATTTTTTGTGCTTCCTTCAATATGACCATTGGCTTTCTCGTCTGCTGGCAACGCGAACTCGACGGCGACTTCATTTTTACCCGCCAGGTTTGTATTGGAGATTTCAGAGTAAGGAATTTCGAAAGCGGGACGGTTTTGGACGTTGAAAGAGAGTTCAGCCTTAGTAAATTCTGCTTTTCCCCAGTTCCATCCTCGGATAGCGTGTTCTCGTTGTTCGACGGCGACACCGTACCAGACTTTGAAAGCTTTGCTCAATCGCTCGAAGTCCTGAAGAGAAGTGAACATTAGTGACAGGTCGGGTACTAGTATCAAGGACTGAAACATACCTCTTGGTCAAATCCATCAAGTTGGATGACACCAGATGTTCGCGATAAGATCTTGAGTTCAAATCCTTTGGCAGCTCGACTCCACTGTGCAGCTCCAATGTTGCTACTGTCCAATGTGAATGTTTCTCCGCCACCTGACGGTCGCCATCCCATACCACTTTCTGCAAGTTTGCATTTGCCGGGCTGCTTGGACAGATCGAGATAGATGTTTTCGAAGCTCTCCCTAGGTAGAATGCATTAGTTTCAAGAGTTGATATACCGACCGAGAATTAATGAGCTCACATATTGGAGGTGCGACGAAGCAACGGATCAAAATAGCTTTGCTAT
This sequence comes from Talaromyces verruculosus, assembly GCA_001305275.1. Lineage (NCBI taxonomy): Eukaryota > Fungi > Ascomycota > Eurotiomycetes > Eurotiales > Trichocomaceae > Talaromyces > Talaromyces verruculosus. The sequence goes on from LHCL01000020.1 coordinate 405,776, forward strand.
TCAGAAAGTGAAAGAAGTGATAATTCAGTGATAAATCGCCTTGACAGTATTTGTAGTTGAATTGTAGTCAATGAACGTGAAATTGCTGTTTCGTGGAAAAAGTGAGCTCGAAGTGATATGCAAAAGCTCTTTCCTTTGCACGCGCCGCAGCAAGACGCGGCGCGGCGCGGCGACACCACTTTAACTTCCCAAAGAGGGTAAGTCTGCCAAGACCGTTGGTCAATCACATGACTTGACACCTCACAAGGCGGACTAACCATATCAGTATTAGTGCAAGTCTCTCCTTCAGTCAGGTTTCTGAGCTCTCACGTCTACTTCAATTCGACTTTATGATCTCCTGCCGAATCCGATAATACAACCAGCGCTCTGAAAGGCTGTCTTCCGATAGGCGAGATCGTATTAACTTTGATTATTAATGCCTACGCTCTTCTAGTTGTCGAGGCCCATAGATAGGAAGGATGCGATACCTTTGCTGTGTCAGAGTGCAACCATTCCAAATTTTACAAACCGATGCGACGAGGTATCTGTCACAGAAAGTGATATCAGCGGCTTTTCACCCGGATTACGTTTTCCAAGTTAAGGATGCATGGTGATAAGAAGTTTGCTGGAGAGCAGTCTGTCCTCTTTCATGGAATGGTCGCGATACGTGCGAATTAACTCTACTGCTTCAGCAAACATATTGCTACAGCGTTGTAAAAGTCTGACCAGGAGTTGCTTTTGACTTAGATATCCTTTCAATTGAATCAATGAGGAAACCATTGCTTTCCAACCGAATATTGCCCGACGACTGTCTCGGCTTTTCAGGGTTTCGGAAGGTTGATATTCATAGCGACAGTGTTTCCGGACCACTGTCTCGTCTTACCAGCACAACATTGCAAAGATCTGAGGCAACCGTGCACATTTCATTGATTTCAACCTGACGCATCTACCATGTTATCGGACCAACAAAACGCTTCGTAATCGACTCGTGCTTCTATTGGTATTCCGTCTTTGTATTCCGAGTATAGATCGTGCCCGACATGCCGAAGGCCTAGACGAATAACTGAAGCTATAGACCCTTGGATACTAACTAATACTACGTAGGCATTCACAACGCCATCAATAATTGAAGTACAAACCTGACATACGAAATCTGTAAGTATTGTACCGAAATTACAGCCGTCTGTGGCATGGGCTGTTTATCTCGGCACAGTGGGTCTTCTTCTGTACTTTTGATTGGCACAAATGCTCCGTGTCTTGAAACGGCACGGTATCAAAACAAGCCGGCGTGCATTAGCCGCGAGTCTGATTGGGTGAGACCAGGGACTAGCGTCACTCGCAATCTTATTCCTGTCTATTTAGTAATTTACATGGATAGGCTACGAGCTACTCCGTACATTAGGATGTCTTAGGCTTTTAGCGTACCATAGCCGTACGACGTGCAAGTCCGGGTCAGGGACGGACGGGAAGGTCATCCATTCTTTCCTTGGACATTCCTTCAATTCTTCCCTATTGATCCATCCATTCCACCTCAAGGCTTCAGGATCCTGGCTATTGCCAACTTCAGTCCCTGTTGACCATGTCATTCGCTTAACTGATTTTCTCAACTTCTCTTTTTTTTCTCTTTGGATTTACAACTTAATCGATTTGTGTGCTTTTACCAACTACACCACGCTCTCTTTCAACTCGCGACGCCGTCATAATTCATACAACCTCAATCAACAATTTCTTGCCTCCTTTCGAGTACTTCTGGATAATCGTTTGATCGAGAACGACGGATATTGGTGCAAAAGTAAATATTTTCGCCTGGATTGGTTTTCTCGTCACTGCCACAGTCCAAAATAGTAACAACATCGCGCATTTTTCAGATCGCCTCCCGCCTCGTTCCAATAGCATTCCTCACGTCTTCGCGTTCGGCAAGCTGTTACTACAAAAGCCACTGACGCCTCCTCCTTTGACACTCTCCCGTGTACGAATTACGATTACATCGAAAGATTAAATCTCCTCGTGCATTGGAAAACAGGTGCTTGATCGGTCGTCGCAACCTACACAATGAGGGCTTCCTCACTGTCTAGGCCTGCGACGGCACTTGCGGTATCTGCTCTTCTCAGCTCTTGGCAGTTGCCGATTGTCAGTGCATTCACAGCTACGCCCGTATCACAACCCAACCTCGATTTATCGCCATTAGGAAGAGTCGCGCTGACCGGTAACTTCGACTCGATACAAATATACTCATATCTAGAAGAAACAGAGTCGACTCCTTCGACCAATGGCTCTCAATCCTTACTCACGACTCTTCCCAATGGGGACATCACTACATTATTGTCCGCCGACGCAGATATCTTGGCCATGTGTTCGTGGACGCGTAAAGATGGAAGTTTCGAAGGCGTTGTCGTTGGAGGTAATTTCACAAGCTTAGGGGGCGTTGAGGCAGAAGGCCTGGCCTTATACGACCCATCGTCAAACAGTGTACGGAATATGTCTGGGCTGTCCGGTGTTGTGCAAGCTTTATTGTGTGACCAAGAGTCCGATTCAGTCTATGTAGGTGGTGAATACACGGTTAAAAACTCGACAAACGCAATGATCTGGAACGGTACCACTGGTTGGCAAGCGCTTCCCTTCGACGGGTTCAATGGTCCAATCTCATCCATTGTCAAGAACTCGGAAGGGCATATCATTTTCGGCGGAAAGTTTGATAGCCTAGGAAATGTGTCGACTTCAACCGCCACGAACAGCTCTCAGGTGGTGAACTTATCTACGGCCAACATCACGAGCGATGCCCAAACAAGTCTCTCTGGCTTCATCGACCCGCGCAATATCATTTGCAAATCAGGCGATGCAGACAGCTCTGGCAACACTTGGCTACTCGCAGACTATTCTCCTGGTTTCTGGGAGGCACAGATGGGCTTCACCTTTTACCCAAGCAAAGTTCGCTTATACAACACCCATTACCAAGGAAGAGGCACCCAGTCTTTCCGTTTCCAAGCTTTACCAGACACAGGCATCATGAACCTGACCTACACAGATCCATCGACTGGCGAAAAATCATTCTGCGACTTTGAATGCCCCCTCTCTAACGACACGTCTGAAACTTACCGCGACTTTGAATTAGTCAACCCCGTCGGTATGTCCGGGTTCATGATTCAGGTTCTGAGTTGGTATGGCCAAGGTGCTGGTCTTGACGGAATTGAGATCTTTCAGTCTCAGGTATTCACCTATGCTGTCAACGACTTTAATGAGCCGGCATGCACGGGTATTGATTTTCCAGCTACCTCCAACACAACGGGTAGCTGGACGGTGACATCCGCTGGTGCCTCAACGGATTATCTGATTGCCAATGCTTCCCAGTCTGATGTCTCAATCACATTCAAACCCGATATTCCTCAATCTGGAAACTACTCGGTCCTTCTGTACACCCCTGGCTGTTCAGATGCGGGCTCCTGCTCATCTCGAGGCATTGTCAACGTTTCGGCAACTTTCACATCAACCGAGCCGAATGCGAACCTCGACACGTCGATAATCTATCAGACTAATAACTTTGAGAAATATGATACCATCTATTCCGGCTACATTGAAGCAAATAGCGACAGCTTCCGTTCGGAGATTACCGTCACCCCAGTCGCAGGACAAGGAGATATTCAAATTGTGGCATCTCGTGTAGGATTTCATCTTCTCAACTCTACAACCGGAAACTTAAATGGCCTGTTTGACTACGACCCCTCGAATGTGACAGATACCGACTTCTCATCCGACAGTGTCGACACCGTTGGATCTAATCTGGACCATGGAGCCACTATCTACAGCCTCGTTCAATCTGGAGATGTTACTTATGCAGCAGGAAACTTTTCCGACTCTTCCATGAACAACATCCTATCGTTCACATCTAGTGGCAATGCTACATCCCTTAGCGGTGGTGGTTTGAACTCTTATGTGAAGTCCTTGCTCCTGCTTGACAACACGCTTTACGCCGCAGGAAACTTCACCAACACCGCCCAAGGCAGTGCGCAAGGCTTGAATCACGTTGCAGCTTATTCTCCTTCTAGCAAAACCTGGTCTCCACTGGGAGCAGGTGTCAACGGACCTGTCACTTCTGTCTTGTCATTCCCTATCAACTCAACCAATGGAACAACTGAGACAACAGTGGCAGTTAGCGGGTCTTTTGATCAGATTTTGGCATTTGGCTTTAATGCATCTATTGAGGTGTCAGGGTTTGCTGTTTGGGTTCCATCCCAGAAAAACTGGCTACAGAACTTAGACGTCAATGTGATGGCCTATTTTGGAGAACTGATGGCAACTGCTGATGTTGGCAATAACACCACGATCCTTGCCGGCTCTTTGGTGTCTGATGGTGTATCTTCTAGAGGTGCCGTATCTCTTACAAATTCCGACGGTCTTGCAATCCAGCCTCTCCCCGTGGACATTCAAGAAGCACAGACAAGTGGCTCAATTTCGAAACGAGATTCAGCCGCGCAAAACGTGTCCGAAGTCCTTGTGGGCTACTTTGATAATAGCAGCGGACGAAATCTGACGATCCTCGGTGGACAATTTACTGCCAAAGCTACTGATGGCACCACTATCCAGAATCTTCTTTTCCTGGACGGCTCCCACAACGATACTGTCACAGGCCTTCCTTCTGGGGTTGACAGTAACTCTACCTTCACTACTCTCGCAGTTTACAAAGACACTCTATTCGCAGGCGGATCAGTCACCGGCAGTGCTGGGTCGTCAACTCTCAATGGCTTCGTAGCTTACAACCTTTCAACACCAGGATTTGCTTCAACCCAGCCTCCAGCATTAACTGGAAAGAATGTTGTTGCCAACAGTATTGTTGTTCGCCCTAGTTCGACAGAGGTCTACTTCGGCGGTGTCTTTGATGCCGCTGGCGCCTTACCATGCCCTGCAGTATGTGTATGGGACACATCTGATGGTCAATGGAGTCGACCTGGCGTGGATATGCAAGGCTCAGTGACCTCACTTCAGTGGGCCAGTGACGATCAATTGATTGCTGCTGGTAATTTGACCATTGGTAGCAACCAGACAATGGTTGCAACATACGACACTAGCTCTCAAAAGTGGTCTTCTGTCGATGGTGCCTCGCCGTCTGAGATCCCCGGTGCGATCAGCGCATTCGGTCCTGCCGCTACAGACATGTCTTCGTATTGGATAGCTGGGCAGGCCTCAAATGGCTCGACCTTTTTGATGGAATATGACGGGTCCAAGTTCAACAGTGCCGGACAGCTCTTCGGCGCGTCTACAACCGTCCTTGGCTTACAAGTCGTCGGCCTCAGCACCAATCATAAGAGCACCGATTTGTTGAACGATGACCAGATTCTACTCATCACTGGACAGCTGGTCATTCCCAATTTTGGAAACGCCTCGGCCGCTCTGTACAATGGCACTGCATTGACACCTTTCATTCTTTCGTCAACTGCCAACGGGGAAGCAGGAACTATCCGAGAGATGTTTACAGAGAAGAAAAATACCTTCAGCGGTAAAAGTAAGTCCAAACTCTCTGTAGTAACTAGCTCTACGGGCACGAAACTAACATACGAATAGAATCCCCCCGTCTCTCGGCAGGACTTGTGGTCCTCGTTTCTTTCTGCATTGCCCTTGGATGTGTCTTCTTGATCGTTGCATTGGGCATCATCCTCAACAGAGTGCAACGATACCGACAAGGATATGTACAGGCGCCGACGGCATTCCAAACAGATCGGCCAACTAGCATGCGAAGAGTACCACCAGAGTACCTTTTCGACACGCTGAGGCAACGCCAATCTGGAGTTCCTACACTATAAAATCGCTCTCTCTTTCTCTCCTTTTACTGCCGTTCTGTGAATAGCGAGTGCAAGTCTCACTCGGCTGATTATTCTAATCTCTTTCCATCTAGCGTTTGACATTGTTGCCGCTGAAATTTATACCCTGCTATTGTTGAGTGAATCCCTTCCCCTGAGGGAATTTGAGTGGTCGGGCTCGCTGTGAATAATGCTCGATCCGTCTCTTGTTAATTGTCCGAGTTTTATCATGTACATATCTGGAGTATCGTCGTTGGTATAATGATAGTAATGCTAGATCAGTGTCTTCAATCAAATCTTAGCTCTTAATCCTTGACTCTTCAAGTAATTCGTGCTATTTTAGCGCGGCATGATCACGGGGTACCTCAATTTGAGTGTGCGGAGTAAAAAAGTAGACAGGCCTTGGCACTTGGCCAGACCTTTCTCTCGGGCGACTCATCCTCTCACCGAATCTGCGTCTCATCTGGTCTCGTTGATGTTCAGCAATTGTCTGCGCCCTCATCGCAACTCAGTCCCGCAAATGCACCGGTAGTAGTCGTGATCCATCGACGGTCGGCATGCGATCTCGAACAGGTTGGTAAGTCTAGCAAGCTATACACCCCTCTGCGGGGTTCCACAGATATCTAGACTATAATTGTATTCCATTGAATGTACTAATCGAGATACCACAGCTTAACATGCCGCGCTAGAAAGTTAAAGTGCGATGAGCAGTATCAGGCAGTTGGCGGTGGTGATGGAGGTGAGGGTGAGCAGAAACTGCAATGTACGCAATGCCGCAAGGCGTCGAGGGAGTGTCGACCCAGTGAGGGGATTGTGTTTCGGCATCAGCAGAATGCGTCGATGAATAATAAGACTGCGGACGAGGTGAGTGGTCGCGAGACTTTGAGGGGGTTTTATAATTATAAGAATACGTTTGGGGAGGATAGTGTGTGGCTTGATATTCCGAAGAATGGTATGAGATGGTTGCGATTGAATAGGTGGCTGTTGCTGACAGATTGACAGTCATTTTCGTGGATAATACAGACCCTCATGCAGGAGAGCTGGAGGCATCAATCCTGGCAAGTGATCCTAGTAAACATGAAGCAATTGCGAATGAATGGAATCACCGAAACTCAATGTCCACGCCCAACGACACTGCACTGGGGTTGAATGCATTATCAACTGCTGCCGCTGCGCAGCAATCATATTTCCTTCAACACTCATCTGTTGCATCGCCCGAAACCCCCGGTCTACGACATGCTACTACCAGTAGTGACCTGCGCGTTCCCTCGACTTCAACAACTCTTCATTCCCCTATCAAGGCTCTCAATGCGTTACTCCCTCCGACGTCTCCGCCATTGTCTATTACTTCTTCCTCTAATAATAATAATAATATTAATTTCTTGCTCAATCCTTCGAATTCGGGCTCACCTTCCGTTGACTCCGGCTTATCGACGTCACTTGGCCGCAGGGAGTCATCGTCCTATCATTCGGTGACGGCGAGGCATCGAAGTGCCTTGTCAAATGCGCGACTGGATGCAAAAGTAGAGACTGACCATGAAGTCGCTTTTCTGTTGCGCCATTTTGCCGAAAATCCGGGTTACTGGTAAGCAATTTTTCTACAGACCATAAGGATAGTACGATCTAACGTCCACAGGATGGATCTTTTCGATCTCGACTTTTACTTTTCATCTTTGGTCCCCGTCAAGGCTCTATCAAACCCGCTACTCAAATACGCGGCCTGCGCCTACGCCGCAAAACAACTCAACCGAGTACGAGGCGCAAAAGCTATAATGGGTGGCAATTGCTCCAAACAAGCCTCTATGGAACTATGGCCCGATGCTGAGAATGTAGATTGGGAATGGTACGGCGCGAAGTATTACGATAAGGCTATTCAACTACTCATGAGAGAGCTACAGCATGACGCTGGAAGCCCGGCACCATTGAGTACGCCCGAAGCGTTTGGGCAATGGCAAGCTGCTGAACTGTGTGACGGTGGGGGGCGGGCTCGGAAAAGAAGGAGGCGGTTTTCGAATAGTCGATTTTCAAGTTCGCATTCGGATGAAGTTCTGGCGGCAACAGCGATTCTTTCGGTCTATGAGTTTTTGGATGCGACTGGTCCTGCGTGGAATGGACATTTGAGTGGGGTCAAATCACTGCTTGATATTGCGGAGATTGGTATGATGCCGTTAGAACAGGAGTCATCTCCGGCAGAGGAAGTACTCCCACGGAAGAGGCCAGGTTTGTCGCGCGCTCGAAGGGCAACGTTTTGGAATTTCGCCCGACAGGATTACATCTCTGCTTGTAAGATTTCCTCCTCACGATTACAGTTTGTTAGTTTGTCTAACATGCGTTTAGTTATCAATGAAGGCCAAACTCGACTGAATCCAGAAGATCTGCAGCTCTGGACCGACGCTGGACTACAACTCGATAGTAACGGATTCGTTGTCCCCAGCAACACCGACGCAGAAAGCACCATGAAAGAAGACATGATCTCGAATGCATTGATATGGCTTCTATCAAAGATTGTCAATTTCATCGACGCCGGGGATCAGATCCAACTGGCCCCCGCAGGCGGTCCAAGTGAACAAGGCCCCATAGGCATTTCACAAAACACCTTACTCGAACGCTGGTATAGGCTACACAGTGAATTAGATGCATGGTACAGGGGCCTCCCCGACACATTCCAGCCATGCGCAAGGCTTGAGCCTGCTCGACGCCCACATTTACCGGCTGGCATTAACGACGACTGTCCCTTCGCAGAAGTATGGTATAGCATGCCCATGTGCGCGTCCACAATGCAGCACTACCACATGGCCCGAATAATCCTCCTCATCAATAAACCGCACGAATCCACTGCTCGTCGAACGACAGTCACCAATCGACTAAAGTCCTATCGCTCGATTGAGAGCGAGATTCGACTTCACAGTTACGAGATTTGTAATATCTCCATGTCGAGGATGGATGCTTCGTCGAGGATTCATTCTTTGCAGCCGCTGTTTGTCACGGGCCAATGTCTCACGGAGCCGCGGGAACGGAGGGCGATTTTGAGTCTATTGAGAGGTATAGAGGCGGATACGGGCTGGGCGACGGAGTATAGGGTTAAGCAGCTGTTGAAGGAGTGGGAGTGGGACGAATCCGCTACCATGTCCTAGCATCGGGTTGGTTGGTAAGCGACATTTCGGCATGAGCATCAGTAACGACACTCGGGAAAGCTCCTTGAGTGGTGAGGTGGCTTGATACTGGCATTGTAAAAGCAGGCGGGCCACTCACTACTAGATCTCGGTCCTCGCATCGAGTCCAAACGCAAGCGAGCGACAGACGAAGTGAAACCCCGAAAAATAGGCCTGAGGCTTTCCGGCTTTCTCTCTCAAACTTTTGTAAATATTTTATTCCAAAAATGAAAACGCAGTCTTACTTTCTGTCCGAGGCTCATCTGATCAGACAATCGCCCTACCTTCTCTATCTGATTCTGTGAATGCGGAGGAGATTCTACCCCACGTTGGCCTTGCCGATTCCCTATGGATTGTGGAGAAGAACCGCCAAACAGGAAAGTATGCCGAATTAGATGTGTGGAGTTGGATAGAGGCAAATCACGCGGGGTTTACTTTCTAAACCTTAGCTGTTAATCATGATTCGGGCGATAGATACGTATAGCTACATGATAAACATGCGTTGTGGATTGCGGGGAAATGGCCGAACGGAGAGTTGATCCGCTTGACTTGCCCTAACTGGACGTTCCAATGTTGAGGTGATAGGGGGAACTTATATACGGGAAGCTCGTCTCTCAATTACCTACCCAAGTGTCTCAATTTGTAGCATCTATCTATCCCTTTCAGTCCGGTCAATATGGAACTAGACGCAGACGTCCTCATCCTCGGCGCAGGCATGTCCGGCCTCAACTTCGCCATCCGCCTGCAACAAACCTACCCTTCCGCGACCTACACCATAATCGAATCCACCAACGACCTAGGCGGAACATGGTCTGTAAACACCTACCCTGGCTGCGGCTGCGATGTCGCTTCGCATTTCTACTCTTACTCCTTTGCGCTGAAGCCGGACTGGAGTCAGAAGTTTGCGTTGCAGAGGGAGATTTTGGATTATTTCCGGGATGTTGCGGATAAGTATGATGTTGTGAGGCATATAGAGTATGAGAAGAGTGTGGAGAGGGCGGTTTGGGATGAGACGTGTGGTGTGTGGGTGTCTGATGTGTTGGATAAGAGGACTGGTCTTTCTCGAAAGGTCAGGAGTAGGGTTGTCGTCTCGGCGGTGGGCGCGTTGTCGATACCTAGGGAATGCGAGATCGAGGGCGCAGACACTTTCAGGGGAGCATTGTTCCATTCGGCGAGATGGGATCATGAGTTTGATTGGAGTGATAAAGAGCTCGTTGTCATCGGTATGTCCCTCTCTTCTTCACCTGATGAACAAACAGTTAACGATGAGCAGGCAACGGCTGCAGCGCAACCCAATTCGTCCCCATCCTCAGCAACGGAAGCAACGCCCAAAACTACATCAAGCCACGCTCCCCAGCCAAACGCATAACCCAATTCGCGCGCCAACCACACTGGCTCGCCGAACGGCCCAACCCCATCTATTCCAGATTCTTCAAATGGAGCATGCGCTACATCCCTCTCGCAATGCGCATGTACCGTTTCTGGCTATACGCAGACATGGAGAAGGATTTCTTCGGCTTTCATCTACTCAAGGGCGTAAAGATTCGTCGAGACTTGACGAATGAGCGGTTGGAGTATATGAAGCGCGCGGCTCCCGAAAAGTATCATGCCGCCTTGACCCCCTCGACTGAGATTGGTTGTAAACGCAAGGTTAATGATACGGATTACTTCTCGTGCTTGCATAATGAGAATATGGAGCTTGTATGGGATGATCCTGTTGTTGCTGTCACGGAGACGGGGGTGCGTACCAGGTCGGGCAGGGAGGTTCGTGCGGACGCAATTATATTGGCGAATGGTTTCCAGACGCAGAAGGTGTTGTGTCCGTTGGATACAGAGATTAGAGGCGAGGGCGATATCAGTCTGGATGAACATGTTAGTCCCCTCCTTTTTCTTCGGTATAGGTATGTACTGACTGGTGATAGTGGCAACAAGTCTCCAACGGCCATCCACAAGCCTATTATGGCACCTGCATCTCACAATTCCCCAACTTCTTCGTCATGATGGGCCCCAATACCACTACAGGCCATCTATCGGTTATCTACTCGACAGAATGTCAAGTAAACTTCAGTCTTCGCGTGCTCAAGCCCATTCTCCAAGGCCCCTCTTTACTATCACTATCGCCCAAACCCTCAAGCGTCGCAGTGACCCTCGCAGCGGAGCAGAATGATAATACCTGGATCCAACGTCTGTCCAAGAATCTGGTCTGGGCCTCGGGTTGTACGAGCTGGTACATTGATACCAAAACCGGACGGAATACGATGCTTTACCCTGATTGGCAGTTCAATTTCTGGCTACGGAGTATCTTTGTGCCTGTTAAGCGTGATTTTGTGTATAAGCAGAGTGCGAAAGAGGTGGTGCCAGCACAAAAGAGTGGCAAGACCAGAAGAAGGCAGGGGAGCCAGTTGTTGTGGAATAGTGCGGTGGTGGCTTCTGTTGTTGGGGCTGTGGGTTTGGGGGCTGGGATTGTGCGTGGGGATATCAAGGTTGATGAGGTTGATGAGTTGGTCAAGAGGGTTTCGAGTGAGCTTAAAGGGGCGAGTGAGGAGGTTTTTAGATATTTGACTTTCAAGGTATAGACTAGACCTCTAGTATAGTTGCTTTTTTTATTGCTATCATAATCATGATTCATCATATTCAAGTCTATATCAATCAGTTGATAAGTATGGGTACATAACAGCATTAATGCAACCTCCTCAATGCCTCAATCATCTTCTGCACCGACTCCAAATCACCACTACCAGTAACTCCTAGTATCTCTTCTTGAACAGCTGTATCGCAGTCCAAGAAGCGTTCGATAAGTTCGCCGTCAACGAATCGGAAAGGCTCCTCGGCTTCACGTACGGTCGATCGAAAAGCCCTGAATTTGTTGAATGGCATGAAGCCTGGAGAATCGACATAGGCTGCTATGGCTCCTTGAAGTCGCATCAGGAAGTCTTGATGCTCTGGTTGGATTAGTGCGAAGAGATAGATTGATCCTTCGACCTGTAAAAAATCAGTATCAAGACTTCCAATTGCTTAAAAGTGAGTCATACCGTTCCCAAGAATGCCCTTGGAGTAACCGCCATGTTCGACGTTTGAGGGATATTCACTGGTCGAATGCGATTGACCATCTCGCCTAGAAGCAGTTCGCTAGTCACTTCTAGTCGTCGTCGATCTTCTTCTGTTATACCATCGACATTTCGACGAAGAACAATCAAATTACCCTCTGCGTCACTGACAAGCCACTGATTCGATCCGATATCTGCAACAGCCGTAGTCCATACAGTCGCAAAATGACGAGCGACTTCCTTTGCTTCAATCGTCAAAGCATCGGTTTTGTTGCTCTCCACGATAGATATACTCTTCATCAAATCCGCGACGACGATTGTTTTATCGGTAACAGCAATATCAACAGGAGCAGTCGATGTGCGGTAGGTGGCAACTTTCTGCAACGAGTATCTTCCTGTTTGTGGTTGCCCTGCCACTTCGAAGATGACCACCTGTATACTATTAGCCTGATATATAGTCCAGTGTTTGATTTGACTTACAGTTTTGATAAGAGCTGCAACGATATAATCGCCCATCATAGCCAATGCTCGACATGCCCCCTTCACCGGGTGCTCTAGGAACAAGGACAGCTTCCTATTGGAGTCAACTTCAAACAGCAGGATACGCCCACGTATGGACTCTGCAGTCTCATCGTCCAAATATGCTGTACCGACAATAAATCTATCCTTGTAGATAGGCTCGTCATACCTATCCTTGCCGACGACCATTTGAGCACGGATAACACTTTCAACAAGCTCGTCCGGCTTTAGATCAAACGAGTCTAACTTTCGGAACATGATCTCATCAGCGAGCACAAACTGACTTTCAACAATTTCAGCCCCATCCTCTAAGCGACGCTTGATAGTACCAATTCCGAACGCTGACTCTGTTGGTGAATATGCTACCCTTCGGACAGTTGCTTCAATGGGTAGTGTTTGGATTTGGGTTGTGCGCTCCTTGTCTACAAGGGCGATTTTGAGATCTTTCGACGTTGCCACTGCAATCGCATCTGGATATGCCTCTGCGTTGAAATGGCAAACACGCGAGGCGCCTTCTGAGTTCACAGCCGAGTAGATTATTCGCCCCTCAGAAGCATATATCAAACTAGGGTGTTCGCATGTGGTAAACACGTTATAAAGTCCATCGCCTCGAGGCAGTTTCTTGAAAGTGGGTTGCTCAGAGCCGAGAATCAACTTGTTCGTACTGGTCAGAGAATAGTTGTTGGAATCGTAAGAGAATGTCACTACACTGCCGTCCGCCATGGAAACAAACAATGTCGAAGGACTGTCTGCCAGAATTTCTGCCAAAAGAACAGCCCGTGGGAAAGCTTCACTGGCGATGCCAAGAGATTGGCTATGTAACTCTCCGAAATCTTGCAAAGATAGAACAGCCACTTGGGCTTGTTGTGGGAAAGCGGTGATACAGACTTGCGATGGTGCCGGTGGAATAGTGACTCCTGAAACTTGGTTGTCTTTACCAAAATCCTTTTGTGATAGGACCTTCAGGTCCCCAGTGATATCTAGAGTGGCTAAAACCTGTCCACCAGTCACGACAACAAGTCGCTCATCATTGCTTGCCGCTGAAGTAATCGTTTGGCCATCTGGCGACCATTTTGATGTGACCATGCCACTATCCGTATCGGCTATGCTCACGCCGCTTTCTGTGACATGCACGACACGACCGCCGGGCAAGTTGCTCGAAAGCAGAGTATTTTCTGCCAGATTCAAGCCGAGGAAGTCATCCAGCTCTTCCACTTCGCCATCCGAACTGAACCGGAAGACTCTGGTCTCGTTAACAAAGGTGACCACCAGAGTATCCGAAAAATCACCCGGGCTAGAGACTTGCAAAGCCCACATGTCCGTAATATGCTCCATCTCGCCTAAAACCCCCAATTCTTCCATGCCCACACCACTTCGGACGCTTCGCAAAGTGCCGTCATTGAATGCTCCTGAACCCGTGACAATACGAGCTTGGCCTGATGAAAATTCATGAGTGTAATTCTCCCCTTCGCGTGTACCGAGGTCCATGATAGTAAAATCCAAAATTGGAGCAATATTCGATATCGTCTGAATAATCTCAAAGGAGCCTTCGCTGATCCGAATAACCTGGGAGTCGCCTTGATGGGAACCGACAAAGGTCATTCCAGCGCCTAGATAGATCAAAACGGATGCTCTTGACGCCTCGCCAAGATAGTCGAGCTTCCAGCCTTCCACCTCGTTGTGAGAATCCAGGACCAACATTAAGAAGAACAGACGGCCGTAATCGTCGGCAAGAAGCCATCGCTGACCGTCCACTTGCACCCATGCAACAAAGATCGTAGCTTCATCGAGGGGATTTGAGATGGTTTCGTTTTTGGCATCGTCGATATACTTGATGCACGTCTCACCGAGAACCAGTAATCCACCTATCTTGTCAGCAAAGAAGGGTTCCATTGTCAGAGGGACAATCACTCACCCAAAGGCGCAGGAACAGGAATCAAATGCGACGCCCCCAAATCCAATTCCTCCGTAAAATCCTCCGTCTCTTGAAAGACCGGTTCCGCAGATGCCTCAAAGGACAGTTCCCTAATCTTCAACTTCACTTTCCGCTGATTATCTTCATGCAACAGCGCCAAGCGAGGATGTGCTTTGCTTTCCACATGCAAGAATGCGGACGATCGAACCATCAACTCGTCTATCCTGGTCACCATGGGTTCACCCAATTCTCCGATTTGCGGCGTTGGCTCGTCGGGGATACTGTAATGCAACGTCTTCAGAACCGGTGGTTTGCCTCGTTTCTTATGTGGTTGGATGATCGGTAAAACTGTGATCATACCCTCGAAGATCTCTAATGTCATGTATCTCCCACTCGGATCGATCAGACATCTGTCACCGTTCTGACAGGGTCGTGAAGCCTTGTCGGCGAGATCTACATAGCTTCGTTCCGTACGGACTCGTCGTTTCTCGCTGTCCCATTTTAGTGTGAAATAGGTGTTTTGATCTGTACCGACGAAGAGATGATCTGTTGTTGAGTTGGCGGGAGCCGGTAGTCGGGCTAACATCGAGACTTTGGCGTATAGGGCGCGAGAGGTAGTGAGTGTGAGGCCATCGGGGGTTATGGAGTAGAACTCGAGACGGGTTCCTTTTCTGTACAGAAAGAATACATTAGCGTGTTATCTCGGGGTGGGGAGAATTGGCAGTCATACGCGACAACAAGACAATCTTCATCTGGCTCGAGAAAGTTGAGCTTCAGCGCGTGCCGCACGCTGCTGGCTCGATGAATTGGGACGACGTAGGCCATGATGATGTACGATAGGTAGTAAATAAGCACTATTCGAGATGATATGTGCTATCGCTCGGTCGGTCTGATGTCTGGATCGAAAGGATCGTCGAGTGCTCTGCTAGGCAGTGGACCTAGGTCAGGTTGTTGTACCTATCGACGCAGCCCGCAGCAGTGAACAATCTCAAGCCAGTACGAAGTGGAATTGGAAAGTCCCTGTCAGACACACAACACGACAAGAGAAAGGAGCATGCTAGTGGGGTTGATAAGCTGGAAGTTGCTAAGCAAGTTGTTGTACGGAAGACTCCAGCCGCCACTAAATTTCTGGAGAATGACGTCCGCTCCGCTTGTTAACTCCGGTCTCTACAATTTACGTTCAATGAAGTATGAATAATCAAATAAATTCCAATTGACTATAAACCGCAAGATCAATACAAATGAAAAGCGCAAACTCCGATCCAGTCCATCGCCCAATGCACGCACTAAATGCCAGAATAAAAGAAGAAACAGCCGATTTTGAGACAAAGGGTATGAACGTTATCGTACTTGAGTGGATCACCGACGAGAAATTTCGCTCAAATACTTGTAAACAACCGAAAAGTCCTTTCCAGGATGAATATCCTCAACAGCTTCGTATAGGCCGCGCGCGGTAGCAGCCAATTCTAGGGGGGCACCCGATTCTTGAGCGGCATCAATCGCAAGCTTGAGATCCTTGCGCATTAATCCTATCCCGAATCCGCCTTCGTAATCACGACTAGCGGGGGATTTCTCGACAACTCCAGGGACAGGGTTGTTAACTTCACTCGGCCAGCAGCGACCAGTCGAGGAATTAATCATCTCAGCCAGCACCTTCGGGTCCAGACCCCATCGAATACCGAGATTCATCGCCTCAGCAACGGCGATGTTGTTGATAGCAAGGATGTAATTATTAGCCAACTTGCCGCTTACGCCCGTCCCCTGCTCACCCAGATGCCAGGCTTTCTTGCCCATGAGCGCGAGAACGGACCTGACGCGCTCAACTAGAGCGCCGGTTTTGGACGAAGCGCCGAACATGAATGATAGAGTCCCGGCTTCGGCGGCAACGACGCCACCGGACATGGGCGCATCGACGAAGCGGCCTTGGTTGGGTGCTTGGACGGCATTGGCGACTTCTTTGGAGGTGACGGGGTCGATGGTGGAGCAGTCGATGAAGAGGCGTACTTGCTCAAGCTGGGGGAGAGGGCCTGGCTTGAGGATAGAGTGGAAGACGTGTCGGACATGGACTGGTTGGGGGAGACTGGTGATGATATTTGTCTGCATTATGTCAGTTAAAGTTTTGCTTCCAATGGCGTTCTAGACTTACTGATTTCTCGGCAACTGTTCTGGCACTGTCAGTCAACTCGACAGGTCCGGTGCTGGTCGTCTTGGCCTCGTCGACGAATTGGCGCATAGCTTGTTCATTGACATCGTGCACGATCAGGGTATCTGACGCCGGGATTTTGGCGCGTAGATTCTTTGCCATGGGGTAGCCTGTTGTCGTCAGTATCTTGAAAACAGTGACTGCATGTCATAATAAGCGCATAATACATACCCATGCGACCAAGTCCAATAAACCCCCAAGTAGCATCTCGGTGCAGCGAAGTCGAGAAAAGTCGTTGCGCGCGAGAGGCAGTCTTGAGCGATTTCCCCAGAGGGAGTGCACGTGCGGGGATCATGGTGTCGTGTGAGAGTTTACAAGCATACAAGTACAGGAACCTATTCTAGAGACGGACGGGTGTTTAGAGAAAAAGGTGAGAGAGAATTGGAGAAGTTAAAAAAGGTTGAGGAAAAGAGAAAGACAGAAGAAAAGAGCAGGCGACCACACGACCTTTGTAGCTCAACCACCAGCACGAATTACTCCATACGTAGTACAATGCTCCAGCCCATACGACTGCAACGCGGGGACACCCAATCACAAACCAAGATATCGCATAGGTTCAGGAACCAAGATTCCCGATGACTCTGCTCTGCTACTTTCTATCCTAGAACGGGTATAAATGCCTCGAGCATCCTTGAAGATATTGGCTGATCGAGCATGGATGCGGGGACAGGCGCGGGACAGTCTGCTCCGTGAGTGCTACTACTAAGTGCTTCATATGGGTTGGAGATGATAACAGGCATGGGGTTTCCGGTTCTTGCCGATACGGTTTACACGGCGGACTAATGCGATTGTTTAATAGTCCGAGTATGCTATCAGCTCATACAACTCGTAAGAAGTTGTAAGTAGAAAAATCGATCAATGTGATGATTGATCCCCGCATAGAAAGGGATCCGGGGAGTTGGGGATGCGGGCCTCAGGCTGCTGGGTGGATGCCTCAAAGCTAAGGCCACAGTGGGTAGTGGCGGCTGGAAGCGGCTATGCCTCGGACAAGAGGCCGAATTAATTCACACCGAGGATATAACTAACATATTGAATACTCGATAGAATAGTATTGTGATACTGATATACACGAAGATAAAACGCTTCATTATACTGATAGATACAATAGTACACCTAGTATATGCAAACAAATCTATTTAAACATCGAACAATCAAAGGAAATGGGAATCTCAAGTCTAAATCTTCTATACATTAATCGCACTCCATTCATCATGCTCCTCCCGGTGCACCCCCTTGGCCCGGAGACGTAGGACTACTCACAGACCCCGTAAGATACTCAGCCGGAACCTTGGGTACCCTCGGCGAATTCGCTGTCTGCGCAACTGCGCGCTGATGGGCGCGTAGCAAATCCCGTTGTCGCTCTTTCTCACGACTTGACGCTGTGCCACCAGTGAGACGCCGCATGCCGCTGCGAATCATAGACTCCAAGGACGATGTCCCCTCTGAGCCTTTACGAGCGAGATTTGTTGCCTGTGTACTCCGCGATGTTGAAGGGTGTAAACCTGCACGTTCGTCGACATCGGAGAAGCTTTCTTCGACTTCGCTATCGGAGAGTAAGGTTGACTCCATAATAGGATGAGGTGACATGCTAGTAGCTGACAGACTCGGGGTGTGATTGACCAGGTGGTTAGCTGGTGACGTTACGGAACGACTGTGCATCACAGGTCGCAATCCACCGCCAGGTGCTGAAGTAGGCGCTGGACCAAGGGCAGGCGAAGTCATTTGAAACACGCCATCAAGTCTAGTCGGTGGCCGCGATGTCTCGGCAAGACCATTATGGAATGACGACGAAGAAGGGGTTCGCGCAAGAGACTTTCGAAGAATGGGTGCAGTCTGCTGGTCGTAAAGACTGGCCGATGTATCCGCAAAGCTACCAGGATAGCCACGCATCTCCGAGAAAGAACTCATGGATGGTGTTTGGAACCCAAAATCATCCTCATCAAAAAAGTCATCTAAGCTGTCCAGCCGCTGAACAATCTCACCCATGTTTCCATCAGTTTGTGTGTCGATGGATTTCATAGTATCTGTCCGCATCGACGAAGGGTAGAAGGATTCGCTGTAATCCTCGGTACTAAACTCAACATCCGGAGTTGCCACTCTCTGTGCTTCCATACTATCAGCTTCTGCGCAGGTATAAAACACGGCGTGGACATTGTGACGTGTAGTAGCCGACTGCGCCGCGGGTATGGGAATAGACCAGCCTGTAGGTTCAGGAATACCGTACAGACTCTGTATCCGCTCGTACTGCTTTCGGATTGCCCGAGAAGAGGACGACGACGCCATACTCATGCGTAAGTGATGCTTTTCCATTGGGTTCCCGGACACGGTCATAATATGGTCCATGACCTCTAGTGCTTGAGGGCATAATTCTGTCTGAAGCAGTCGAAGAAGGGGAGAAATCAAATCTGGACCATGGGAAGTAATCTCTGGTCGTCGCATATCCATTTCTGGAATCAAGACACTCAAAATGCTCAATGTCTTAACTCGGAACCACTGCGTAGCATTCGTCAAGCAGCCCATCACAAATACCAAACTCTGCACCTCCTGCGCTGGGAAATAGTACGAGCAAATCTCTGATATAATATGCTGCAAGAAATCCTGTTCCTTTTTCCATTGCGCATTGGCAAAGCCAACCAGACAGGCAGCCAGTCGTTCAAAGCCATGTCGGTCGACTACTTGACCTAAGAGATTCGCTCTCTCCATGATTATTGGATCATTTGTCTCTGCATCAAATTGGTGGAGAAAGTGCGGAATGTTGGCCAGAATCGTAAAAAGTAACCGATTGCTCTCACCGACAAGTACATTATCCGGTAGGGGTGTCAATCGGTGCAGCAGACTCAAAGTCTCGTTAAACGACTCTGAAGACTTCAGACCCTTGTAAACCAGATCCTGAATTCCAGTAAAGGCTCCTTCCCATCGAGGAGGCTGCGCGCTACTTAATGTAGCCACGACGTCGGGATCACCCATGTCAATCTTATCGAGCAGTTTCTCAAGCATCCCGATGCTTTCCATAAATTCAACCTCATGTATAGTATTGAGGCATGCACACGTAGTCCAGAAGAGCTGAGGATATTGCATCAGATCAGCTGGTGCCAGTGATTTGATTATAACCTTCAGAGTGGTGAGTATCTCCATGGAAAACGTCTGATAGTCGGTTTCTTCGTCGGCAATTGTATTGGAAAGCCGCGCAAGCATATCCGCTAGCATCTTTGGTTCCAAGGATTTCGAAATACATCGGAATAACTGGAAAGAGCGGCAGGCTAAATGGCGGACAGGACACGATGTAGCCCAGTTAAGAGCTTCCTTAGACCAGTGATCGCTAATATCCTCGTGAACAAGGTTCAAGAATTGAACAACCTGTCGCGTCACAAAGGTCATACCAGGCGGGACTCGAGTACCATCTTCTTCTTCTTTGCCATGGTTATCCTCGTACTCCCACGTGACTGATGTGTCACTCTTACGAATTGAGTCGACAAAATGCTCAATGGCTTGTCGCGCTTCGGCTGAAACCTCATCCTGAAGCTTAGAAGAAACTAGCTCGTGAATGAGATGAACAAGCATTTCCCGAGCTTGCTCCTGCACCGTGAAGGTGTAATGATCCCATAGAATTAGGACCACATGTAAAAGCTTGATCACATCTTGTACAGCCAGTGTAACAGGGCCGACAATCAAATCCACAAGGAAGATCATCGAGAGTTGTCCCATCGATAAGCCGGCCTAAGGTAATTTATTAGCAACCAATGTTCAGTATAGTGTATGTCAAATAGTTACCTGTTTGTTACCAATCGGTAGTATCTCGTTCAAATTGGCAACGTAGGGTAGCCCCCGGCAATCTGGTGGTGATTCGACTTCATCCTTCCGTTCTTGTATCATGTACTTAGGTGCGACGTGTAGCAAGAAGAATTCAATGACTTTGGAGCCTGCTGGAGTCGACGACAAAAACACCACGATTTGCTTAGCATATTCGACAAAATTCTGTTCTTTGCGTTCCAAACACAGACTGATGATGAAATCGAGAATAACTTGGACATTTCCTCCATGAGGTCCGGTAGCTAGTGACTGCCAAAGAGCTTGCACTTCATTGGGCAGAAGCTTGCACCGAAGGATGGTGATCTCGAGCATATTGACAAGGAGCATATACGACCGCGGAGTGGGTTGTTGATTGGGGTCAACTTGTAGCTCCATCGCTTGTACCCAAGGCAAAATCGCGGTCACGACATTTCGTTGGTCATCAGTTGACATGGCTCGAGTGAAATGTCTCGAGAATTCAGAGAATATGAGAAAGCCTAGATCGGAATATTGCGATGCGAGCCGTTTTGAAATCTCAAATTGAGCAAGTTTGTAGACGGCCGTCGTCTTATCAGAAAGACTGATATCGAAATCTTGAAGCCGAGAATTCTTCTGTTGCCGTTCTTCCAAAATGCGTATAAGCTTTACTGCCTTCGTGCGGATATCTCTTTTTTCATTGCCCAGCATATACATGACAACCGCAACTATTCTCCAGAATGCCACTGCATAGTCAGTCTCTTCTATAAGGACTTGATTGACGACTTCAAAATAGCTCTCCAGAGATTTTTCCCCAAGACGCCTGTCTCGGTCAAAACCGTAGCACAGATCTATCATGCGTTCGAGTAGGAACGGATATTCCTTGTTATGAGTAATGAGGTTTTTCAATGCTCGTCGACCGATGGTATGCAGTTTGTCGCTAGGGGTGTCGAAAATACTGCCGATCCAGACTAGCATTCGGCTCACATCAAATTGAAGAATTGACCCGCCTTCTGTTGTCGTACTTATTGGTCCAGCCTATACAAAGAGTTAGCTTCCTCGATCAATTCGGGTCTAGTACAAGGTTAACTTACACATAACGACGACATTGCGCTCAGCGCCGCAGATTGAAGGTTCTTCTTCTCAATTTCTATCAAGGCCGCCGGATTCCTCAAGTCACTTGGATCGTTGTGTTGCGCGATGGCAAATCGCCTCATATTGTCTTCTCTATGAGCAATTTGTGCCTGGCTTGGCGAGTATCCGCACCAGCCTTCCATCAAGGAAAAGGCAGATTTTCGGGACTCGAACGGCATCCAGCGAGATGGTTCTTTGGTACGGTTGATACCTTCAAAAAGCTCCTCCATGAGTCCGCAGTAGTGATAACGCAGGCGTTGAAATTCCCAGTCATTCTGTACTTCCGCATCGCTAAGGAATAGGCGCAAGTCCTTTGCATAAGTTACCAGGTTATTGACGATCCAGTCATCATTGAATATCTCCGCTTCTCTGAGAAAAGTGGACGTAAGTTTATACACGTGAGTAACTTCAGTACGTAGGCGATCTGTTTTGCGACTGCGACGAGGACTGCTTGGGGTGCGATTGTGAGTGCCGATGCGCAATTTTGCCTCTTCATTGCATGTCGTCACTGCATATTGTAAAGATTCAAGGAGCGTCCTGTACAAAGCCTTGTTTATCGAGCCCAGTGCTGCAACAATAGCTTCTCTTATCGAGTCAAGTGAAGCGGAGAGTAGCGGGATCACAAATGCAAAGAGGGCTCGAGCGGATCCGATTTTATCTTGTGCGGTTTGCGTTCCTTTGGACGTCTTGCGTGCATGTTCCGCATTCGCCAGCTGACTCTGAGATTGAGCCCCAACATTGCTCAGCGTGGTACAAGCCATCAACAGATAAAGCTTCCATTGCTCAATCATAATCTCGGCTGGAGATCTAGCTCGGCCTAAGGATCGTCCTTGCGCCATGTCAAAGGTTGCGTACTGTTGAAGTCGCTGGCTCTCTGCCAAAGAAGTTATGTTTCTGTGCATCTGTACCAGTCTGGCGCACACGATTTCTCGAGCGAGAGTGACCGCAACCGGACACGTATCGAAGCTGACACGAATGATATTTGGAAACACCTTGACCCATAGGCTAGAATCGTAAGAAACATCGCTGCTACAAAGTTCAATCAGCGTATTTTGTGAGGTACTCCTTCGCTTGCCTTTCTGAAGACGACTCCGCTCCGCGATTGTCAAGTGTTCATCGTTGAGGTCCATGATCTGGTGCGAATCTGCTTCAAGAATTCGAATTATTCTAGTGTTTTCTTTGCCTAGCGCGCTATCGAATTCCGTGACGAGTCGGAGCACAGAGATAGCAAAGCGGCGAACCCTGCGAGACTGAGAGCACAAGAAGAAAATGCCATGTGCTTCAATCTCCTCGACATAGGCGAGTACACTAGAAAGATCAAGCTGTAAAGCCCGGGTTCCGGAGCCAACACTATTTTCCGCCTGCTCAGTTGCGATATCTTTTGTCTTCTGCTGGATTTCTTCAATCCAAATTCGTAAAAGCTCAACATATAGTGTCAATGTAGATTCGATATGACCCGGTCCAAGCATCCCTTCATCCGACATGGTAGAATACCGGGCATCAAAGTTAAATATGAATCGTGCAAATCCAATGGTGACCTGCTGGGCATGCATCTGCCGTGCTATTGATTTCAGAGATTCCGCCGAGGATCTGGCTATATTGGGCTGAACATGTGCTGTTCCTGTGCAGAGGAGATTGATCAGAGAGTTGAAGGGTATATGGTCGGACAAGCATCTAGGAAGTACTTGAACAGCTACATGAAGCAAATCGTAAAAACTCTGCCTTTGTTCAATAAGGCTCGCATGGTCATCGCGTCGGCCGAAACTGAACGCTTCCGATATAGGAGTCTTGGGTGTAGAGCCGCTGAATTTCTCATCAAGAGCTGCCTGTCCACCAAAGGTATTGTCACAGAGGATAGTGATTTTCCCTAAGATTTCACAGAATTGCACGTAATAGTCCTTCGCTACGTCGTTAAGTTTAGAAACATCGACTGGCCGAGACAAAGCCGAAGGATCCGAGGCGACTGTGCGAGGTCTGGGATCTGCTAGGAGCTGCGGTCGAGGCGGAAGCAAGAAGTTGGGAATATCGACAAAGACGGTGGAAATAGGACCAGCTGGAAAAGGAGGGTATAATTGATCCCCGTTTTCGAGGTCACACATGATTGAGAGAAATGATCGGATTCCTACCACCATTTTCTCCGGCTCCATTTGTTCTATTTTTAATTCTCTTCCTGAGAGGAAAAGATCCGAATTGATGAGAGGGAAAATGATATTGCGGAAACATAGGTCTGGGAGCTTGAACCCTATCATGCGTATGAGTTGAATCAAAGGATCAGCCACGGACGACTCGGTTGTAAGGTAGGTTCTCTTTCCTGGTGGCAGGGCAACTTTAATGACTTCGTCAACTCGTTTGAGTGTGATATTAGGAGAGTCTGGGTATCTAAAAAGATATGTCCATAACAATCGGCATAGAGCTTGAAGCGCCAGACCTCGAGTAGGCCGATCTCTAAGGCGTGCCGGCAAATTGAGTGCAATGGAAAGCCATTGACTAGCGAAAGCATCCTTGGAAGAGACACATAGCAAGACTGTTTGCAAAGGAAAAGCAGTCATCCAATGCCGGGGTTTGGCAATCATCTGTAAAAGCCGTGGAGTTATTATTTCCAAAAAGTCCTTCCACAGTGGATGGCCCACGTCGCACGCGGGATTGGCTGCAATTGAGATCAGAACTTTCTCAATGATATAGCAATAGGCTTGTTTGACTCGTTGCCCATGAGCGTTGACAAATAGTCGGGCTAATGATCTCATATATTCGCACGACTTGGTCCACGCCTCTTCAGGATAAGTTTTGATACTAAAATGCCGCATGCCCAAGATCAATAATTCTGCCTTAGCATCCAACTCTCTAGTCTGGCCTCGGATAGCGGCATCTTTCTGGTACCGTTCAAGCTCATTGATGAAGCGCGTCGTGACACTAGTGAAGTTGATTTCACTCATCTTGCCCAGTAGTTGTCCGTAAATCCTCCAATTTGCCATGCGTAGCGGCGAGACTGCTATTTGTTCGGGGTCAACCGCCTTCAGTTGTCCGAAGACGATATCTTCCAGGCGCTCTGTCATTTCCGTGCCGATCGCCTCGACGGTACTCTGGTTGAAGATCTCAATCAAAACTCTGCATACGAGGTATACCGAGACCGTCGCTCGGCGCTCAAGAAGTTGAACACCATCCTTCTGTATAGAAGCAGGCGGCGATGTCTCTGAACCCAGATCCGACTCGGAGGTTGCTGGTTGGATAGGCTCTGTGTTTCGACGGAGAAGCGGTCCATTCTCGGTGTTCTGAAATTTCTATATAGGACATTAGTTTTCTTGTCCCAGATCTAAGGGGGAACATAGTTCTTACTTGAGGATTCTTGGCTGAGGTCGCGGCTTCACCTTTGGCCCTCCGCCATAGCATAATAGTATCAATCAAAGGTTTTGGTTTGTTGCGAGCGATGTGTCCCAAAGCAGAAATGAGCTGGTCGAAAACAGGATCGGCACCTTCCCCGCAAACCTCTTCTACCGGTGCCTCGACTTCGCCGACTTTGACGATGCTTTGATTGATTTTGTTGTCCGCGTGGGCGACGAACTATTGCGAGTGATATCATCAGCTATAATACAGATAGTCAGTAGCGAAAATGTACTCACGGAATTAAAGAGATGATGCAGAGCATATTCGCCGACCGTTTTCGCTTCTTGATGGTGTTTCGAATGAGCGCGACTATGTGATTGCTCTCGTCGGAGCTTGGTATTTGAAGGCATCTTCTTGTGAACAGAACTGCTACTCCTCGTCACCGTCTGTCCGAGTGTCAAATGTTCATCATCATCTTGAATCGTACTGAGGCCGCTAGCTAGGGAGTGCGTCGGGCCATTATTTCCGCTGGCTGGAAATTTCAAGATAGGTTCCGAGTCCTCGTTGCGGTTTGAAAACATGTACTCTGATCCCAAGGATATACCGGCCATGCTACCTGAGCCTGCAGACGCAATGATTTCCGGGCTTAGAGGACCCGCGGACGTAGGTGTATAGCTTGGGCTGCGCGAATGCTGAATGCCATGGACAATAGATGTTTTGCGATGATGGCCGTAGGATGACAGAGAAGGTTTGCGCTCGATGACACCGTCCGGACGACCGACATTAGATTCGGGACTTTTGGAGTGAGATTGGCCGCGACTCCGTGATTGGGGTTGGAGCGTCGTTAAGCCGCGGCCGGATGTGTCGAGAGGTCTTCCCCTAGGACCGGAAACAGATGAATCCCTACTGTGCACGCCGACCACAGCTGGGGAGGAGGCATTTCTCGGCGTCAATCGATCCGAGGGAGGGGTGGGAGTATGGTGCGACGTTATAGGAGTCTCATCGGGACCGAGGGGTATGGTTGTCTGAAGCGGCGCGGTTGTCTGAAGCGGCGCGGTTGTCCGACCCGGTTGGGGAGCTGTTCAAACATTAGACCAATTCATCGACATCTATTTGTAACAATGTCTTGAAACGATAGAGAGTGCGCGATGGGGATTGCGATGTCGTGTACGCGCGACGAGGTCACGCTCTAGGCGTAAGGAGGGTGGTACGCACCGTTGGGCTGCATTTTCAAAATGCTTCAAGCCTCTCAGCAGAACTGAGCATTGTAGATGGGTTTAGGGAGTCATATGCGACTAGCATCCATGACGACAATATGAAGCAAATAGAAACAATAAATTTATTCATACCAAGTAGGAATAGCATCAAGTCGCTAGGTACGTACTTAGGCAGCCTTGGGTAGGAAGACGGAGTTAAGGCGGCTCGGCTGGTGTTAGCTTCGGGCGGGCGGTGGGCATTCTTAGTTTCTTATTTCTTAGTCTCCGCTGCAAGAAGCTTAATTAGCTGTCTTCAACACCTACTCTCACTATTTACTGTATCAATTGTTGCACTTGTTGATATTCTATTGCTGCTTGAATTTCTATGTGAAACGATGTGGATAGGACTGCAACTCCTCTGTGCTACACGAAACCCTGTCTGGGGCTCTGGAGTGTCTATCCTCTACTGTAGTATAGGTACAACGCCTATCGTCTTAGCTTCACCGCCACGTGGGAACTGCATGTCCAGAGCAAGCATCCCTGTCAAGCCTGCAGCCAGTTCAATTCATATCTGCTACTTCTGATGGTATATACTGACAACTGGCAATGTCCGTGATCTGCATACTTTATCTCTTCGAAGCGTTCAAAGAGAGAGCTTAGTCGAGTCCCTGCATCAACCTACAGCCGTCACTTCGGAATATTCGGAGCTTATACCACCTCGGAGAATTTATGAATTCCTTATCTGCAATCAAGACACCGTTGAGATACATGGCTTTGCTCTTTCTGACCTAGATTTTTACCAACGTGCTCAAGGCAGGCACTGCGAGTACCACTGATTCTCCGCTTTACAGGTGGAACCCGCCGCACAAGTCGTCGCGCCAGTCCAGCCACTTCCGCCGCATTGTCCGTACACCGTCTGCGTCGCACCAGCTGAACTCGAGGTCGAGGTCGACGTTGTTCTCGTCGTTGTCTGCGTGGGAGACGTCGAAGATGAGCTGCTGGAACCACCTCCGCTTGTCAAACCCACGGGCGTGACGTCCGTGGCGGTTTGTCCATAGCACACACACGTTTCCCAATCCGAGGTCGCTTGTCCGGGGCATGCGACAGGCTCAAAGTTGACAACAACGTTATCGCCAAATATCTCGCTCTGTGCCATGATATCGAAGTGGTAGCTATATCCGTACTGGTTGGTTCCGCCAACCTGTGGACACCATTGCTGATTGCCGTTGTATGGACAGAGGTTGGTGACCATGACGATGATGCTCTCGCCAGCGACGCCGCCAAGGCCACAACCATTGCAAGGTGAGCTGCCTGTGGACGTGAGGTTATAGCATTTTCCGCACCCAGCGCCGCACCAGGTAGCACCGGCGGTATCGAAGAAGGCCTGGGATCCTGCAGCGGTGTATACGCCGCTGCTAATGCCGAGCTATGAAGTATAAGTCAGTCGGGATGTTCCAATTCTTTTGGGAAGCATCAAAGACGAACCTGCCAGGAATATATGCCGGAGCTCGTGCCGCAGCCACAAGCGCCCTCCTGGCCGTCATAGTAGCGCTTTACTTCTGTCAGTGAAGTCTGTGCTGAATCTAATGGGTAGGATACTTGCAGTTGTTGTCGCAAGATATGCGCACGCCGTTCCTATCAGCGCAGGAAGAAGTGCAAGATAACCCAACTTCATTTTTATTGCCTAGGTAAATAATTCCCGACTTGAGCCGAAGAGAAGTGCAAGAAACGAAACAAGGTCTCGGATGACAAGAGGTAAACCATTGGAACTTGCCGAACTATTTAACATACTATATGACGACCGACAACATATCAAGTCTGGGGAAAGTATCGCGGGGTCCATGCAATGTTTCGTCGTTTATCCTCAGGTACGATATTCCCCTAGCGCGCATCCAAGCGGAACGTCGGGAAACAGTCACGATCTTCTTCAGCCACATATCCTGTCAGCAACCCCAGAGTTTTTCGCATACTAAGACTATTTAGTGTTGCGGTGATCAATCTGAATTCCATGACATCTCACAAATAAAGCTATCTTGCGGGTATGGTGGCTTGCTCATTTGAAGCACCTACGTCATTATCTTCACCTCTCGTCCCCGACGCATATATTGGTTTTCCAGCTTCATAATTCTCGGTAGTACTCGCGGATCATATGTGGCCAATGATTGTTGCCATATACCGCCCATGGCAGACCGTGACAACTCACGCTCAAGTCGAATTCACCGTTCCCCTAGCTTCAGGGGATACACCTCCTCGCCAAAGCGGCTCTCATCCCACTACCGATGCCAAACATCCTACTCATTCCATTCATAATATCAGCAGTCTAAAGTTTCTCAACCCCGAGCAACCGTGCATTTACCATGATGCAGCCTCTATCGTCAAACTCGACCAGGAGTACGTTCGTACTGTCGATCACTTTCATGTCGTAGACACGTACACCCACTCTATTTTACTCTTAATGAGTAGCAAACAAATCCGTAATCGTCCATAGATGTGTTGTTATGCTCGTGGCCGCGAGTTTTCTCCAGTGTCGGCCGGCTACCCGCTACCATTGTAGGGCATCAAGATATAGTTGTATTCAAGGATCGAGTCAGGTCGGTAAAGACAGGGTCATGAAAGATACAAAGCATCGAGTTGGTGAGGTCCTCGCGACGTCAGACTTAGCTGCAATATGTAGCCCGAAAATAGATAGCATCCGATTCTGTATGTCTATCATCTATGCATGTAGTCTATATTATCCAACATGTTGAAGAACAGCAACCTATCTGATCTCCAAAAAAAACATCCTTCACACATCCATTGATCTCACTCTGACAATTCAAGCTTGAGTTGCCCTGTCCATCTGAAGCATTCCGCCGCTTGACCTAGTATTCGCTGCTGACAACCTGGGGTATCGCCACCCTTGGCATAAGATAACACGAAGAGGAATAGAAAGTGAATCCCGGTCCAGCCGAGATGTAAGTGTTGTTGAGCCGCATGTCTGCAATATAGTCTTAGCATCCGGCAACCGGATGCTTTAATTTGAAACGCCGTATAAACTCCAGGTATGCATTGAATGAGCCTCCTATGCCTTATATGTGTGGCCATAATCTCCAGGTCATCTCGAACAACATTCGTCCTTGGCGTCGTCTCATCGGGGTGTTGGATGTGTTCGTGATAGTATTCAAGTAACCGTCTTCTGATTGATCTTTTGCAAAACCCGAATGTGCTCCTGCTTCAGAGCCCTAAACTCATCGTCCAGCTTGTTGTGCCATGGATATAAGACGAAGACTTGGAATGCGAGAGCCGACGAGGCGACCGTGAAGTTGACTATTGAGATACCGCGTGTAATCCACATAGTGACTGTCCTAGGCTATCTGATATGCAATGTTCTCATAGGTAGGTCGGTAGGCAGGGATTCCCGAGCTTGAATGTCCACGATACGTGGAGGAGCTAGGAAACCTAGGCTAGGGAGGCAGCGTCATATTATATATGAGTCGTATTCCCGGATAAGCGGCAGTTCTTTGAACTTCTTTCTCTATCTACCCTAGGCATTTGGCAGCTTCAACAGGCTAGTTGTATAGAAAAGTAGCTGTTCGGTCATCCGTCCGATGTGCCTGAGAAATCCCCGAGATTAGGGTTACGGAGTTTGTTCGGCGATGGCCCGGAGATGGGTCGGCGAAAATGAGGGATTTTTCTACCTTAGGAGTCAAACTAGTAAGATGAAGGCTGACGAACGATTGAACCCTAGGTATGCAGGGACAAGCACAGCCGAGGAACGACGAACAAGGACACTACGAACTCTTTAGGCAAGATTGGGCAGGAATGCCGACAAGACAAACCCTGTAGAGCTACAGAGTAGATGGGCGTAGCGTCGATGAGAGAATTATTTGCAGCTCTAAGACTAAGAGACTAATCGATACTTAACTATGACTCGCAGCTTCGTTTCACATGCTCCGAGATATCGCCGTTGTACTACATAGTAGTTTGCAGGAGCCCACTGAAACCCTAATTCCCAGTGCTAATTTGTATGCAGAAAATTGCCGCCGAATTTTGACCGACCAAGGTTTGCCCTCGTTGGAATGGAAATTCGTCAGCAGGGATTCTACCATTTACTATTTTCGGGTCTCATTTTTCTCTTTTCTTTCGTTATTCTACTATAGCATCAAATACTTATAAGCCTCGTTGGTCGGACTTCAATTTGGCTTTTCTCGATTCTATCCCCATGTTATCACCATTACGAGCTTCCTTGAACACTCTCCGCCCAGGACTCACCACATACTCAACAATAAACAAACCATCACACATCGCAGCCATGGGCCAACGACTCTTCTCACAATACCAACAACAAACACAAACCCCCAACTACAAAGTAGAGCCCGTACCGAGGGACCTGATACCCAGCCTTGGTCAATCAAAGCAACAAATCTTATGGCTCGGATGCTCCGATAGCGGATATGAGGAGACGACGACGTTGAATCATCTGCTTGAGGATGAGATGATTGTGGTGCGGAATTGGGGGAATATGGCTCTGAGTACGGATTTGGCCTGGGCCAGTGCTGTGCAGCATGCTGTTGATATGTTGGAGGTGAGTCGCATCTACATGCACCCATGTGCATGTATGTTCCTGGCTTACACATCTACAGGTCAAGCATATTATTGTCTGTGGACACTATGGATGTGGCATCGTCAAGACAGACTCCGCCACCAACTCAGCATACCCCTGGCAGAAGTATGTCTCCTTTCTTTCTTCCTATCTATGTATATACTAACGATATGAAGGAAAATAAGCAATCTATGCTCAACACATCAACATGAACTTGAGAATCTCGCAGACAATGACCGAAACAAACACTTGGTAGAACTAAACGTCATCAAGCAAATGGAAGGCGTCAGGGATCTACTCAATATCGTCAGCCCAGAGAAGAACCGAAGAATTAATGTCCATGGGTTCATATACGATCGCAAGGGTCACAGGGCAGATAGGATTCTTTTGAACTGATTGCCTTTCTCATGCATCGCATCCGGACACTCTATCTAGGAGGTAGATAGAGACTTGGACATTCCTTATCTCTTTTCAAGGCTATGAGTCTGTTACTTCTGTTTTGAACCTTGGAGCAGTGGCGAAAGTCGAATACCCCAGATTGCATACTTTTAGCTGTACATAATCAATTGCACTACTCGTGCTTTATTACTTTTTTCACCCCAACTCTTGATAAAGAGTAAAATTTTCATGAGCCCAGGACGTCGCAGATAGCAGACAACAGACAAACAGTAGACCTCTACGAGGCTACAGGCCCTGCGCCCTGAGGAAATCAAAGATCATCTCAAACGCCTGAGGAGCAACCTTATGCAGATTAAGATCATGACTACACCCACGTCAGTGTCAACATCACTCGCAACAAATGACTGGAACAACATACCCAGCCGGGAAATCATCCACCGTCTCAACAACCTCCGAACCCGTAAACAGCGCCTTCGTAGCATTCAACAACCCAACACAAGTCCCACCACACGCCGAGACATCATACTTCCCCTGCAACACCAGCACAGGGGCAGTAATATTCCCATAGTCAATATCCGTAGCCAACAACGATGGCAACTCGCCCAGCGCAAACGGCTCACTGGCAACCCTATACGCCCACTCCGCCACTGAATGCTCAAAATACGGCTCCGCGAAATAGACATAACTCTCAGCATACAAATCCGAAGACATCAAATACCCAGAGTTGAGATCACTCCAGCGCCCAGGATCTTGAAGATTTGCGATTCGAAGACCGGCGCCAGCGAGAAAGGGGTCGAAGTATGTGAATGTGCCGCTGAATCCTGACAGCACAACAGCTTCAACGGCGGTTTGGCTTGCTGATGCGGTTGAGATGTAGGAGCCGTAGCTGTGCCCGATGAGGGCGATTTGGCTTGCGTTGACGGTTTGGCGGGCGTAGGTGATGAGGGAGTTCAGGACGGCGGTTTCGACTTGGAATTGGGCGTCGGATAGAGAGTTTACTCTAAGAAAATTTGACGCGTTAGCTTCAAATGAAGATGGTAATTATATGGTCACTGACTTTGAGGAAGAGCCAACGCCGATTCGGTCATAGTTGAGAACAGAGTACCCAGCAGCAACGGCGGCGTCTACGAAGCTGTCGGGTTGTGCTTAGTGGAAGGTTGGTTACCGGTATCTAAACGAAAGTAGTCATTAGCATGATTTCTTGACTACACAGGACGGCTTTTGGCATACAGCTTGGACTCAATGATCCCATGCGTCAGAACCAGCATCGGACCCCCCGTTCCGCACAACGTAGTTCCAATAACATAGGTGCTTTCGACTTCAGAGGTCATGTTGCCAGATATTGAGAGTGGATCAGCAGAAGTGCTGAAATCTCTTCCGGTGAGATTCAGATTGAGTGTTGCTGCATCTCAGTTGTCGTTCACAGTTGTGTTGATGATGAAGCGTAGTACTGAGACTGTAATTGGGATTTCGATGTCTTTGCATGTTGGTGCTGGTGTAGAGAGGAAGGGGGATGCAGTTGCAGGTACTGAGAGGATGAGAGCGAGGAAAAGAGTGCGCATGATGGCGATAGATCCTCCTAACTACCTACCTCATGTGCTAGGTAGGTAAGGATTTTTAAGTGATGGTGAGTGTCGACCATCGAGGCCACCAGGGCAGCCATGGGCTTTTATATCTGCATCACTGCTAGTCAACAATCGAAATGCCGATGAATCGGAAATGCTTGGATTACGATAAATACTCGAGTGTGCAAGATAAATCATTCTTCAGCCACGGCCCATACTTGAACATTGATTCGTAATAATACCTGAATAACTTCCTTTCAGGTCATAAGGCTGTTCTAGTATCGAACGTGTATGAGTATGATGGAGATCAAATTTCCCTCTTTAAGGAATATTCCATCAACCCACTCCGCGTCTTTCTTGTGCAAGGCCAGAGAAAGCCAATCGAAATCTCTCATACGAGGGGCCGTGAAAAGGATTAGATATAGATTACTCACTTCTCAAGCATGTAGGATGATATTTTGTAGTGCAATGTAAGCATAAGCTGTCGTATCCGGCGAGCTTGGCGAGACCAATGGATATCAGTTGATGTGTTATTGCTCAGCAGCTGATTTCCTGAGCCTCATGTTATTAAATGAACACACGTTCCAACTAACTCCTGAGTCTCGCCTGATCAATTGATATCCTGCGGCATGTACTTTCCTCAAATCAGTCCAGGAGACATGTAGGGCTGTCTATAGCTTAGCAGATGCCCTCTGAAACCCTGCCAACTCGCATTTAGCGTCCGGTATACCCTAACAATGAATACTACAAAAATTCCAGAGTGACAAATACTTATATTGGTCATGTAGCTAGATAAGATTCTAGGTTGAGCATGTTGTCTCCTCCCCCATGAGGTACGTTGAGGATCGACATG
The DNA here is from genome assembly GCA_001305275.1 of Talaromyces verruculosus. Classification (NCBI taxonomy): domain Eukaryota; kingdom Fungi; phylum Ascomycota; class Eurotiomycetes; order Eurotiales; family Trichocomaceae; genus Talaromyces; species Talaromyces verruculosus. The sequence continues at coordinate 439,198 of LHCL01000020.1, forward strand.
TCCGGCATTATAGCCCATCCTAACAAGGAGCCCTAGGAAATCTGGAGCGAAGATATTCTGGAGGAAGGGCAAAAATTAATCGACCACGAGGAACCCACAACATTCAGTGAGCGATCTATGTGATCTAGATAACCGAAAACTTATAATCCGGCGTTACCTATTCTGCACAACGAAATCCGGCGTTGCCTATTCCGCACAACGAAATCATATCGGACTCCGTGAGTGGGAGTCGGATGGGGCGCTTCCCGCCTTCTGGAAGAAATCTATATAAAAGCAGTGATGCAAAAAAATTGTAGCCCGACGCGCGACTCGAACACGCAACCGATAGGGTAGAAACCTATAACGCTACCATTGCGTCAGCCGGGCTGCGATTCCCAGTTCTGGAAATTTGATCCATACGCCAGAATCTTCATTTCAATGCCGAACTGCTTAGACAGTATTTCTTTTACATAATTCAAGATATCATTTCACTTGACTGCAAAAAGTCTCATCCTCTACTTCGTAAACAGATCAATTCTGATGGCGGAATCACCTCGGAACTGGCATATAATCAAGATGCGGCAATGTGTGGAGAAGTGGTTGTTGGCGGAAAGCTTCCTTTCCGTCTCATGTCTCATCCCAATCCCCGAGATTGGTCACGTGACTCTCCTTGATTGCGCCAATGGCCCCTTCAAAGGACCGACTCTCAATCAATCGAGCACAATTCGGGAAAACCCTGGGTTTGGTTTGACTTATTCGCTTGATATTTACTCCGTGCATATGGGTACAGTATCATGTATGCCACCTATTCTTTCGATTCCTGTCCAGAGTACTCCCACATGCTTTTTCATGCCACTTACCATCAAAGAATCCAATAGAACAAGCAAGGAAATGGGGCCAACGAGAACTTTGTCCGCCTTTGCAGAACCATAAAGTAGGTCCTTGAGGCAAGGAAGAGCAAATAGCATGAATAATCGAATGAACAGTGACGAATCTAATAAGAGCGGTGATTCCGCACTGAATCCAGAACGTCGGCCAAACCGCTTGCCTAGGTTAACAGCCAGGGCGGATGCGTCGCGCGGCACATTGCTTGTCTACCTAGGTAGACATTATTATATGATATCACGCCGAGATCAGGCTCGATTTTGATTTTTCTCTGAAGGAAAGATTCGTCTCCAAGCATACATCTTCTTACCAACATCGCCATAACTCACCAGTTCGTATAGACTTGATCAACAAAAAAAGTGACGATTTTCAGCTGTTGCAATTAAAAGAGTCCGGCGTCGGGCGTTACCCGAGAGGGCTGCATGTGATTGGCTGCGCGCCGCTATTAGACCACCTGGCACCTGGCATCGAACCTTCCCGCCTGTTTCTCACCGATTGCCAATCCCGAACGGCTCTGATACTCTCTCCTCCATTCCGTCGTGTCTTGGAATCAATCCTTATCACTTCTTTCCCACAATCTCTCACTCATTCCACTCATTCGATTGTGTTTGTCTGTGTGAGAGAAAAAGAGTGTGTGGGACAGACAAAGCGTGAAGACGCTTCTTTCTTATCTCCCCCGGCCTTGGCTGGTCACGCCTCAATTCCCCAGATCAACCACCACACATCTATCTCGATGGCGCAAATCGACACCCTGGACCTGATCGTCCTGATCGGTCTTCTCGTTGGAACAGTTGCTTATTTCACAAAAGGAACCTACTGGGCTGTTCCGAAAGACCCTTATGCTGCTGCCTCTGGGGCCCTCAATGGAGCCAAGGCTGGTAAGACCAGGAACATCGTCGAAAAGTTGGATGAAAATGAAAAGAATTGTGTGATTTTCTACGGCTCTCAGACCGGTACCGCCGAGGACTATGCATCTCGCCTCGCCAAGGAAGGTTCCCAGCGTTTTGGTCTCAAGACCATGGTGGCTGACCTCGAAGAATACGATCTCGACCTTTTGGACACCTTCCCCGAAGACAAAATCGCTTTCTTCGTTCTTGCCACCTACGGTGAGGGCGAGCCGACCGATAACGCCGTCGAATTCTATCAGTTCATCACTGGTGAGGATGTCGCCTTTGCCAGCGGTGCTACCGCCGACGACAAGCCTCTCTCCAAACTCAAATACGTCACTTTCGGTCTCGGAAACAACACCTACGAGCACTACAATGCTATGGTCCGTCAAGTCGACGCCGCCTTGACCAAATTGGGCGCCAAGAGAATCGGCAGTGCCGGTGAAGGTGACGACGGTGCTGGTACAATGGAGGAGGACTTCCTCGCATGGAAGGAGCCAATGTGGACTGAACTTGCTGCTGAACTTGGATTGGAAGAGCGCGAAGCTCAGTACGAACCCGTCTTCTCCATCACCGAACAGGAAGACTTGACCCCCGAAGATGCCGTTGTCTACCTTGGAGAACCCAACCTCAACCATTTGGAACATGCTGGCAAAGGACCCTACTCTGCTCACAACCCGTACATTGCCCCTATCGCCGAGTCTCGTGAATTGTTCACCGTCAAGGACCGAAACTGCTTGCACATGGAAGTTGATATCTCTGGAAGCGGCTTGCACTACCAGACCGGTGACCACATTGCTGTCTGGCCCACCAACGCCGGTGTTGAGGTGGACCGTTTCTTGAAGGTCTTCGGTCTCGACTCCAAGCGTGATACCGTCATAAAGATCAAGGGTCTCGATGTCACTGCCAAGGTTCCTTTCCCTACGCCCACCACCTACGATGCCGCTGCTCGTTACTACATGGAAATCTGCGCTCCCGTATCTCGTCAATTTGTTAGCACCCTTGCCGCATTCGCTCCCGATGAGAAGACCAAGGCTGAGATGGTGCGCCTCGGAAACGACAAGGACTACTTCCACGACAAAATCAGCAGCCAATGCTTCAATATCGCCCAGGCTCTCGAAAACCTCTCGACTACTCCGTTTACTGCTGTACCATTCTCGTGTCTAATTGAAGGTATCAACCGTATCCAGCCTCGTTACTACTCCATCTCTTCTTCCTCCCTCGTCCAGAAGGAGAAGATCAGCATTACTGCAGTCGTTGAGTCCGTTCGCATTCCTGGTGCCACTCACCTCGTCAAGGGTGTCACTACCAACTACCTTTTGGCCCTCAAGCAGAAGCAGCACGGAGAACCCAACCCCGATCCTCACGGTCTCACCTATGCTATCACTGGTCCCCGTAACAAGTACGATGGTATCCACGTTCCTGTTCACGTCCGTCACTCGAACTTCAAGTTGCCATCGGATCCCTCCAAGCCTGTTATCATGATCGGACCAGGTACTGGTGTCGCTCCTTTCCGTGGTTTCATCCAAGAGCGTGCCGCTATAGCTGCTCGGGGTGACGCAGTTGGACCTACAGTTCTGTTCTTTGGATGCAGAAAGAGCACCGAGGATTTCTTGTACAAGGATGAGTGGAAGGTTTGTTCCCTTGACGATCTTTACTTCCTATGTTGACCTACATATGCTAACCACTCGTTTTCCAGGCCTACGAACAGCAGCTTGGAGAGAACTTCAAATTATTCACCGCGTTCTCCCGAGAAGGTGCCGAAAAGGTCTATGTCCAACATCGCCTACGTGAAAACGCAGCCTACATCAACAAGCTCTTGGAGCAGAAGGCTTACTTCTACGTCTGTGGTGACGCCGCACATATGGCTCGAGAGGTTAACACTGTTCTCGGCCAAATCATTGCTGAACAGCGTGGCTTGACACCCGAGAAGGGTGAAGAGATAGTCAAACACATGCGCAGCAGTGGAACGTACCAGGAGGATGTATGGTCATGAATATTACGCGTAATCTATGAAACGACTTTTTTTCTCTCTTTCTCTTCATGTCTCTTCGGCTTATAGAGTGATTCGCTTCTCTATGTTCATATGACGAGTGACTTGAAATATGGTCACTAAACATCAACCCTTTTCTGACTTCATCTGCGCTTCATTGTGCTTGATTGTTGTTCCTTAGCTTTTTTTTAAGTTGTCCATATTTAAAGCAGCTGAATGGTGCTCATGCAGCTGAGCTCATCAGAAGGCGTCATGTTTGTACGTGGGTGTTGGTGGAATCGATGCTGGCTGATCACTCCGATTTCTTTTCCTCCTTAATGTCGATGGTGTGAGATTGATTCTTTTGTCTTTCCGATAGAATGACCTGAGTAAAAAATCTACCGAAAGATACTCTTCGATAATATGAATATAGCTATTTTATTGCAGTCCTCGGAACTTCACGTGAACTAATTCTTGACTATCCGCCTACACTGGACAATTGAGGATTGGATATAGCTCGTCAACAACCAAGTCTGGACACCTTTATGGATTTAAAGATCCCTTGTTTTAGGGTCTAAGAATCACCTGACTGGCATGTTGTTGTGGTTGCCCTAATATACAGGCATTCTATGGAGATATGCACGATGGCCTTCTATGCAGAGAGGGTAGGCACCTTCCTCTACAGTGGCCGTTGTCATGAGTGCCTTCCTGCCTTTTTGGGAAGCCCTGCCTTCCTCTTCCTCTTCCTCTTCCTTCCTCAGCAATTTATTCCTCGTTCCTCTCTTGTTCTTCTCTTTCATCCTCCCTTTCCTCCTTTCATTTCTTCTCATCACATCAATTCCCATTAACATCACAATCAACTTCAGTCTCTCATCCAATTCCATTTATTCACCTGGTCATTCTACTCGTACTCTTTCTGTTATCGCCTTTTCTTATCGTTTCGCTCCGTTCCCTACTCATCTCGGCTTCGTCTGGTCCAACAACTTTGGTCTCTCGTGTCGGTCGAGACTGTTGAGAACCAGAGTGTTACAACCCCTTATTCTCTCGTTCAATCGTTCAATGAAATCAGAAGTAAGTCACAATTGCGTCGAAATACTTTTTTCGCATCACTGGATCAACAACTTGCGGTCGCTCGCTTGCCATGTTTGGGCTTCTATTGTTGAACTCTGACATGACCATGCAGATCACTATGACTCCCGTAGTTGCACCCCCTGAGATCAAGAAGGATCCCATCTATGATCCAGGTACGATTCCTAGCTCCCAATTGTAAGATTTCGTTAACATCCAACAGGCAAATACGTTCCTCCGGCTGGAAAGCTGAACTTGCCTCTCCGTACTCGCCCCAAGGGAGCAGAAGGAACCAATGGAGCTCCGCATCATCCCAACACCGACTTTGCCAGCCTTGCTCGAGATACCATGTACAATGCTCCAATCATGGTTGGTGGGATGAACCCCAATGGCCACTTCAGCCAACGTCAAGCCACTCCTCCTGGTCCGTCTATGGCCGGGATGCCTGTTCCTCCAACTGTGTACTATCCAGGCTTCGTTGGCGGTGCACCTATCACCCCGGTGAACTTTCCCTCTATGCCATGGGGAGCTCAGGGATCCGGCTTGAACCATATTCCTGCCAGTTCCTGGTCTTTCGAGGAGAAGAATCCCTTGAGTGACTATTCCGGGGTCGGCAATGGCTACCATTCGTATGGCTCAGTGATGGATCAGCGCAATCCGATGGGCCCTTACCCGATGTTGCAAGGTATCCAGTTGCAGCAACCATGTCTGCAGTACCAGATGATGAAGACACCAAATGGTTACATTGTCCAGGATCTTGAGCTGCTCACTCAGCAGGATCCCCCCATTCCTCGAGCCATTCCTGCCATGTGGACTAACCAGTCTGACTTGACCCTTGCCAAATGCCTTGAAAATCGCGAGGGTATCACCAACGTCTACATTCGTGGCTTTCCTCCTGAGACCACTGACGAGATGCTTCACGCCTATGCATCTCGCTTCGGAGAAATCGATCGATGCAAGGCAATTGTAGATCTAGACACGGGTCTCTGCAAAGGGTGAGCTCCCTTCTGTCTCGTAAAGTTTCTGTGTCCCCTGACTTGAAAATAAAGGTTCGCTTTCGTTCAGTTCTACAACTTTGAGTCGTGCGAGAATTGTATTCGTGGCTTCTACTATCTTGGCTATCAAGCTTCTTTCGCTCAAGTATGTGGACTTTCCTTGCTTGTTTGGATTATACTAATATCTTCCAGAAGAGTCGTAACTCCCGCCTCAAAGATTTGGAAGACAAGAACTCCACAAACATCTACTGCACCAATGTACCAATTGAATGGTCTGAGGCTGTAGGTGATCAAGCAGATATGAGTAATTCAATATCCTAACAGATACTCAGGACCTACGTCGCCACTTTGAGCCTTATCGTGTGGTGTCTGAGAAGATCAGTCGTGACGAAAAGACGGGAGTCAGCAAGGAAGTTGGGTTTGCTCGGTACTTAATCGTACAAAGACCAAACAACGAGTCTGGGCTAACTATATCTTCAGTTTCGAAAGCCGTGAGATTGCGGAGCGTGTGATCGAAGAGTTCCATAATGTCGCTGGCAAGGACGGGCATAAACTGCTTCTTCGCTTCGCTGATACCAAAGCCCAGAAGATCTTGAAGCAGCAATCCAACGAACGTCGTGCTTATCGTGCTGGAGAATACAATTACTCAGTTGAGGTTGTTCAGGGCTCAACTCCCTCTCCTGCGACTTCTCGAACCTTGGGTAATGAACATGTTTCACCCCTATCCTTCCAGTCTCCAGTCGGCATTGGTCCCGCATGGACTCCCGCTACAACTATCTCTCCTTCGTATGTTCTCTTGACTTCTTGACCTAACTAAAGGGTAGGCTGACCTATTGAATAGGGTCCCCGTGAAGAACGCTGGTGTGCGTCGTGCATTGAATGGAGTTCATCCGTTTGGAGCTCGTCCTTCAACAAACAGTGAAAATGCTTCAGCGACCTCTCGTGCTCGAGTCGTTGCAGCTGCTCCCAATGCATTGCCGGAGAAGAGCGCGGTTATATCGCCCAGTAAGCCTGCAGTCACCGTGAGCATCGCCACACCTCAGACTCCTACCAAGAAAGCTCCAGCATTGCGCAAGTCTAGCTCCGTCTCTCCGGCTGCATCCCGAAAGAAGGTTGAGAAGTTTTCTCCAAAGTCCGCTGCTGCTTAAACGTAGCACGTGGCTCTTCAGCCCATCCTTTTTCTGGTCTTCTTGCAACCGTTCAGTGCTCTTACGACAACAGATATTATTCCAATATGGTATGCGACATCGTCTCATGTACTTTGCGAAGTATACATTTAGTTCAGTCCGACGATGCATTGGTTGGTGATTTACTCGTCTGTTATATCTATACGGCTGTATCGTGATTCCGCACACTTGAGCTTCGTTCTACGGATCTCATTTACGTCAGCCTCGTGCCGACTTGTTCGATTTCTTTGCGCGCGGTTTTGTTTCTGACTTTCCTCGAAGACTTTCGAGCGTTCTTGTGCGTTTTGTTGACAGGTCATCCAACTAGAGATGGTATGCGACTACCGTGATGGCTATATATGTTATGAGAATAATGGAGCGATCAGCAGATATATGACAATGTATGATATTACTTAGGTAGTCAAACAGATACAATCAAATGTGAGCCACGATGCCGCAAGCTTCTGGAACAAATAGTAAAGATCGTGTGTCAACAACATCTATCGATTGAAAGTTTGCCGGATGATCAGGCCGCCTGCTTCAACCACGCCTATCTATACAGATGCAGAACCTGGCCCCAAAACATTCGAAACATAATACATCCTAGCTCTTTCAATATTGAGTTAATTGATCCATTATTCGCCAGATCCTGGCGCATAGCTTTCCCCCCCGACAACGTTGAAGCAATGGATCCAAAAAGAGGAAAAGACTGAGGAAAGAGAGAAGGATTGTGGAATAGTCGCGGATCCTGGACGATTGGACTCGTGAGCAGGAGCAGGAGCAGGAGCACGCAGGCAGTACCTTGCCTTGGCCTTGTTTGCGCCCACTTCATCTCATCAATGCTGTTTTGAGGTTCATCTGATTCTTTCGTCTCATCTTCTGGCAAGGGGAAAAAAAAAGAGAGAACGCCCGATGTGGGGCTCGAACCCACAACATTCAGATGACCAAATCATTCAGATTTGACAATGGTATAAAAGTCTGACACTCTACCATTGAGATAACCGGGCATGCTTGGTTCGAGGAGTATCATTTTTTTGGGTATATAAAGTAGTCCCAGTTATCGTTCCCTCCTGTGATGTTGATGTCTTGGTGTTGTGCAATATTGATGTCTGATGTGGAGTGCTCAGGCCAATGTACCAAACCAACATTGGGTTGCGGTCAACGGTTAGCGAGAAAAGTAAGCATGGAGGGGAAAATAGAAGACTAGGATCGAGCTGGGCGCTGGAGCTATACCTATATAAGACTAAGCATGTGAGCTTGTACAAGCATGCTCCGGATATCCCCTTCCATAGTAAATAGCTAGATACAAATATCCTTCGAGGATGAATTGTAAACAAAGATGTTGACGGGAGTTCCAGGACAAAGCCCCAAGGCGCATACGACTGTCACAATTTGTTACTATAGGTCTGTCAAAATATGAAGAGCGGGTTGTCATGGATTGTAAGGTCCCTGGAATCGGCAAGACTCACAGGTATCACGAGGCGTTTACTTCGACTGATTAATCTATTGAAATGTCATAATATCATGCGCAATGCCATGATCGTCATAAAACATGTCTATCCCAACACCTTCATTTTCTTCTTCTTCTTCCCTCCTTCTTTATCCTTTGATTTCCCCTTCTGCCAATCCCTCCAACTACCTATCCTCTCATCCCGTGTAGCTTCCCAGACCTGATCAGCCTCTCTCTTCCGTTTCCGAGCTTCCAGCTCTTCCTCCTCCTTTTGCTTCTCACGACCTTCCTCTTGCATCCTCGCTTTCATCTGCCGCCTCCTCCTCGCCTCGTCTTCAAGTAACACCTCAACCGTCTTCTTGCGCCATTCGACCTTGAATTCATCGGTCTTGAGTTCCGGTGAATCGAGTGTATATTTGTGTTCGCGGATAAGCAGCCGTCGCGCATCGGCGATGCACTCATCGAGGCGTTCACGAGCTTTTTCGTCGAGGAGAGTTGTTTGCGCTTTCTTTAGACGGTCGAATGCGTCTGGCGCGAGTGGGTTTTGGGTTTTGTCGGGGTGGATGAGGAGGGATTTTTTGCGGTATTGGAGTTTGATGTCTGACTCCGGGACGCCGGGTTGGAGGTCGAGAACGGCGTATCTTGCTGCGAGTTAGTTGAGAATACAATGAGCGAGGGCAGGGTAGCTCACGCGTCTAATGGGAATGCCTTTCGGATTCGATCAATCTCTGCATCCTGAAATTGAAGCGTGAGTTAGTCGCACGTCCTTCGCACGGGCAAAGACGTCATACCTTGTCGAATTCCTTGGCTTCTTTTTCCAGCGCATTGAGTGCGGCCAAATCATCGTCGGCCATTTCTATGCTGTATTACCTGTGATTGTAGAAAGTAGAGCTTATGGTACGTAGCAAAGAATTGGAGACGTGGGTCAAGATTGTCGCGATAAGCCAAACGGAAGACCTTTTTTCTCCGCAAAAGCTTATCGATGCTGATAGGATGACTAAGCGCCCCGCCCAGAGAAAAAAAAATAACACATGCAACGGAGCACTTTACACTCTTTTTAGACATCACTTTATTACATTACACAGCCATGGCGCCGGCTAAAGATCCCAGGCGTACAAAGGCCGCTCGAAAACCGATTGAGAATAATCGAACACTCAAACGAAAACGCAATGAGACAGAATTATCCACAATCACGCAACGAGTCGAAGAGCTCGATCCAAAGGTTCGACTCGAGACCTTTTCCGAATTACCGCTCTCAGATCCCACTTCATCAGGTCTTGCTGCGTCCCATTTCAAGACTTTGACTGATATTCAGTCTCGATCGATTCCATATGCGTTGAAAGGGCGAGATATCCTGGGCGCTGCGAAGACTGGTAGTGGAAAGACATTGGCATTCTTGATCCCCGTTCTGGAAAATCTTTACCGCAAGAATTGGACGGAATACGATGGACTGGGCGCTATTGTGTTGTCACCTACTCGAGAGCTGGCAATACAAATCTTCGAAGTTTTGAGGAAAGTCGGTCGATATCACACATTCTCAGCAGGATTGGTCATTGGCGGAAAAAGTTTGAAGGAAGAACAGGAACGTCTCGGAAGGATGAATATTCTAGTTTGCACACCGGGACGAATGCTGCAACATCTCGATCAAACGGCCGAACTCGATGTATACAATCTGCAGATGCTCGTTCTCGACGAGGCGGATCGGATCATGGATATGGGCTTTCAACAAACAGTGGATGCGATCGTTGAGCATTTACCCAAAACACGCCAGACTTTACTGTTTAGTGCAACTCAGACAAAGAAGGTTTCGGATCTTGCGCGGTTGAGCCTGCAGGATCCTGAATATGTTGCGGTGCATGAGGCTGCTGCCAGCGCAACGCCGTCGACACTTCAGCAACATTATATTATAACACCACTGCCGGAAAAGCTAGACACGCTGTTTAGTTTTATCAGAAGCAACCTCAAGTCCAAAACGATTGTTTTCATGTCTTCCGGAAAGCAAGTTCGATTTGTCTACGAATCACTACGACATCTTCAACCCGGTATTCCACTGTTACATCTTCACGGTCGTCAGAAACAAGGTGGACGACTTGACATCACAACTCGATTCGCTAACTCCAAGTACGCGGTTCTTTTTTCGACGGACGTTGCCGCACGAGGATTGGATTTCCCAGCTGTTGACTGGGTAATTCAACTGGATTGTCCCGAGGATGCGGATACATATATTCACCGTGTCGGAAGAACCGCTCGCTACGAAAGGAACGGACGTGCGGTGCTCTTCTTAGACCCGAGTGAAGAGGAAGGAATGCTGAAACGCCTTGAGCAGAAGAAAGTTCCTATTGAACGGATCAATGTCAAAGCGAAGAAACAGCAAAGTGTCAAGGATCAACTACAGAATATGTGTTTCAAGGATCCGGAGCTCAAGTACCTGGGTCAGAAAGCTTTTATATCCTACGTGAAATCTATCCATGTGCAGAAAGATAAGGAGGTATTCAAGGTCAAGGATCTAGCGCTAGACGCATTTGCTGCTAGTCTCGGGCTACCTGGTGCTCCACGTATCAAGTTCATCAAGGGAGAGGATAGTAAATTACAGAAGAATCAACCTCGTGCCTTACGATACATGTCTAGCGATGATTCTGATGAGGAGGAAGGCGAGAAGAAGACGAAAAAGAAGGAGGTTGTTCGCACAAAATACGATCGTATGTTTGAGCGACGCAATCAAGATGTGTTGGCCGATCATTATTCGAAACTTATCAACGATGATGGTACGATGGTTGATCAAGGCAATGGTATCAATGGTGATGCGGATGAGGACGAGGATTTCCTATCTGTCAAACGACGATTTACTGCGGGCGACGATGCTCTTGGCGGCGATGATTCAGACGGTTCCAGTTCATCGGATGCCCCAGCGGCTGATGGTGACAAGCCTAAGTTTGGAGGAGAAGTTAAAGTGGTCAAGCTCTCTGATGCTGCAGAACCGCTTATCATTGACTCCAAGCGCCGCGAGAAACTGCTTCAATCTAAGAAAAAGCTTCTCAAGTATAAGGGAAATAGCACAAAACTCATCTACGACGATGATGGGGTTGCACATGAAGTCTATGAATTGCAAGATGAGGATAAATTCAGAGCTAGCGGGGATGCACAAACCCAGCGGGCCAAATTCTTGGAGACAGAAGCAGAGAGGAACCGGGTGGCAGATATCGAGGACAAGGAACTTGCCAAACAAAAGAAACGGGAGAAAAAGGAGAAACGAAAGGCAAAGGAACGAGCATTGGCCGAGGGAGAGGATGCCGTCGCTGTTTTGGCTGGGGATGAAGAATTCATTGATCCGTTCCAGTCAGACGATGGCAGGGATGCTGAGTCTGCTGATGAGGAGGTGCCAAAACTCGGCACACGCATGAAACATGTCTCTGTTGACGAGGATGAGGATTCACGCAAGAGTAAGCGGTCCAAGAAGTCTCACAAGACAGAGTCCAAAGAGCCTCTTGAAGTCAATACCCTGGAGGACCTGGAGGCATTGGCAACGGGACTTTTGGCATAGAACGTCCTCAGTTGGCGTATGTCCGTGTTTATTTGTCTATTACTTTCTAGCCTATAAAATAGCATTTGAGGCGTTTTCTTTTCATCTACGTACTACAGATTAGTATTATTGTGGACAGTACAACCAATCAGAGGGTTGTCGTTCGAGCTTAATTCTTTCAGCCATCACATTCCGTATCAGGACTAGCCTTTGATTTTCCGTTCTTTCGTCCAGTTCGTCTCATCCTCGCCAAAATGCACGCCATCTGCAGCCCGTGGATCAGACCAGACAACCTTAATTATACTTACTCACTACGTACTCTACGTCCTCATAAGTGCGTTCTTCTCCTACTCTGCCCGTCACATCGACAAAGAACCACCCCAATGCCCTCACAAAGGCGACGTCCCGGACCCCATCTCAAGCTCCCCCGGCCCACAGCAGGTTGACGTCTCCGCTGGTTGGTCGCCCGCCTCAAGCACGCAATAGATTTTATCAAAGAGAAATTGAAAATCTCGTGCTGAGCCGATGCCACTGCAACAACGCATTTGATGATGTTCTTCCTTATAAAGACTAGCTTGGTCGCTGCGAATCCTTCCTGCAGAATGTCGACGCGGTTTTCTTTTTCTTTTTCTGCATTTATCATGTGTCTGAAATAGAACGCGATTCTTCTTATCTCGACAAAAAATGGGTGCCGACATCGAGAAACGCCCGCAGCGGTACGAGACGGGCGATGATGGCGTGCACGCCCACGACGGAGAGGAGTACGCGCCTCCTATCATCGTAGCCAACAAATTAAGTCGAAAACTGTCTGCTCGTCAAGTCCAGATGATAGCCATCGGCGGCACCATAGGAACTGGACTTTTTCTGGGAACGGGCAATTCTCTGGCCAAAGGTGGTCCGGCCTCGATGCTTATTTCGTATGCGATTGTTGGTGCAATTGTGTTTGTCACGATGCTTGCGTTGGGGGAGATGTCGGCTTTTATACCCGTTGCGGGATCATTTTGTACTTTTGCCGGGTGAGTCGACTTTGACATTGCAAGAAGGCAGGAAACTCGGTTCTAACAATCGACAGCCGCTTCGTGGACGACGCTTTCGGCTTTGCGCTGACCTGGAATTACTGGTTCAACGATGCCGTATCAACCGCATCCGATCTTATTGCACTCCAGTTACTATTGCAGTATTGGACGGACAATTTTCCTGGCTGGGCTATCAGTCTGATCTTTTTGTTTGTTGTCATCGGCCTCAACGTTATTTCTGTGAGGGCCTATGGCGAGGCGGAATACATCCTCAGTATCCTAAAAGTCGTCACGATTGTGGTATGTACAATTGTTCGATTCGCACCTGTCAGTCACTGACCTTACCCAGATATTCATCATCCTTGGTATCGTAGTCAACTGCGGCGGAAACACCAGTCATCAATATATTGGTGGACACAACTGGCACATTGGTGATGCCCCTTTCGTTGGTGGGATTGGAGGATTCGCCTCGGTTTTTGTCACTGCTTCTTTTGCCTAGTGAGTTTCCCTAAAAGACGAATATAAGCTGCGAGTACTGACATGATACAGCGGAGGAACTGAATCCATTGCAGTGACAGCCGGAGAGACCAAAGATCCAGCAAAAAATCTTCCTCGCGTTGTGCGCAACGTCTTTTGGAGAATTCTGCTCTTCTATATCCTGGCAGTGCTGATTATTGGTCTCAACGTACCATACAACTACCCGGGTCTGAGCACCAAAAGCAGCCACACCAGTCCATTCACCATTGTCTTCGAGCAGGCCGGAAGTAGTGTGGCTGGTAGTTTCATCAATGCGGTCGTGATGACGAGCGTGATTTCTGCGGGCAACCATGCCCTCTTTGCGGGCTCACGTCTACTCTACACCTTGGCTACCGACGGATACGCCCCGTCATTCTTTGGCAGACTCAACCGACAGAAAGTCCCTTGGGTGGCGGTATTGGCGACCTCAGTCATTAGTGGACTCTGCTTTGGCGCGAGTTACATTGGAGCTGGCCAGTTGTGGACATGGTTGCAAAAGTAAGTCGACCGGCTCGAGACGAGATATTCAACTAACGAAAATTTTTAGTATCGTCGGCGTTTCCAACCAACTATCCTGGATAGCCATTTGCTTCGCCTCTCTCCGTTTCCGCGCCGCAGTCAAAAAGCAAGGTCTCGAACACCTCCTCCCTTTCAAGAACTGGACCTATCCCTGGGGCCCCATCATAGCCATGTTTCTCAACATTGTCCTTGTTCTCGTCCAGGGCTGGTCATCATTCAGTCCCAGTTTTGCCGCCGTCGACTTTGTCAGCTACTACATCGAAATCCCCGTGATGATTGTCATGTACCTCTTTTGGAAGATCCTCAAACGTACTCGATTCGTCCGATTGGAAGAGATGGATCTGGTCTCTGATCGGTTTGATGGTGGATTGAGTTCTGAGGAACGGACGCAAGTGCTGGAGATTGCGCGTCGAAGTCCTTTTGCGCGTGGGCAGCCGTGGAAGGAGAGGATTGGGGCTGTTGCTATGTATTTGTTCTTCTAGGGTTGTTGTGGTTGTAAGCAATCTGCACTAGTAGTTTTACTTTTATGTAGAGGATATGCACGTTGTGGTATCATAGGTACTGCGGAATCGACCTATATATAGCGAGTCGGGATAGTACATGTAACAGTCCGGCTAGGTTACAACTAGCAGCCGGGTACCTTACAGAGGGTTGCCAAAAAAAGACCATGCTGGGGCTGAACCCAGAGCCTACTTGAATTACATAAGTCATTTAGAAAGTATTAGATAACTACATAAATCGTGCATCTGAATCGTGTAAGTTGAGATGACTTCCATCGTTATTGAAACTGATAAGAGATCGCATTATCCCCAACTATCATCACGGCCGCGTAGCGCAATGGTAGCGCGTCAGTTTTCGGTTATCCTGAGAGCTTCACACTGAAGGTTGTGTGTTCGAGTCACACCGTGGTCGTTTTTTTTTCTATCTCCTCCCTAAGGATGGATTTAGTTAGGTTTCAGTTTAATATCGACTGATCTTTACTAGGTAATAATGTTATATTCTTAAAACATTCAGTCTTTTTTCTACAAGCTGACTTGTCACGGACCTGGATCCACCTTAGTTAAACAGCGTTGTGTCGAGGTACACTAGGCTTTGTTGAACCACACAGCAGTCGATAAGTAGAGGTAATTTTAGCAGGTTATTAGATCAGTGAAGTAAAAAGGAATAAAAGGTGCAGTTTTATAACAGAATAAAGAAGAATAAAGAGGCAAAGGCTTTGTAAGAATAAA
>LHCL01000200.1:0-15015 GCA_001305275.1 Talaromyces verruculosus
AAATTAGCTTTTAAACTAGCTTTTAAACTAGTTTTTAAATAAATCTTTAAATAAGTATTAAAGTTAATATATAAATAAGATCCTAAATTAATATATAAATAAGAAGTAGAGTTAGAATTAAAACTAAAGTCTAAAAATATAGTTATAATAATGTCGTAAACTAGTACTTAGTAAGTATCCAAAAAGAGTAAAGCTCTTCACTGAATATTAATTTAGTGGTATTCTATTCTTAAAAGGGTAATAGGCCTAAGAATTATAAGAGTTATAGTTTCTAGCTTAACTAGTCTATAAGTAATAGTATACTTAAGATTAAATAGTTAATTCAAAATAATAGACTAAAGCTAACTAAGTAGATAAATAAGTATCTTTATATATTTAAATAAGTCTTAATAAAGAGTATTATATTTTATATCTAGAGTATAATAAATTAGTTCTTAGATATAATAAGATTATTCCTAGGATATAATTTCTTATTCTCTAGGCATCCTCTAATATTCTTTTCTTATCTTTATAATTCCTATAATCAGATACTTTCTATAATCTAATTATTAAATAGAATAGGTTCCTAGAAATCTATTCCTAGGATCCTTATAATCTTAGGATACCTTTTCTAGTAGTAATCTTTTTTTGAGCTTATAATACTCTAAAAATATTTAGAAAGAGCTGCTTAGCCAATGCTATAAGTTCTTGTAATTAAGCTAATATTAGGCTTTTTATCTATTTTTATAGAGTATAGCACTGTAAGTGTGAGCTCTATTAAAGCTATATTGGCTGAGTTATCACGGTTTAAGATAGACGCAATTTTTTGTGTTTTGAGGCAAAATCAGTCATGAGGTGATATTAGTCATGAGGCGGTGGAGATTGTTAGCAATCTCGCCGTTACGGCAGGCTCTAACACCTTTGATGCTGTCCCAGGGGTAAAGGTCCCAATCTAATGGTACGAGACGATGCTGATGTATGTTGAATATCAGACCAGGCTGTCTGTTCACGCTGAAAGAGATATCAAATAATGATATTCTCACTCAGTCCGACGCGTTTCCTATCGTCAGCAAGGGAGATGGGACAGTCACAGTATCATCCTCAAGTACCGGTGCTACCACTACCACCACTGGCAGTGTTACAACAACATACACTACCGAAACCAGGAAACCAGTTCAACTAGCACATGTAAGTAGATAAACCAAGATTTTGGCGTGGTCTTGACTGTTCACGATATTTGAAAATAGACTGCGTGGGCATAGTGGCTCCGGGAACGATATCCTCGGGGACAGCAACATCTAGCATCTCCTTCATGGGCACCGACGATCGATCGATAGGGCAACGGCGTGGTGCTTCCGGTCCCCATGATTGGCTTACCATAAATCTTCCCCGGAGGTTGTACTAGGAGTAGTTGGCCTGAATATCTTGTGACACATGCAAGGCCTGAATCCATCATGTATATAGGCCGTCTTGTGTACCCTGACGACACGATCTTGAGGGATATTTCTGTTCAACCCGAACCAGATACCAAATATCAGCGTGTTACAGATGAAATCTACATCTACCATTAGCGCAGCTGCTGTGCTGTTGGCTTCTCCTAGCGTGTATGCTAGCCTGATCAACTATCCTGCTCTTCCGAAGGATCTGACGACCCCATATCAACAGCGATTGGCAGTTTATGGACCACAAGGTGGGTGACTCTTTTGTTATATGCGTTCGAGCTATGTATTGATAACTGTATAGCGGTCTCCGTGGGATGGAACACATACGCTTACCAAAGCTCGGCTTGTGTTCAATATGGAATATCTAGCTCCAATCTCAGTTCCCAGGCTTGTTCAACTATCAACTCCACCACATACGCAAGCTCTCGCACATATTCCAATGTCGTAATCTCGTCGGATTTAACTCCAGCAACAACCTACTTCTACAAGATTGTCTCAACAAATTGTACTGTTGAACACTTTCTCAGCCCCCGCCAGCCAGGCGACAAGACCCCTTTCAACCTAGATGTAGTAGTTGACTTGGGCGTGTACGGAGCTGATGGATACACCAAAAGAGATGATACCCCTACTGTCCAACCTGAGTTGAATCACACCACTATCGGCCGTCTTGCAACCACTGTGGACGACTACGAGATTATCTTGCACCCTGGTGATTTCGCCTATGCGGACGACTGGTATGTGAAGCCACATAATCTTCCCGATGGCAAGGATGCCTACCAGGCCATTCTCGAGCAATTTTACGACCAACTTGCCCCCATTGCTGGAAGGAAACTTTACATGGCAAGCCCCGGTAACCATGAAGCCAATTGTACTGAGATTCCGTATACCTCTGGATTGTGTCCTGAAGGCCAGAAAAACTTCACTGACTTTATACATCGATTTGGACAAACAATGCCAAGCGCATTCGCTACCAAGGCTAAAAGTCTCTCGAACCCACCATTCTGGTATTCCTTCGAGTATGGAATGACTCATATCGTCATGATCGACACCGAAACCGACTTCCCGGGCGCACCAGACAGTCAAGATGGTTCTGCAGGACTCAACGGTGGTCCCTTCGGTAACACTAGCCAACAGCTCGATTTTCTGGCAGCTGATCTCGCCAGCGTTAATCGCAGCGTGACCCCCTGGGTACTCGTTGCCGGGCATCGCCCTTGGTACACAACCGGCGACAGCTCCTGGGCCTGCTCCTCATGTCAAGCCGCCTTTGAGGACTTGTTTTACACCTACGGCGTTGATGTTGGCATCTTCGGACACATACATAACTCCCAGCGTTTCCTGCCTGTGTACAACGGTACCGCAGACGCAAATGGTATGAATGATCCCACGGCACCTATGTACATAATTGCCGGTGGTACTGGTAATATTGAAGGATTGGACTCGGCTGCCGGGATTGTGCAGTCGTATAATGCGTTTGTGTATGCGGACGATTACAGCTACAGCTCGTTGAAGTTCTTGAACGAGACCAGTTTGCAGATTGACTTTATACGGTCATCCACTGGGGAGGTATTGGATTCGAGTATTTTGTATAAGAGTCATTGATCTTGTTTATACATAGGATTAACGCAACCTATATGTTTTCAGCATTTGCTACTTGTATAAAAGCAAGTTCAAAATCAATTCATATGTCAATCGACCATATCAGCGCCGAAAATTTATGGAGTGCGTTGAACAAAGCACAGGTATATCGCTTTTCCTTACAAGTGTAAAGTCAAAATAAGACGGATGAGAACATAACTCCAGACGTAGAACAACAAGACTACACTTTCATGCAATCCATATTGGTCAGGTAAGCTTGGTTAATGGCAAATACTACCGTGCTTCATCCTCAAAGACCCGTAAACACTAAGGTGAAGTCGACGTTTCTACGTCTTTCGCCGGTAAACCTGTCGCGAACTTATAGCTGCAACTTATAGCTGTATTTTTGTGTGAAAGTGTCCCGGGGGGGATCACTAGATTCCAGTACACTGCGATGGAGAGTCCGAGATTGGTTTTCCAAGATCTCGTTGTTTCGATTCCGAAGACGTGCTTCGCGCCCTAACTTCTGCCATCATTGTGGAGATTCCAGGCGTATTCAATGAATGCAAATTGGAATCTTTCTACCCCCTAAGCTTAGAGGGATTAGTCGCATCGCTATTTGTTATGATAGTGGCTGTGGTACTTCTCAATATAGCCTCAATCATTCGGTTCGAAAGATGATCTGTGCAGCGAATGTAATGCACCTGCTGCTATCTCGAGCAAAGGCGACTGATCTCCCCACTACAATAATAAGTTGATTGAAGTATCAAGCAACGTTAAAGCAAACAGCTTCTCGATCTTGTCCAATAAAGCTAGATCGCAAGTGAGTCATGGTGGTTAGATGTATGAACGGCCATCTTGACCGTGGTAAATAGACACGACCGCGAGCGCAGGCCACTTGAACGGGGTTTCAGTAATCAACGGATTCTTCCCACCCTCCTCGCAATACCCTCCACAACTTCAGCTGACCATGATTTCCTGAACCGTCCCTATCCTCGAGAGCTGTAGCGAGTTCTGGGAAGCTCATTCAACGCTGAACTCGACAAGGATGAATGCATAGAAGCATCCAGCGATCTATATTGTATGGGTCGTTCATCGAAAAGTCGCTCCACGGAGAGACTATTGGGGTTCTGGTTGCCAACTGGTGCTGGTACCAGTGTCGGTAATTCACAGTCCCAGTCACTTCATTATCTCTCAACGCCCGCTTTACGACTGTAGTACCTTCCATGGCTTTCTTCGCGGAGACTCTACATCATCAAGGAGAAGGCCAGCGTTTCTATTCTACTATTTTTTTTTTGGATGGTGACGCGTCTTTGCGGTGTGGGGATAGTCAGCTGCGTCGGCAGCTCAATTACCTTATTCACAGTTCCTGTCAGGGGCGGTTGATCTAGAAGGAGCGCTAGGTCTACGAGAACACCTTTCCAGGAACCACCTGGCATGACTATCGGCCGCTACAGAAATTACCTCGGAGTCTCGATGAGTTCGACGTCGTAGGCAGCCGTTTGACTCTAGTACTATCACGACTCGTCCTGTAGTGGTGTATATGAATGGTCACTGGAGGGAAGCTACTGGTGAGGGACAATCCTAGCGCCCAATTCCTCCAATACGTACAGCCGGGCGTATCAATATCTACCATCTCTCTCTGTGCAACGAAGATCGGCTACATTTACCCTTAAAGAATCTATTCTACTACTGATATAGTACATATATTCTTCCGGTCAATCATCTGTACATTCCGAATTCTGCCTCCTGCTCATACGGGATAATGTATACAATAGGAAGCTAATACTGAAATGCGTGCCCATTGGAAAAGGACTCGTTTTGTAAACCTTTATTTCTGATTTGATAGGAAAGCCCTAGAAACAGGGACAGAAAGATACCATGCAGGTCAGTATAAAGTATTTAAGTGATAGTATCCGCTGTACACGTACTTCAATTGCTTAGGTCTGCATCTAGTTCACGAAATATCATGCAAGTCATCAGCTTAAATTAGACTGATGTCGTTCTACTGGTAATCGCTGGGAAACCCGTGGATACTCGATAAGGGGTTCCACGGTGATGAGCTCGCATCTCGGCTTCCAATTCTGCTAGATGCCTTGTTTATCGACTGCGTATCTTATCAGCTCTAATTAATCCGCGGATCTTCTATTGATTCTTTCTGTGGGAACTGTTACGTCTATCGTCCTAGTCGTCATCCAAGGGCTACCATGTCACCTTGCTACGTAAAACTTAAGACACTTCATTCCTATTTTAGTGAGTTGTATACTATTGAACATTGTCACCCTAACGACAATATCGTCAAGACCATGCCACATGAGGCAGGTGAACATTCAAGCCAATGTTAGGATCTAACTAGATACTAGAGTTAACGAAATCAATAATAGTACAGATTTTCAGCATGACGCGGACTTCAGATAGTAGACATTCTTCGCCCCAACGAGATAGTTAGCAACTGATGTGCTGGACCGGCAGGTATAAAAGGCTATATACCGACTGTCTCAATCTCATATCGCCACTACAGTTTTCCATGATCTTTGTTTCGAATTGATTGTAGATCAATATTACTGTGTGTCAAGATGTTTTCGATGTTATTTCTAGATATCATCTTGGTCTTATGCAATCTGAGCGTTAGCAATGCATTGCCACACAAGCGCGACAACAGGACGACGACCTTCACAATCCCTCAACAAGCTAATCCAAACTTTATGCGGAACGCATCTGCCACTCACTTCGCGGATTTGGCACGGTACAATGTTACCATAAATTCAACATATGCTGCGGCTCTAAGTGCGAGCAGAGCAGCGGCTGGCGGACAAACTGGTAGTACCTCAGCATTGGCACTAGCCATTGAAAGTGAATACGTTTGCCAAGTAACAGTTGGCGGCCAGAATCTCTATTTGGACTTTGATACAGGATCTTCTGATCTGTAAGTTTACCTTCGTACCTGCGACTTTGTCCATCCATCGTAATGACTGAATCCGCGCATCTACAAGATGGGTTTTTTCCACATTTACGGTGGGCATTGAACAAGTTGGGCACCAATTATATAATCCAGCACTGAGCTCTACTGCCACTCAGATGCCGGGCGAAACCTGGGAGATTTCATACGCAGATGGTAGTGGGTGCGGAGGCATAGTATTTAAGGATGATGTCTCAATTGGTACTAGCACTTCAGTGGATCAGGGCGTGGAGGTGGCACTATATGTATCACCAGAATTTGCTGTGGATTATTTCAGTAATGGCCTGGTTGGGCTCGCTTTCAGTTCTCTGAATACTGGTACGTATTCTTGTCCTAGTGCTTTTTCTGTGCACTTCTGTCCAAGAGCAGCTTCATTATACAGAGCCTAATGTTGCTTTCTCTCCAACAGCAAGCCCTGTGCAACAATTGACATATTTCGAGAATATTCTGCCTACATTGGAGGAACCACTGTTTACTGCGAATCTAAAACATGGGGAACCGGGAAACTATAACTTTGGTTATATTGATCCAACAGAATATTCTGGCTCTATTGCCTGGACACCTGTGACCACACCATACGGCTATTACGCATATTGGCAGCTTGACTTGAGCGGATACCAGATCTCTTCTGAACCATACATCGAGACACCCATTAATGGAATTGCTGGTAAGTCATACTTGCCCAGGGAGTCAAGAGGAAACATTCCGCTGATTGGATTGTTACGTATTTAGATACTGGCACTACACTTCTGTATCTACCAATCGATGTTGTGACGGCTTACTATGCCGCTGTTACAGGCTCAGTCTTTGACGAAGATCAAGCGGCTTGGTTGTTCCCATGCTCAGCTACATTACCAGACTTTATCTTCGGTATCGCAGATTATCGAGGGATTGTTCCTGGTGATTATATGAACTATGCGCCCGTGGATGATGTTTGGTGCTATGGAGGTATACAACCGAATACTGGCTTACCGTTCTCTATATTTGGAGATATTCTGCTTAAGGCACAATTTGTTGTGTTTGATCATTCTGGGCCGCGTCTCGGTTTCGCTAACAAGCTTTGAGCCTTTGAAGTCGACTTGATTTGATAAAAGCGCGGAAGCGCTCAAATCAAGCGGAGCAAAGCTACAAGTAAGGATAGTGGATTGTTCTTGTACCTATCTGTTATGGCCCTCTGCTGCTGTCAGATAACCCGGATATCCAGGAGCAGTCAAATGAGGCAGTCAATCAGAAGCTCTACATTATGGCCCCCAAATTTACCCCTCATGATAGATCACAAATTATGTCTACCATACATAAAATCAGCTCACCAGAATATCTATAAAAACCCGGCTTTGGAACCTCATGTAGACGCAGAAACAGAGAACTTAATATACAATCTTGCTAGTCAATTCTTCTTTACTATTCTAAAACTGTTAATCAGGATTAAGCTAGAGCTAATCCATCAATCTAATAATTAAGAGTCTGAGTACCTTTTCCTATACAAGATTAGTGCATTTAAATATATTATCTAATATTGCTATAAATGTGAAGCTTTATTCCCCTAATAACTAAGACTATTAAAAGAATGAGCTTCTCAATCAGGCAAGAGCTAAGGATATTATTAGAATTTTATAAGGAACTTAGAAACCCTTTAAGAAGCCTATGAATCTTCTAAATAATAACTTCTTAACAGCTCTAGTAGCTCTAATAAATCTAATAGATACAAATTGTATTAGTGTAGTAACCTTAGTTAGAAGATGACACCATAATAATATAGCAATCCAAGGTAAAGATATTCAGCCTACTCTAACTCCTGATTCACAGGAGACCATTTAAGTAGAAACTATAGATAGGAGTACTCATACTAATAGAGAATTAAACAGAGCTATTAAAATGTTTAATATTTATCTTAATCTATATAAATAATATTACTTTAAATAAAGCAAATAAAAGAAAGTAATTGAATAGATCTTCATCTAGATAAAGTAGACTGTGAGCCCAAGTTATTATAAAACTTGTATAGTGGTTACTACTAACTAGAGGAAAGCTTATATTAATTTTAAAGAATAAGTAAATTAAGGAAAATATATTTTTTAGAGGCATATTAAGAATAAATATAATTAACACTTAAGATCTCTAAAATCCTCTACTAGAGATCTTAAAGCATAGATTACTAAATAGAAGGAATTACTCCTTAAAGCTAAAAGAAAGTCTATAATAATTATAAATAATATCCTAGACTAGTTAATGCAATTCCTTGATACTATTTATCTATTAGATAATATATAGACTATAGCATATAAAATCACTATTAAAGAGAAGATTAAGGATAGCACTCTTACTAGAAGAGAGCTAGCAAATACCTTTCAACGTAACCTTTATAAAATCTAGAACCAACGACCATCTCATATATATAGAAGATCATTCACAGTTCAGGAAGAATAGACTAACGATAACTTTAATAAGGATAGTTATAGTTGATAACCAAGTTATTCTCTAGAACATAAGCAAAGACATACTTGCTTATGTGTCAGAAATAAGAACGTCACAGCCAGTAGTTCCCAGCGCTAGTTATGTAAGCAATAAGGGAACGAGTTTTAGTAGCTCCTGTACCAAAAGGCACATTCAGTATGTAAATTACATATTGGTGCTACAGCTACTAGAAAGGGTATCTTAGGATCAGGATAATCCTAGGAATAGGTTCCTAAGAACCTACTCCACCCAGGAACTAGATCTTAGGATCTGCTAGATTATAGGAAGCATAATAATATGGGATACATATCAGAAGATGCTCAAAGAATAAGAAATTATACCCCAGGAACAATCTAATCATTCCTAAGGACCGCCATATCATACCCTAGATACAATATATAATACCCTCTATCAGGATTCACTTAGGTATATAAAGATACTTATTTATCTACTTAGTTAGCTTTACTTTACTATCTTAAATTAACTGTTTAACCTTAAGTATACTATTACTTATAGACTAGTTAAGCTAGAAGCTATAACTCTTATAATTCTTAAATCTACTGCCCTTTTAATAACAGAATACCACTAAACTGATATTTAGTGAAGAGCTTTACTCTCTCTAGATACTTGCCAAGTATTAGTTTATAACAATTTAAGACCCTTATATTAAAAGAGAAGTCTTATATAAAGTAGCTATAGCTATTAACCCTTAGTAATCTATTCCCCTATAAGTACAGACTTGTCTAGCTACACCCACTCTATTAACCTCTAGTAGTGGAATAACAGTAAATACTAGCTCTAGTTTAGCTAAAATAAGAGAAGCCTTTAAAGAAATAGGATAATACATTATTAAACTTGAAATATAATAAGCTATTAACAACTCTATCGTCAAGATAGGAAAGATTGAACTATTCTTAGGAGAATAAGGAACTTTTAAGGTATTCTTAGCTCAGCTATAGATCTACTTCAGTAATAATATCTTATATATTATTAGTAAACAAGACAAAGTCTTTATAATATTAAGCTTCCTTACTAGAGAAGTAATAAGATAGTTTGCATCCTATATTACTAAATAAATTAAGACTGCTAATAATAAACAACTTGAACCTAAAACTGCCCTTATATTTAACAGCTTCACATACTTTAAAGAAAAACTTAATCAATTATATAGAACTATTAATAAGGAACTTAATATAATTTATTGAATTAAGAATATAAAATAATATAGATTGGTTAGAGACTATATCTTAAAATTCCTCTAGATATTAGGATATCTTAAGTAGAGCAACCAAGGATTATAAGACTAATTCTATGATAACTTAAAGGATAATATGAAAGACTGAATTTTACAGATTATACTATGACTAGATACATTTAAGAAGATAATAGAAGTAGTATTACAGATTGATATAGCTTTATCTACGCGATACATAGAGAAAGGAAATTTTTAATATTAATTAAAATAATATGCTAATACACCCTAGAAAAGAATTAGAGATTGAAATGGTGATATTATTATGCAAATGAATGCTACGCTAACTAAAGAAGAAAAGAAGAAACTAATTGAGAAGAAAGCCTACTTTAACTATAGAATACCAGGATATTTTGTAAATAAATGCTAAAGGCTAAAGAAACCCTAAGGAATGGCTAACCAAGGGATATAGCAATAGATTGTAATAGCTATCTATATATATACCCTAGAAGAGAGTAATATAGAAGAATACTTTAAAATAGATAAAGAGTTACTAGAGTAATATAAAAAGGAATAGATCTATTAGCAAACTAAAAAATAGAAAAGATTATAAAAAGAAATATAATAAATACTAGAAATATTAATAAACTAGGAAAAGAGAATTATTATAATAAGGCAATAGATAAAGATAATTATAATGAAAAGTGCTATAAATAATTAAAAAATCTAAGTATCTGTAATTATGCACAAGAATACTTATTATATACTTTTGAGGAATAAGTAGAACTATAAGGTATAGATCCAATCACCTAAGAACAGTTATCCTAGAGATAGTGAGCTAGAAGAAGAAGAACTAGAAGATAATAATAAGAGTACTAACTATGAAGATTCCTTACTAATTAAGTTATTTCATACTTAATTGGCGTTGTGAGGTAGTAATAAAAAGGTAATAAATCAGCTAGCTAAGTATTAAGATTAATAAAAACCCTACCTAGAACTCTATAAGCTAGAACTAAATTATATATAGAAAAGTAACTATATCTATAGAAATATACATAATAAGGAGATATATAGAAGTAATTATAACTATAATGTATTATGGCCTGACAATAAAGAAATACTAGATTAAAGAGATAATTTATGTAATTGCATGCCTGCAAAAGCAATTTACTAGGAAGAATCTTAATATATATAGAAGGAGTATATTTAATAATACTTGAAGTATTATAAGTAGACTAATTAAGAATGCTTAATATATAGCTATAATAACAAGATCCTAGTAATAATATATGAACAGATTTTAAATTTAAATAGATAATGATTATGCAATAGACAATTAGGATATATAAAAAACTATATATATATATATTACTCTAACCTAGGAGGATGTCTATACTAAGAAGTATATTAGATAACATACTATAATAATAGATATAAAATTTATAGACTTAGTAAGAAGATAAATTAATAGTTTCTAATAACTCTAGGAGTTGCTATATAAGCAAAGCTTATATACCCCTAAGAAAACCCTAACTGCTAATACGCCTATAAAGAAAGTAGATATCTAGAATATATATACTTACTATAACATAAGTGTAAGGCTACTTTTTACTAACACTATAGATAAGGGTTATACATAAACTACCTATATGAACATATTGAAGCAATAAAATAGTATATATAGAGATACTAATAGGATTACTTAATTATCTCTATAATCAACCCAAAATACTGAATAATTATTATTTTAGTAGAAATTAATAACACTAAGTTATAAATATTATTAGATTTAAGAGCAACTAGTAATTATCTTAGCCCTAAAGTTATAATAAAGCTATAAGTTAAGCAACATAAGATAATATAATAGATTAGCATTATAGGAATTAATAGAAAACCTATTATATAAGGGTACTACCTAAAAATAGAGCTAGTACTTTTAAAATTAGGACCCTATACTATAATAATCTCATTTGATATTATAATAATAATAGGCTATGACGCTGTACTAGGAATATTATAGTTATAAGAATAGAACCCTATTATTGATTGGATGACTAGAACAGTTTTAATTAATAATAGAATTCTATAAACTAGATTAAGAGAATATAAAGAAATCATAAGTCTATAAGAGAGATTAGAGAATAACTCTCTAAAGATAGAGCTAGAGCAAAAAGTAAGCTTAGGTAAACTAAAACTGTAAAAGATAATATAAATTACTATTAGAGAACTAAATAAAATATAGTAAAAGTAACTTATAAAAGAAAAGAATAAGATCTAGGAGTGACTTGAGGTGCTAATAATATAACTAAAATCTAAAGAAATATATAAATAAGAATTAAAAAAGGTACTTACAAAATTACCTAAGAAATACTATAACTTTATTAAATTATTTATAAAAAAAGAATATAAATTACTAATATATAGAAAAAAATATAAAATATAAATACTACTAAAACTAGGATTTATATTATCTTTAGTTAAGTAGTAGCATAAATCATAAGATTAGCTAGAACTTAAGAATAAGTTTGTCTGAGAATTCCTAGTAGTAGGATATATATAAGAAAGATAAGGACTAGTATTAAGCAGACTAATGTTTATATTAAAGAAAGATAGAACTGAATAAATAGTTATTAATTACTGAGTATTGAATAATAGAATAATTAATAATATAAATAAGGCATTATATTAAAAATAGAAAAAGGATTTATTATAAGAAGTAAAAATTATAATAGTCTTTAATATCTAATAGGATTACTATAATCTTAGAACTGCTAAAGAAAACATCTAGAAAATAGCCTTCCTAATAGATATAGGATTATTTAAATAGGTAGTTGCATTAATAGGTTTGAAATAACTTCCTATAGGATTTATAAGATTTATAACTTATATACTAATCAAGTTTCTTAATAAGTTTATTATAGTATACTTTAATAATATTATTGTTTATTTAAAAGATATTAAAGAATATAATAGATATATATAAGTAGTAATAATAGAACTTATAAAAACAGGATTAACCCTTAAGATTAAGAAATATGAGTTTAATATTATTATAGTCAATTATTTAGGAATAGTTTATATATTAGAAGGATTAAAGATTTAATTAAAAAAAATGGATGCTATCTTGAATTAGCTAACACTAACTAATATTAAAAAAGTATAAGGATTCTTAGAAGCTAGTGAATATGTCTAATATTATTTTTAGAATTACTTTAATATTATATAATTAATAACTAAACTCTTTAAGAAAGATTTTGAATTTGAATGGATAGAAGAATAAGAAAGAGTATTTAATAAAGTTAAGGAACTTGTTAGAAAAGTATTAATATTTATACTATATAATCTAGATAAACTATATCTTATATAACTAGATATATTAGGATATATATTAAGGATTATTCTTGAATAACTAGATGATAATAGGAAATAAAGACTAGTTATCTTCTTTTTAAAAAAATTTACTATAGTAGAAAGAAACTATGATATTTATAATAAGGAACTACTTATAATAGTTAAAGCATTTAAGTAATAAAGATACTACCTGCAAGGAGTTAAGAAGGAAATAATTATAAAAAGTGATTATTATAATCTTAAATATTTCATAATAATAAAAGAATTAGTTAGAAGATAGATATGATGGGCAGAATACTTATTAAAATTTAAGTTTTAAATTAAATATATTAAGGGAAAAGAGAATATTATTATAGATGTTCTTAGTTAAAGACTAGATTATATTATAAGTCTTAAGCAATTAAAGATTAATATTCTAAAAGAGGACCTAGATAGAATATAATATAATACTAAAGTAGTACTTACTACTATAATTACTATTAATAAGATAAACTTCTATAAATAAATAATAGAAGTAATATGAAAGGATAAAATGCTTATAATAGTAATCTAGAATAAGGAAGCTATTCAGTAAAAGGGATTAGCTATATGAAATAGGTCCATACTTGTTCTAAGAACAATAATTATAAAAATTATTAAAGAATACTATAATCTACTATTATAAGGACACTAAGAAATTGACTGAACTATAGAAAAATTATAATAATAATATTACTTTCTAAATATAAGAAGATAAGTTATGGAATATATTAGCTAATATGATAGTTGTAATAGGAATAAGCTAATTAACTATTAATTATATGGAAAAATGCAACTACTAGACATACTAGAACTACTATAGAAAGATATTATAGTAGACTTTATCTAAGGACTACTAGAGTTAAGGGATTTAATTACTAGAATTTGATATACTAAAGTAATTGTTATTGTTGATAGATTAATGAAATATGTCATTATATAACTAATGCTGAAGAATTTGATAGTAGAATAATATATAATACTTATGCTATAAGAAGTATTTAGTTAGATTAGACTATTGATTAAGATTATTTTAGATTGAGATAAGTTATTTAGATTAAAATACTGGTAAATAATTATAAAGATATATAGAATTAAATATAGCTTATTAACTGTAAATCACTAATAAATAGATAGACTAACTGAAAGAATAATACAGATAATTGAGTAATATCTATGATATTATTTAGATTAGAACTAAGATAATTGGGTAGAGATACTACTATTGGCATAATTTGCATTTAATAATATAAAAAATACCTTAATAGGAGAAGTACTGCACTTTACTAATTTAGGAAGATATCTATAAATATTATAGACTATTATATTATTAGATGGGAGATTTGTTACGAATCAACCTGCATGACGCTAAAATATACTATGACCAAGAAGGAAAGGTCACTCTGGATTTACAAGCGTATAAACCATACAATGACAAGACAAGTGGAAGGATATCAGACTAAGGCACCTTGGTATGGGACATACACCAAGTCATGTAAAGATATGAATAAGATACTACTAATAAGAAAAAGAAAGTAGTAGATATTATGAACTATACCTATTAGATAGTGAATGATCTACCATCTACTATCTATTACAAGTGGTAGATGATATATAGTATATAGAATATAGAGGACTAGATATATAAAAATACTCTTTATTATTATATATTTAATTCTTTATAGCTCTTTAATCTAAGTCACTTAATATTAGACTTTAACAGTAAGAGTCAGTAAGGCATTCTACTTATATAGGTACTAGGCTATATAGAGGATCTCTTCTATCTTAATTATATTTAAGACTTCTAAGCTATTAACTAATATATTATTATTTTATTTATTTAAGATTATTCTATTAATCAAATAACTTAAACCTTTATATAGTTCAATAAGTCTAATATATCTATAATATAATACTGTTTAATTAAGGTGGATCTAGATCTATAACTATAAGCTTATATATTAAGCAAAAGAATAAAAGCCCTATTAAACTCCCCAGGCCTAAGGCTTTATAACAGAGTTCATTCAAAGTTAACAATAACCATA
>LHCL01000201.1:0-11957 GCA_001305275.1 Talaromyces verruculosus
TTCCCTTCAATCCGTCTCGCGTCGTGCGAGAGTTCCAGGCGTCACTACCCGAGATCCACACCAAGATTGCTGTAGACCATCCGAATGTGTCCTCTCATCCCTGCCGCACCCTAACCACCTCAGACCACCTCGTCTCGCTTTGTAGCGAGGTGGAGCAAGATACGCAGAGTCTGGACAGTGCGTGCAAACATCGTCTTCAAAAACTCGGCCGCGCTGCTGCACAGGTCTTCGCGGAACGCGCGCTTCTGCTGGAGGAGAACCGAGTCTTATTTGAACAGAACAATGAAAAGACCTGTCGACAATCCAGTGGCACAACGGTTGTCGGACACGCCAAAGTGATGAGCTACGAGGACATCATTGAGGCGCAGAAGAAACGCGACGCGACGGCGACGAAGCAAGACTCCACGCGGAAAAAGAGACCCAAGGCCGGGGACCGGCTGCTTTCGAAATCGGACGAGAAGCGCAAGGCTGAGCAGGAGATTCAAACCTGGAATATGAGTGATTATTGCTCGGTTCTAGATTTGTAGGCTTGATTATCATTAGAATCCTCTGTGTTTACCAATTCATCGCGCAGAACTCGCCTAATGTTGATCCCACCCGTTGTTAGATTTTATATATTTCACTTTACAATATGCACGCTATTATCTACTAGTCATGGTTAAAGATGCATGTCAGCGACCTTATCCATACAGTACGTATTTTCGCTATAGCTGATTATCGTAAATAATCCCGCAGCTTTGCTTTGGCACACACTATTTGGGAATATGCCGCCGGTAGGGTTCGGTCAGGCAGCATTGTACTCCTACGAGGCTAACTTTATTGATCAGCTTGGTGCGGGGTTGTGTGTCACAATTAGGATAAAACATCCTCTGTATGATCAGGAGATGTCTTGTGTGTCTTTCTTTACGATCTCAACTGTAGATATCGCAAAATATATATTGGTACTATCTTCCCGTTATCCAGGACTATTCCAAGGTTGAGCGTATTCTTAGTATTTTTCGACTTGACAAAGACCATATCCTTCATTTCCTAGCACTCAAGGTCATCTCAAAGTTGACGATATTGACAATCTGGCGTTGGCGGACAATGTCACCACACGGAAAAGCCTCTCTGCTATGTCCCTTCCACAAAGACCATCAACTCAATGACGATCTTGATGCATCGCTTGATTATCTGCCCGGCCATCCACGCATCAAACTGAGCAATTATACGAGTTTGTTCGATTTCATTCGCCAGGAAGTCTGGTCGGAGGACCTCGAGTCGATGTCGGGCAGACTCTGGTGGATGTCGAAGCAAGATAGCGGCAATATCTCCCCGTTACATCGACAGAAAGTAAAGGGCCGACAGATCGTCATTACTGAGGATCCTCGGTTGCATCTTGTCTGGATTGATAATCGAATCTTTCTCAAGCCACTTCCCCGGTACTTAACATCCTACGCATTCTGGGATATGGTCATGAGTGATCCGTCTAAACATGGTGTGACCGTCAAGCTACGAAAGGCCGCAATCGGGTATCTGCGAACCTATTTTTACCTCATCCGATATGAGTCTGATCTACGAATCGCACAAGATCCCGCTGTCGGTCTGGTTCCCGCAGATGTGACTTGGTCTCAATACTGCCGGTTCAGTGCCCACTTCGATGACATCACGGATGACGAAGTATCAGGACGATATCATTACGGGGAAATCAGACTGACGCGACTGAACTACTATGCGCCATTTCTCTTGGGGAAGAGCCATTACCAAAGGGTGGATTATCAGTACCGAGCGTACTTCGCTCGAATCCAGGGGCCAGTGATATCTGCATTTGCATTTTTCTCAATTCTCTTGAATTGTATGCAGATAAATCTAGCAGCAGCCGCTGCGGATGAGAAGTATTCGAATATTTCATTGATTGCAAGTTTCTTTTGGCTGAGTACACTGATTGGAGCTGTGGCCTGTGTCTTATTGCTGATGCTAATATTTCTTTTTCTTTATAAAGTGATCAGAGAGTGGAGGTATGCGATAACCAACCGGCTACAGCGTGAAAAGCTTCCACAGAAGCAAAAAATAGAAAGCCATGTGTAAGTGGCAGCAGATGTAGATTTCGGACATGTTTTGCTCATTTGAAACTTGTAACCCCCAACCGGCTTGAATGAAGTCCTTCTGAGAAGAGATTAGCCATGGCGCACTTGATGTATTCCCCGAAAATCCATCTTCATTCAATCTCAATGCATAACCTCACTTTCCGTACAAACTAGAACTCGTTGACATGCACGGTGCTGAACTTACGAGTGTTCAATTGATGGCCGTTTTCCTATTGCAGTACGGATCAGTTTCTCCAACTTGAACGATCGCGGAGTGTTTGTCGACAATGGCGTTTAAAAGCTACCCATATACCGTCAAACGCCTAGCGAGGATCTGAAGACTGTCAGTGGAACAAAAGTAAACAGCCATAAGCAGAAATTGATGGCACGGTTACAGCGCCTTGCAAGTGCGGCTTTACATCAGTTGCAACTCTTCGACTCTTTCTCAGCGCCACTCCCGCAATCTAAATCATAATAGGTTTAGCTCAGTATTTCGGTAATTTACCTAGAGTATTGAACGTAACTATACCAAAATCAGGATTGCTTTCTGTTCCATAAAAACATAGATTTCCAGCAAAACAATGGTACTGTTACGTACTATACGCGCTATGAATACTGAAATGCTGGACTAAACCTAAATAGGGAATAGGCGACGGAAGTGGCGCCGAGAAAGAGTCAAACAGTTGCAAACCATGTAAAGCCGCTCATGCAAGGCGCTGTATGATAGAAAAAACACGACGTTTGCCCATCGACGGCCCTAATGAATTTCGGGGGAAATGTCGGTGCGTTCATCTGGGCAAAGTTGACCAGAGAACTTTCCACCGCAGTTTTCACCTGAGCAGGTGTTTCTGATGGAAAAACGCACGTTGTTGCCTAGAGGTGGGTCATCGGTCACGTGGCGTTCAGGGTCTACGACATCCCCTGGCAACAGGAGAGTTTTGGGTTCGTCCCTGAATCCACCCACAGCAAAAGGCGGCTCCTCCTTCGGAGAGCCAAGTTCAAAGATGCCAGCTGGGCGCTAAACCGTACTTAGATTAGTCTCAGATCAGTCAGCCTTGTGGTTTGCCCATGCCGAACCCTTCAATTTGATTTCCTTGCTCTTGTAAGAGTCTCACGTGACTAGGTTGCAGCAAGAGATCGACACAGTATGGCGGTAAAAGGCTCTACAATATAACTTAGATTGGTCACAGCGACAAATCGATACAGGATGTGGCAGTAAAGTATCTACGCGATGTATTTGAAGTCTTTGGCGCAGTATCTCCAGCGTGGTACTACAGCAGCAATGATTCCAGATGCATGCCCAATACCCCGCCCCCGCTGACCACGCCTCGTCGACAAGGCTGAGGATGGCCTATCTCAGCTGATAAACTGGTCCGACTATTTCCTACATGTGCTAATCCAACATTATTGAGCATGCTCAAATCGCAATGGCGAGTCAGACGAGCCAGAGGAAGTCGCACGTCTTCCGGGTGACGGGCCTGACGAGGGACCTGCCTGATGAGGATCTCCAGACTTCGTTACAGAGAGCCCTCAATAACAACATCATCGACGAGGAAGGATTGCAAATCAAGACCAAGGTCACAATCATGCCTTCATGTTATGATCCAGACGGAGAACGAGTCGCGCTGGTGCAGTTTCGCGGTGGCGTGCCACAGTTCCTCTCGGAGTTGATGTTGAATCCTCTCGGAGACTGGCAGGTGGAGATGGAAGATAGCGATATCAGCTTTGACTGCCACTTCTTTGGATTTACTCAACTCTACTCGCCGGACGGGAAAGAGCCAGTGGTTGCAGAGTAAGAAAGGCATCTCGTCGTTTGTAGGTAAAATGCACACTGATGACATCATAGTATCATCGCTATTGCAGGTTTAGATGGACACGCGTACGGGTCATGGCAGGGACGAGGGAATCTCAGTCGGATGTGGCTGCGGGACTTCCTGTCGAAGGATCTCCCACAATGCCGCACGATAATCTACGGGTACAACTCGAAGTTGTCGAGCCACGGGGTCGATACGATCCTCGACTATGGACGGGAGCTGATGGAAGAGATTAAGAAGATCCGCAACACCAAGGAGGTAATGTGTCGAGCGGTCTTTAAGATAACCTAATTAGAGCTGATGATGTGACTAGCTGCAACAACGGCCTCTTTTCTTCATCGCACACAGCTTTGGAGGGATTATTCTGGCCCATGTGGGTAACCAGCAGTCGTTCGATTCGCACATGCTGATACGATATTCCAGTGCCTAGTCCGAGCGATCCAGACGATGGATGAAGACCACCCAGCGATTACGTCGCTTCACCGGGCCACGTACAGCGTGATCTTCTTTGGCATCCCCCACAAAGGGCTTGTCGTGGAAGATATCCAGCAGATGTTGGGCGGCGACGGAAAGCATCCACGTGAGAAACTGTTGCAGCAGACCTCCAGCAAATCGGATCTGTTGACGCTTCAACTGGCGGACTTCAAGAACCTGATCCGTGATCGAAAAGTGGTCAGTTTCTACGAGACGGAACAGACGAGACGGTTGGTTCTGGTATGATGGGCGTTCCACCTGACGTGCTGACGCGGGTTGACCATGACAATAGGATAGAGGAAGCGGACGATGGAAACGCACCGGGGCTTTCATCACGACCGTCGATGCGGACTCGGCTCTTCTCCAGCTTCCCGATCATATCGAGGACAAGGTACCGTTACATGCAGACCACTCGATGATGGTCAAATTCGACACGCGGAATGCGGCGGGGTATCGGACGGCGCTGGATAAACTACGACAGTTTGCCAAAGATGCACCTGCGGTGGTGGCGGCTCGGTTCAGTAAGTCACTTTGCTCCACTGTCTTTCCGTGCACTAACCTGGTTGCATTAAGTGTAGGCGCGTCACGGACCCAAGCCGTGCTCCACGGTGCCTTTTAAGAAGGACCCGATGTTTGTGGGCCGTGGGGATGTCATCGGTGCGGTCATGGAAAAGCATGCAGCGATCGGCCAGAGTCATGAGCGAGTGGCATTGGTGGGATTAGCTGGTGTTGGGTTAGCTTTCCTCATTGAGAAAGCTTATTGAATTGCGGCTAATATATATTTTATTTTCTAGCAAAACACAAACTGCCATCGAGTATTCCCATCGTGTGCGAGAATCGACACACCGGGGATGTGGGTGTTTTGGATCCACGCCAGTAACGCAGCACGGTTGGAAGAGGGTTACCAGCGGATCGCCGCCGTCGCGGAGATTGCAGGACGGGACGATCCAAAGACAAGCATCCTGCCGCTTGTGTATCAGTGGTTGTGCGACGAGAGCAATGGCCACTGGCTGATGGTGTTGGATAATGCGGATGATGACCAGATCTTTTTCCGTAGTGACGACGCGGACGGACGAGCCTCGCTAGTAACGTTCCTACCCCAGGCCGCCCACGGATCTGTCCTGATCACATCACGAAATGGTCTGGCGGCACGGAATCTGGTGGGGACCGACGGTCTGGTCATCCACGTCCAGCCGATGAATGAGGCCGAATCGCTGGCCTTGTTGCGGGTAAGGATTCCTGACAGCCAATCTCCGGCAGAGGATGAACGGGCGTTAGTCCAGGCCTTAGAATATATCCCACTGGCCATCACGCAGGCGGGGGCGTATATTGCAAACCGATCACCCTTCATTACGGTCTCAGCATACCTTCGACTGTTCCATGAGAGCGAGTCGAAACGGATCCGGCTTCTCCAGAATGAGGATTCTATCGATCTGTGGCGCGATCCCAGCATTCGGTCTGCGGTCATCACGACGTGGCAATTGTCGTTTGAGGAGATCCGGCGGTGCCGGCCGGCAGCGACGGATCTCTTGGCGCTGATGAGCATGTTCGACCGGCAAGGGATCCCCGAAGACCTGATGCGGGAGGACGACCAAGATATCCTGGATTTTCACGACGCATTGGCACCGCTGATCAATATTCCCTGATCCAGGTGGAACAGGATAACCGGCTGTTTGACATCCACCGACTGGTGCAGTTATCGGTCCGAGCGTGGCTGGGGACGCACCAGCAGCTCCGCGGGTGGCAGACTAAATCGCGGAGGGTCATGGCACGGGTATTCCCGAATGGGGAATACGAGAACTGGACGCGATGTCGATCGCTCCTCGCTCATGCCAGAAGTGTGCTGGAGGCTACGGATGACATTGATGACGGAGATGAACTCAATGCAGCCATAATTCAGTCTAAATTTGGACGTTACTTAGACCTGCAAGGGAACTATGAAGAAGCAGAAGCGATGCATCGGCGTGCCCTAGACGCGCGAGAGAAGGTGCTCGGACGTGAGCATCCTGACACGCTCACCAGTGTCAACAACCTTGGTTTAGTGCTTGACAGCCAAGGGAAATATGAAGATGCAGAAGCGATGCATCGATGGGCACTATACACACGGGAGAAGGTGCTTGGACGTGAGCATCCGAGCACGCTGAGGAGCATCGATATTCTTTCTGATTTTTTAAACAATCATGGAAAGCGTGCATAGTTGAGTCTGATATTCTGATCTTTTGGCATGTAGATATATTGCATAGGATTCTGGCCATGTAAACCCATACCAAAAACTTCAATGCATTATCTCGTACGTAATATCTTCACATTCGACTCAATGACTACATCGCTGTCTAGTAACATTGTGGACTGTTAACTATTATGTACTTTGGTTATGTCCTTACCAAGGGGTCTCCTTTCATATGGCTTATCTGATTGTAATTCTTGCTCTTCTGGTGGCAGTAGTAAATTTCATACCGATTGTTACATGGCTGTTTTAACTCTTTGGTATTCGGCTAGGCGTAATTTTGCGCCATGTACCTTTTCTACCACCAAGTATTCCACAATTTGTCAATATTTGTACTTTCAGACGGTACAGCTGATTTTACAATGAATCCTAGGCAATCTAGGCGATATAATGTTCGGATATTTGCTTTGTCATACATTTCAGCTGTTTATAGAGGTCATCTTGGCATCATTATAGTGTGGAGAAGTGTAACGATCGGGGGTGAACGATAGTTCGATTGTGGGTATGGGCTACAGAACACTTGCTGAGCCGATTACTATGAGAACTCGATACGATATGAATATAGAGGACAAAGTAACGATGTCTGGATTATACGAGAATAATCGCTTGATCCTTCTTACAACGTGGGGATCTTCGCTTCTTATATACATGTGTGGTAGGGTGCCTAAGCGGCGACGTGCAGTAGGGTTGTCGGTGTCATCTGACCTCCGCCCAACATACAGCTTCACTGCTGCTGCCTTAGATCGCGGGCATCAATCCTTCGAGCAATCAGATTGGCCTTCTCGATCTCGCGATGGGATCAGCCTTTACAATTGAGGGTAGCGGTCAATGAGAAAACTAAGCATGGAGAATAAATACAGGAGTAAGAGTAAGCCAGCGCTGGAGCCAATATTTATATGTGCGCGCGCTTGCAACAATGATTCCCAATATGGCACCGCGTTCTCAATACAGAGATATCTAGGGTCTCAGCCCTATCGGCAATATCTGTCCCCAAGCCTCCATTCCCACGTGCGAAGCCCTAAACCCTATGACGGCTGAGAGCTGTCACATTTGTGGGTTCGGTATGGGTGTACATGGCGAGAATTATATGCGAGAATATCTACATACCGGTAGATCAGAATTTCAAAGGCCGATATGCACGCTTTCCATGTTTGTTTAAAAAATCAGAAAAAATATCGATGCTCCTCAGCGTGTCAGGATGCTCACGTCCAAGCACCTTCTCATATCCTTCTAGTGCCCGCCGATGCATCGCTTCTGCTTCGTCATATTTCCCTTGGCTGGAGAGCACATTTCCAAGGTTGCTGACACTGGTGAGCGTATCAAGATGCTCATGCCCAAGCACCTTCTCACTTCCTTCTAGCGCCCGTCGATACATCGCTTCTGCTTCCTCATATTTCCCTTGGCTGGAGAGCACATAACCAAGGTTGTTGACACTGGTGAGCGTGTCCGGATGCTCACGTCCAAGCACCTTCTCTCGTGCGTCTAGAGCCCGTCGATGCATCGCTTCTGCTTCTTCATATTTCCCTTGCCTGTCAAGTACATTTCCAAGGTTGCCGACACTGGTGAGCGTGTCCGGATGCTCACGCCCAAGCACCTTCTCTCGTGCGTTTAGTGCCCGTCGATGCATCGCTTCTGCTTCTTCATAGTTCCCTTGGCTGTCAAGCACTAAACCAAGGTTGTTGACACTGGTGAGCGTGCCCGGATGCTCACGCCCAAGCACCTTCTCACTTCCTTCTAGACCTCGTCGATGCATTGCCTCTGCCTCTTCATACTCTTCTTGGCTGTTGAGCACTAACCCAAGATTATTAACGCTGATGAGTGTGTCCGGATGCTCACGTCCAAGCACCTTCTCTCGTGCGTCTAGTGCCCGTCGATGCATCGCTTCTGCTTCTTCATATTTCCCTTGGCTGGAGAGCACATTTCCTAGGTTGTTGACACTGGTGAGCGTGTCCGGATGCTCACGTCCAAGCACCTTCTCTCGTGCGTCTAGAGCCCGTCGATGCATCGCTTCTGCTTCTTCATATTTCCCTTGGCTGTCAAGCACATTTCCAAGGTTGCCGACACTTGTGAGCGTGTCCGGATGCTCACGCCCAAGCACCTTCTCACTTCCTTCTAGGTCCCGTCGATGCATCGCTTCTGCTTCTTCATATTTCCCTTGCCTGTCAAGCACTAAACCAAGGTTGTTGACACTGGTGAGCGTGTCAGGATGCTCACGTCCAAGCACCTTCTCTCGTGCGTCTAGTGCCCGTCGATGTATTGCTTCCGCTTCATCATATTTCCCCTGCAGGTCTAAATACCACCCAACGTTAGATTGAAGACTGGCTACATTGAGTTGATCTTCACCATCAGCGTCGCCAACACCCTCCAGAACAATTCTGGCATGCGTGAGCAGCGATCGGCATTGCGTCCAGCTTTCGTAATCGCCATTCGGGAATACCCGTGCCATGATCCCCCGTGATTTACTCTGCCAGTCGCGGAGCTGCTGGTGCGTCCCCAGCCACGCCCGGACTGATAATTGGACAAGCCGGTGCATGTTAAACACCCGGTGATCCACTTCCATCCGGATCAGGGAATAGTTGAGCAGTGGTGCCAATGCATCGTGAAAATCGAGGATATCCTCGTCGTCCCGCACCAGGTCTTCGGGGATCCCCTGCCGGTCGAACATGCTCATCAGCGCGAGGAGATCCGTCGCTGCCGGCCGCGAACGCTGGATCTCCTCAAACGACAACTGCCACGTCGTGATCACCGCATACCGAATGCTGGGATCTCGCCGCAGATCCATCGAATCCTCGTTCTGGAGAAGCCGGATCCGCTTCGACTCGCTCTCATGGAACAGACGAAGGTATGCCGAGACGGTAATCAACGGTGATCGGTTGGCAATATACGCCCCCGCCTGCGTGATGGCCAGTGGGATATATTCTAAGGCCTGGACTAACGCCGACTCATCCTCTGCCGGAGATTGGCTGTCAGGAATCCTCACCCGCAACAAGGCCAGCGATTCGGCCTCGTTCATCGGCTGTACGTCGATTACGAGACCGTCGGTCCCTACCAGATTCCGTGCCGCCAAACGATTTCGTGATGTGATCAGGATAGATCCGTGGATGGCCTGCGGCAGGAACGTGACGAGCGAGGCTCGTCCGTCCGCGTTATCACTGCGGAAAAAGATCCGGTCATCATCCGCATTATCTAGCACCATCAGCCAGCGGCCATTGCGCCCGTTGCACAGCCACTCATACACGAGCTGGAGAATGTTCGTCTTCGGATCATCCCGTTCGGGAATCTCCGCGACGGCAGCGATCCGTTGGTAGCCCTCCTCCAACCGTGCCGCGTTGCTGGCATGGATCCAAAACACCCACATGTCCGGTGCCAATTCTCGCACACGATAGGCATACTCGATGGCCGTTTGGGTTTTGCTAGGATATAAAAGTGCATAAGCCACAATTCAATGATCTTTCTCAATGGGGAGAGCTCACCCGACACCAGCTAATCCCACCAATGCCACCCGCTCGTGACGCTGGCCCATCGCCGCATGCTTTTCCGTGACCGCATCGAGGACATCCTCACGGCCTACAAACATCGGGTCCTTCTTAAACGGCACCGTGGAGCATGGTTGGGGTCTGGGACGCGCCTGTGCTAGAAACAGTCCGCATCAGCTCGCGGAAAGACTCTCAAGAAATCACCTACCAAATCGAGCTGCAACTACCTGCGGCGCGTCGCAGACAAACTGCCGCAATTCATCTACTATTAACCCATACCCCTCCTCGTCGCGCGCGTCAAATTTCACGATCATCGAGTGGTCCGCATCCAATGGCAATTTGACCTCCGTATGGTCCGGCAGATGAAGGAGAGCCGAGTTACTGTCAACCGCGGTGATAAACTCTCCCGTTCGTTCCCAACGTTGATTTTCAAGATTCTGTGGTGAGCATCAATACAAATCTCTAGACAAAGGATACAGTGTCACAAACCAATACTAATCGTCGCGTCTGCCCCATCTCGTACGCGCTGACTACTTTGCGATCGTGAATCAGATTTCTGAAATCCACCCATTGATTGATGAGCAGATCCGAATCAGCTGAGATTTGCTGCAGTAAACGCTGTCGAGGATGACTCCCATCGACCCCGAGCATCTGCTGGAAATCGTCCACCATCATCCCTTTGTGTGGTATTGCGAAGAGGATCATGCCGTAGGTCGCTCGATACAGTGAAGAAATTGCGGGATGTTCATCCTCCCTGGATTGCACCGCTTTCACCAAGCACTATCGGAATATGTCAGTGTATTGTAGCCACAAGCAGCATGTGCAGACACAAACGTGAGCCATGATGATCCCGCCAAAGCTGTGGGCAATAAATATCAGCGGCCGTTGCTGGAGCTAACGGTCTAGTTAGCAGCACTCTGCGACAAGAACCCCAGTCAGCTACCTCTGGCGTGTTCCGGATCCTCTTGATCTCCCCCATCAATTTCTGCCCGTAAGAGAGGATTGTATCGACTCCGTGACTCGACAGCTTCGAGTTATAGCCATAGATCATCGTGCGACATTGCGGGAGATCTCTCGACAAGAAGTGGCGCAACCACATCCGGCCCAGATTCCCTCGACCCTGCCACGACCCGTACGCGTGTCCGTCCAGTCCCGCAATCGCGATGACACTAAGTTACTTTGTCAGATCAGGGTAGAACTGTATGTCCGGGAAACACTGACTCGGCAGTTACTGGTTCCTCGGGTGTATACAGCTGGGTCATTCCCCAGAATCGACAGTCAAAATTGATGTCTCCATCTTCCGACTCCACCTGCCACGTTCCGAGCGGGTTCGACATCAATTCGGAGAGAAATTGTGGCACACCACCCCGGAACTGGACAAGAGCCACTCGCTTTCGGTCCGGATCATAACACGAAGGCACGATTGTGATATCGGTGCGAATTTGCTGGCGCTCTTCCTCCGTGAAATTGTCCTTCAGTGTCTCTCGAAATGATGCCTCCATAGACTCATCTGACCCGTTTCTCGTAAGACCGGTTACCCGGAAGACGTGCGACTTTCTTTGCCTCGTCGGACTCGCCATCACGATTCATCGCATGCTCAATGTTGTTGTAATAGCAACTGTGGGAAATAGTTAAACCCGTTTATCAGCTAAGGCAGGCCATCCTCATCCTCAGCCTTGTCGACGAGCCGTGGTCGGCGGGGGCGGGGTAAGGGGCATGCACCTGGTAAGGTTGCTGCTGCCATGCCGGAGATATTGTACCGAAGGCAGTCCACTTCAAACATACTGCGTACATCCTTTACTGCCACATCCTGTATCGACTTGTCGCTGTCACCGATATAAATTGTATTGTGAAAGCCGTTGACTTCCACTTGCTGTGTCAATCTCTTGCTGCAACCTAG
>LHCL01000202.1:0-14809 GCA_001305275.1 Talaromyces verruculosus
CTGACCGCTCGGAGCGGGATTACTATATCCCTAGCACCGACGCGGTAACAACATATATAGCTAGCTGTAATTAGCACACTAGTGCCCTTTAGGTTAGAACCTCTGGGCGTAATAAAATATCCATCCATCCTCCTATATAGCTAGCTAGGGGCCGGCGACGACTCTCACCTCCCCGTGGTGCCGGCTGGGAGCCTGTAAATACTTTGCCTGGATGGTATTTACAGAGCTAAGAAGAGTCACCACCGGCCAGCACTGTCCGCTGGCTGGGGCTATGGTTGGAGTGACGGCTCAGGAGCCTTGACCCCACCCATCACTTCTTTGTAAGCTCGGTAAGCATAATCATGCTTGGTAGTTTCGCGCAGTGGGCGCGGAGATACACGCGCCCCTTGGTCGTTCTCACGGTCATCTGGCCTAACGACGATGGTGTTGGCATTCTCGCAGGATGAAGTTTCATCTAGGGGAACGGTCGATGCACGAGATTCCGTATCGCTCTGCAAAAATAATTCAGGATAGAATGCCTGATCCACTGGGATTTGTTCGTTCATCGTCATGGCGAAAGCAGGCCGTATGTTGTCTATCTCAATGGCAGTATCCCGAATGTAAAGATAAATCAGAAAGGAAAGATTTAAACACAGAGGTGGGCATTGGGGAGCTTTATATACCTGAGAACCACCACTCATCGGAAAAATTTATGACCGAAACTGCGACACTATCATGCATGGCCACAATCAGTTGTCTTCACTTTAGCCCTAATTGACCGAGAGGCCATACTTCACTGTGGCTTGGCCAAATACAGAAAGATGACGAAATTGACTCAGACGCGATCCTAATTGATGGCTCAGATGCTTTCCAGAATCGGGCTCCGGTATTGAACAAAGCTGTGTTATCCTGGAGCACGGGGCCCAAATGTAACTTAAGGGCACCAGAAGATTTCTCTCCTGACCAATCTGTAAGCTAACAATCTGTACTGTCCCCTCAATGCACTCTTGGCTCGGACTGTCCCGACTATGCCTTGTCCTCTGTGGACTCGAGAGAGATTAACCATACCATGGTTGCGAAGTTGTGAGCACGCTATTCAGAAGTGGAGTTCGCAGGAAAGTTGTCATAATCGGCCTTTATTGGAGATTTGAATGCCTTACTGGCCTGAAGGCTGCATAGCTAGTAAAAGTTGAATGGAACAACCTTTATGTATATTAACCATCTGTCTCTCTACCTACTCATCTACGGCAACCAATCAATTCATTGCAATGACGTCGAGGGCAGCTGTGGTGAATTTTGGCAATGGTGTCGACTTGTTCATGAAACCCACCTGGCTATGTTCGTAGTCAAGAATTAACACACCTAGTTGGGCCCACCAGGAACCAAAGGTGTACTCGTGACTCGGCTCTGTAGAATTGTTCCCGGTAATGATAGAGATGCAAGTCGTACTGGTTGGGTCACGCTGGTACGGCATATACGTA
The DNA here is from genome assembly GCA_001305275.1 of Talaromyces verruculosus. Lineage (NCBI taxonomy): Eukaryota > Fungi > Ascomycota > Eurotiomycetes > Eurotiales > Trichocomaceae > Talaromyces > Talaromyces verruculosus. The sequence goes on from LHCL01000202.1 coordinate 1,461, forward strand.
CCAGGAATGGTGAATGTCCCATTTCCAATCCCAAATGTGAAATCAGGTAGGGTCGCGTTGCATGGATAGCGATACGTGTTATCAAATGCAGACCACGTAGAATCAATGCCTGAAAAGTACCAGTCTAGGAGCTTTTGCGGCCAAACAAGGGATTGTTCTGCTGTTGAGACTGTTGCGGACCAGGTGCTGATTGGAGGATTCTTTCGACTACCAGCGGATATTGCTGAAATATTAATACTCCAAGTAGGCTGAGCAACATTCCGATCCGCCCACGCGATATCAGCGTGATTATCTTCGCTTTCCAGACTCCCAAAAGTCCAAGTACCATTTTGCCATTGGCGAGATGAGTCAAGGGTGCATTTCCACTCTAGATGGAACGTCAAAAACTGTTCCCAAAACCTTCATTTGACGTACTTGATTTGACGTACCTGTCAGCTGACCTGCAATTGCGGACATAAAATTTGGAAGCAAAGGCTCCAAGGAGTCGTAGCTTAGGCCTATGATCCCACGTGCTCCCCCAAAAGGAGAAGCTTGTCCACTCGTATTCTGATTATATTGTACAAGTTGGCCAAATCCAATATTGGAATATAGCGTGCCGCCAATGTTGAACGTCTCCGTACCAGCAAACGCAACGGCATAGGCACCATCCTGGAATTGCTGCGTGTATGGATTTGTGACAGAATTGTCAATATGATCCCAAGACGTCGAGTCACTGCTGTTATAGACAAGGCTTCCATTTACATCGGCGGGGTTCTCACGGGTGGACCGGACGAGAACCCCATTGAAGGTGGTATCAAATTGAACATCAATTGTCTGTCCGGGCGAGCCTATCTCAATTATGCCCACTGGGCTGCGCCAGTTAGTATCATACTCAAAGAAAGTTGCGGGAGTAGCATACCCATCGATCCCAAGATCAATGGAAACACTGGAACCGGGGTTCGTGGGAATGGTAAACGCGACTCCACGGGTTACAGTTGACGACGTTACAGTAGACGTTGCGGTTGACGGTTGCGCAAGCGCCCTATGGTGGTGCTTGTGGTGCGCTGCACATGCCAGTGAAATATGCAAAACGCTAGCTAGGGCACACAAGAAAAACATCGTGAGTTATCAAAACCCTCGCCACCCTGTGCAACTCCAAGGACAAAGTTGAAGGGCATCCAGCATTTATACATCACGCCTCAAACCAGCACTGCTATCCGTTTTCGTTCTGAGAACATTATGTAAGATGAGAGCAGAGACTAATCGAAATGAAAATATGATAAAGCAGTCAACGGGCAGAACCCCAAATGTGGTAAAATCATTTCTGCGCTGATTGATAAAATGATTGACAATAACATCACACTATTGGCTGGAAAATATTGCAACTTGACATACATCGTAGACGATGTATCGTTTCCCGTTTGGTTAATAACCTTCCCATTTCTTTGGCTACGCCCCCGTTTGGTGTCGGTGAACTTACATCTTGATTTGTAAATTCAAGCACATTTTCAGAAAGGAGTCTGACGTATTATCGGAAAGGGTAGTCGTGCGCCAATGGCCTCTGCAGCTTCAAATGCACTTCGGACACATGCCTCAAGCAAAGGTAGTCCGGCCGACGCATAACCGCCGACTAGGTAAACATTGTCCTCCCCATTCCTCCAAATCCCGGAATAATATCCTTTTCCAAAAACACGCAGTAATAAGTCGTGAGAATCTGGGGTTGGTACTGGACGGACCAAGTCGACAACATGAAGTGCATGATTGTCTCCAGTCTCGTTGCTTGGACACGGAGACACTGTCACCGCTACGTTTGAGGGATGAAGATGTGTTGACTGTGTGACCATGCCGATCCTGGAATGACCACGAGTTCTGAGTATTAATATTTCAGATGGCCGACATTCTCGTTGCGAAATGGTTTCCTCCCAAGATTGCTTCAAGACAGCGACACGTACTCGACAGCTTGACAAGCATGAAGTCACTGCAGAGCTGGCAACATGAATTTGCCTGGCCTGTGCTGCGCTAACAGCCAGAATCGCGTGATCGAAGGTAGCAATATGAATTAAAGCTTTTTCTGGTCTTTCGTATATATAGCGGTATCTGACAGCCACGTGCCCGTTTTCTGATTTCACAGAGATGACTTCACATTGCAAATTCCGATGCGCTCCCTTGGCAAGCTGCTGCTGTAGGTCCTGCATATTAGATACCGTACGGTGATGTGCTCCCAAAGTCAATTTTCTGTAGTCCGCGATATATGCAGCGGGTAAGTTGCGGAGGTGGTCATGGGTACAAGTTGCAACAGATGCAAATAATGGTAGCAAATAATGATCTAGAAAACTGGAAGGTAGCCGGATACGACGGGCATATTCATCCAAGCTTTCTGATCGACTTCTTGTATATGGTAGATCAGTTATCCGAGGTGGTAGAAGAAATATTGCAATCGTGAACCAAAGATAGCAGAGGAGATTAAAAAAGTTAATAAGGATGCCGTTCTCGAAACAAGGGATAATTCGGTGAAAATTGGAATAGAATTGGAAATGACGCCGGGTTCGTTCCATGAATATATATCGAAAGTGTCGAACTTGTGTCTTAATACCAAGGAATTTCAGCACTTGGAAGAGGTTCGCGTAGTAACCCCCTGAAAAGGTACGCATGGGAATATCCACCGTGGGGTCATTTTTGAGCTGGAACGAGTGGCCATCTAAGGTAAGACATTTGTTCTGTCCCTGTTTTTTAGAAGAGTTTAACAATTGGGGGGCAGTTAAACACCTGCCTTTTCAAATATCGTCACAGAATATCCATCATTCCGGAGAGCCCATGCAGCGAATAGCCCTGCAGGACCACTTCCTATTATTGCAACACGGCCTTTCTTGATACTTGTCGACTCGGTCATCTTGGTCATCGTTCGATAGGATTCATGAGATCCTAAAGATACAAGTACTAGCATACATAGATATTATTATTTATACTCCAGAGAGCGCTTGATTTGGACTTATATTCAAGTACATCGGAGACGATGGTAGACTACTAACCATGCCATACGGTCTATAAAACGGGTCTGTGCCTGTATGTTTTCTTCCAAAATTACTTATGATCCTGTTCCGTGTCACAATCCCTTTAGTGTCAGTAACGTTTCCGTTTGGTGTCGCTACCGTTCCTGTTTGGTGTCGTTCATGTTCTCGTTTGGCTTAATTTCAATCTACGTCTTTTACGGTGCCCACTACTGTGATTCAGTCACGTTGAATCAGTTATAAGTGCGAGGGACATTGCAACATTCTGCTAGAGTATCGGAAGCTCCGCAGCCAACCAAAAATGAAAAATCAATGGTTGTTTATTTTAGCTGCCATCAGTGCTTATTCAGCAGGTGAAGTATGGTGCTTGACCAGCCTTTGTAGACAGTTACTGACTTATTAGGAGCTTTCCGCACCTCTGGCATTGTATGCTTGGGATACATCGAATTGCACTGGCAGTCTAGCATGGACTCCGTTTAACGTCACTGTTATGGCCGTCAATCTCTCAAACTGGCAGATATCCCGTAGTTTCACGCTCAGTCGCGCCTTGCAAGACCAAGAGCAATTGGATCTGTCTACAGCTTCTAATCTCAGTTCTTGGTACAGTGGTGAAGACCAGCGATCCTACAACAGCGCATCGTGTACACGGTTCTTGCAGACCTATTACGCCTCAAACGGAACCACGGCATGCCACAGTACACCACCATTCACATGTCACCGCTTGTGGAATAACCCGGGTCTAGCAAGAGCATAAATCGAATTCCGGTCGTCAGCGGAAGAACTTATCGGTATGGAGCGGCGGAATGCTTTTAGGCCCGGAGTTTCATTGACGCTAGACGCCGAATCAAATCATGCGAATGTTTCTCTTAGGAGTAGCTAGATTACTTACCAAGCATTGCCAACCTCCACGGCGTTTCCCTACTCTGTGTCCTTTCTGCATTCACTCCATGATTTTGACAGTAAGTATAGTATTAGCTCGTTTGAATATGATGGTTATACTTTTCGGAAACAGACAGTAAACAAGATCCTTATTAGCACCGAATAGAATCACTTATTAGTGACACTGAACGGGAAAAGTGCAGTGGCTATCAGTTGAATTTTTCAGCTTAACTCGCTGTTTCCAAATCGGAATCCGGATAATCCGCCAAGTTTTGAATAGGTGATATTTCATACGTCGTATCCTTATGATAAAAGCCCAGGTAATGCCATCTAATATCAGCTTGCCTCTTAGGTTTGTCTCTTTCGCTTGAGAATGAAAATGATCCACTCTTCCCCTGCAAATTACCTTCAGGAGCCTCCAACATACGTGAGACATGGTATGTCAGTCTCCTATTACCTAAAATCTTCTTCTAATGAGGCATAAGATTGGAAACAGGTTAGAGATTTCTATGAGTGGCCATTCTTGGAAAAGCTGGCAGAAAGAGGACGCATGAACCAAGCAGCCTTGAAAACTCTCTGCTGGTCCCTATCTTCGAAGCCCTGGATCAGTCATAGAAGACTTGAAAAGGCCCATAATCAGATTCTACTTCTCCGCCGTCGAATCCGACAAGGCTTTGTGGTCACAGAAGAGCAGGAACAAATTGCTTATGGGCGCTATGGTGAAGCTTTAAGTAGACTGGAAGACTTGACAGGTAGATATTCCCAAGCTCCTTAGGTACGCAGCTGACCTGGGTTTACTCAGGTTATCGATTTCCGCCCTGCACGACGCTCAATGCTGGATACCAGAACAGTGTCTCTTTCAGCCTATCTTTCCAAAGGACATTCTATTGCCAGAAAATAAAGCAAGATTAAGAACTTCCGTAGTTAATTTAGTGTGCGACTCGTTGACTGCATGTGCCAAATGAGTTAGTGCCGGCACGGATCGGTGTCGCGTGTTAACACTGGTAAGACCTTGCTCAATCCAAAAGCTGTGGTGATTATAATGGTATAGATCCAGATCTCGCTTGAGCCTGGTTGGTTAATGATATTCTGATGAAGCAGTGTAAAGTTGCATCAGAGCAGCAATCCTGAATAGGATAACGATAGAAGCAAATCAGAACAGGTGTAGGTGCAGTGGGTATGGCTGTTGCGAGTTGATCTCCTTTATATTTAAGATAATCTTCTGCAGTTTTTTCAGTGGTGGCTCGGAAGGTAACGAGTCTCACGTGTAGGCTCCATTTAGTCGCCGGATTAAGGTAAGCTATGTCAGTTTCATCTTGGTGAGACGAGTTGGTGTTTTTCTTCACTCCAGTAGCGAAGAAATTACAGTAGTCCGAGGATGTGGTGAAAGGTGTGACAGAACATACCATCCAAATGAATGCTCAAATGGCGGTGACTCAGGTTTGATAAACTATAATCTCTTTCATCCAAGTCGTCGAAGTGATTCAGGATTTGGTTGCTTTACCATTGTGAGTTGATGTCAGAATGGTCAAAAATGTGTGTGTCGCTTTGAGATGTTACGGAGTTGGAGTTGAATTGGTGCTAGTGCGGATTACACCGGAATAAGTCACTGTGAGCGTCAAAATGGATTGGTGTTGGTACGAGTTGGTATCAGTGTAAATTAGTGTAATGAATTCCTGTCAGCAGAAGTTGGTACCAGTCTTAGAGCTAGCCCCGCTATATATAAGGAGGAATTTGCTAGAGAGCACTGACGCGTTCAAGTAAATAGACCTCGGTGTCTGAAGATAAGGATATCCGGGTAGAATTTAATAGTTCCGTTTCCGGGAGCGTGGATTTGAAATCATGGAGTCTCAGGAAGGGTGTCGACAAGGTATGTGCGGCGAAACGTCTGTTTCGCCATTTTCGGAAGGCTCGACGACTTTGCTAGGAGTATCCGAGCCCACCGCGTTCGTACGTTATTAATATTCACTCCAGAATATAATGCAGACGGCATCCCCAGCTGTATCGCTCATAGATTGAGCGAAATTCGAATTCCACCGGTGGAATCTATGGATTCTATGCCAGGCCCAGAGGATTCCGAGCGTGGGACTGAAATCGCCATTCGAGCAACCGAAAAAGGTGAAGCCTACGAAAAAGCTGTTGCTGGGATTGAAGTAGCTGACTAATCACGATCGCCAGGGAATGACGAAGACCCAGTTGTAGAGCAAGAAGACTTCCAGGGAGAAGCAGAAGAAAATGCTCCTGAAGGCACAAAACCACGGAACGTTCTACTTCAGGAGGGCGGAGTCGAGTCTGATGAACCCACAAAATCGGAACGACGAGAACTAGATACGCGAAGCTGCCTGCTACCTGCTAGAGAACCCTCCAACTCTCCATCACCATCCCTCCAGTTACAACAAGACCTAGCAAACTTCATTGCTAGATTACATGTGTCGCCAAGACCACGGAAAGATGATCTGCAGCAAAGTAATCAATCCAGAAGCCACATTATCGATCAAGGAAAACGCGCGCGGAAGCGTAAAAACACAAATGATGATGAATGTGACACCAAAGAGAAGCCGAGATCAGGTAGCAAACAAAAACGTTCACGAACCAGAACGATTGCAGGGACTCAATCTTCTCCCTTGAATGAAGCTGAATCTGTTCGCTTGAATTTACTTAGGGCTCTGGTGAAAAACGCCGACCAACCTTTTGATATTACGACTTTGCGTCAGATCCACGACATGGGTGATCGGATTATGTGCGAAACTAATATCATTTTGAATAGCTGGAATGAGTGGCTATCACGAGAATCGCAGGCACCTGTAGCTGTGCTTCCGGCTTACAACCTTTCATCGGCAGAGATTTGCATTGCTGCGTATCGGCTTTTAGTATCAACCCACGAAAGTTTTTATCACGAATCGGTATATCGTCGCCTGGCGCAAGTTCTTCTTCACATTTTTGTCCCTGAAATCAAGAAGGAGGTGAAGGAAAGGCAGGACAAGGGCGAGCGGTTCCTCAAACCTAACCACCGTAAAGCGGTGACTATTGCTCACGACTTGATAGTAGAAAATGTTAGTGAGTTCGAAGAGAATGGCAAGAAGCCGAGTCGACAGAACTTGGTAGACCACAAAAATTTTGGGAAGAGGTGGTGGCGTTTGGGAAGTGGTATTGGTTTAGTTGTCATTCTGACTTGTCCCTCAGCTTTGGCAATTAGTCATATGTAAGCTGACCCTGATCGCTGACAGTAAGCTACTGACATTGTACTAGAGGAAATCGCTCCTTTTCTGATGCCACAATCAATCTCCTGGTCAACTATGTCCGCAATGCGTACCCCAGCGCTGTGTCTCATCTTCAGTCCCTTGATCCTATAATTCAACGCCTGTTCGCAAATGGGTCTTTATCCACGAATGACGTTGTCCAACCGTGCCCTTTTCTTTTGCGATTTGAAGCCCTCCCTGGAAACATCCAATGGACAAATATAGAGTCAGCAATGGGTGTTGCAACGGAAAAGCTTTTGTACACTTTAGGAAAGACTAAAGAAGATGATTGAAGGCACCTCCTATTAGTTCCTTGCGGCTCTCTTCATTACGGAAGTCCATTGGGACATTATATTGTATTATTCGGTATTTGTTATGCCAACAAAAGTTAGATCATTACAATTGATATGTGAAAAGTCTACGGTGGTTTCAAGATTTTTAACATTAAGTTCCCAATAGTCCGATTGGTCGATTACGCACTATTGGGTGTCAGCAACGATCCTCTTTTTCTCTATTTGATCGAGTCCTGATAACCAAAGAAAATGCGTTTAGCATTTTGACTTTGCGAGAGTGCCCTACGAATTTGGAAGATATCATCTGCTCGTTATTCCCAGAGGGGCCACATTTAAAGGACCACTCCAGCGGTCGAATCTGTGACCGATCAAGCATGATCTGATCACAATGGGCCATGCTCTTTATCCTTCGATAGTCTCCCAGAAGCGCTTTGGTATATTGAATGTGATAGAAAGATCCTAAAAGCTACAGACCATGGATCACAATGATCACTTTTTTATAGAAATCATTATAAAGATAGATCACGTAATACATTCAGGTGATGTAACTACGAGCCCTGAGATAAGATGGATATCTAGGGCTGTGTTCCTCTTGGCGTTGTGTATTGTTACTTGCTAGAGCATTTGCCTTGATATTAGCCTGACCATGGTCAATAGCTACCTCTTAAAAGTTTTGAAAACAGTAATAGAATGGCATCATCTACCAACGCCCACGACTACACATACTAATACGAGTGATCGTTGTCGTGAACAGAAGACGGATTGTCACGGAATCACGTGATAATGACACGTGACTCTCTAGCCACAGGAAGGGGATGTGACGAACCAACTAGGGATATGTTTTGCTTGCTTTATTTTTCTTTTTTCGCGTTGTCTTGTTCCTAGATGTCCCTCGATGTTAGCCTAGTCGCAATCCAGCGCTACTTCTCTTCCAGATCCTTCAGAAACCCTGACAAGCACAAGATGGTGCATACGGCACCAAACGGGATTTGTTACCGTACAAGACGGCGCATACGGCACAAGACGGGATTTCTTACAGCACAAGACGGAGTATACGCCACCAAACGGGATTTCTTACACCGTTTCCATTCCGATCACTGCTCACGACTCGAAACTTTCCCAATGCACAGGGTGGATCTCTGTCAGTTCATTTCATCGTCAACCCATTGTAGTCTCCTTTCCCACCATCGAACGGCCTTTATTGTCGTTTCTCAAGAATATTTTTCGTACTTATAGTTCCCAGGTAACTATTCTTCCAGTTAAAGGGGGAATAATCGCCCAGACCACAGCAAATTAAGCATGGGGCCGCCTCTTCCAAAGTATCTCCTCCGTTCCATCAGAGCAAATCCAGAGGTCAGTTCTATAAAGGTCAGAAATTCTCCTGCTAATCAAAGTTCAGCATGCTTTGGCTGTATACCAGTTCTTGGACGCGGCGTCTCAGTTCGACAAAGCCGGTCGGAGGCTAGCTCGTGTCGCTGGAGAGAACGACGAGATAAATTCGTATTTCTTCGGAGGAATAACGGATTGTTCTTCAGATTTGCAATGCAATGGTATGTTACAGACGACTTTCTGACAAATGTGTGGTATTATGGGCTTAATGGTTGACACTACTAGATAATCTTTCTCATTCACACCAAGACTCGCACATTCCAGAAAGTGATCACATACCGGATATTTTATACATCGACCCGAATTTGCTACACAAGCTGACCGAACCTCGAAACGGAAATATCTCTACTAAGGGCTTTGTTGACAGGCTTGGGATTAGCCTCGGGAGATCTGAAATAAAACCCGAGCAACGAGGGTACCAAATACGTGATTAACAATACATCAATCTATTCAACCATGTCAATTATTCTACCATCGCCGTCCCCGTCGAGTCTGAGTAGCGGAGTCCAAGCAAGAAAGACGTTGCTAGATCTACCCGCCGAATTATTACAACTGGTCTTCGATGATGTACGATTATAACCAAATCCCATACTAGAAATTCAGTTTACATACTCATGATGTATGGTCAGCTTATATCTTCCGATGGCTTATGGTCACTTTACAACGCTTCCCAACAACTACGAGCTCACGTGATAAGACCACTCTTTCAGAAAACAGAGATAAGATTTCAGAGCAATCTTCCTCGTATGTTGAACGGAAGACATCTTCCAGCTAGAACAATACTTGATATACTGTTGAGATGGAAATCGCATGTACGATGGATATACATATCTAAGTACTCTCACAGAGGAGGTTCCTGCCTATTTAACATATTAGGCAGAATCCCAAATTTGAAGACATGCATGTACAGTGAATTTCCTTTAGTTTATCGCATCAGATATGGATGCCGCGTGGATCAAATTGACGCTGACTTTTCAAAGAATTGAAGCGGACAGAGACATTCATGCCTCACAGCTAGATACAAACCATCATTTTCAAGACAGGTCGAGTGTTCAGAAAATCCCCTTCTGTCTTTGGCCCCCTTTCTCTTTCTATTTATTAGAAGATCTTACCATACACACAAGCGATAGTTCTTATTGGACAATTCCACACTTTCCTGCTCTCCGCGGTTTGTTTCTCGATTTTACGAATGGCAATAGTGCTTTTGTTGCCTTAGACCTTGGGAATCTGCCTCGATTTTCATCTTTCGAGTTGACGGGGTATCAAGCCGCAGGCTTAACAATTTCGGGACAATCGGAGACATTACGGATGGTGGACGATGTGTGCTTTTGTCTCTCTTCGTCATGTCTTGTTATTGGGCGTACCCTAACCCTAAACGTGTCAAAGATTTTACCATCACTATCCACATCAAGTCTAAATTATAGAACCCCACCAAGACAGACGATAATTGACCTCCCTGCTGAGTTATTACAACTCTCATCGACAATGTCCGAATACACTCAGAGGCAAAACCGGTGTCGGGATCTTACTCTCTTCGATTGTTTCTCAATCCCTGCGGTAAGAAACGCCAAGACCGCTACAGTTCAACGCATTATGTATGGTATTGTATCGGACGTACATAGACCCCGGTCAAAGTTCTACATTACTCGTATCTTGGCATACAAGTGATAGACAATTACAATTAGATTTACGTATGGCCTTCGAAATTGATAACTGGTTGGAAGAAGAATATCATCTAATCTTTTATGGAGACTGGTTCATGAGTAGTTTGCAGATTAATGTACGTTCAGACTTCAACCGCCTGGAGCGTTCACAGTCCATAAGTACTACATCTTGTTATATAAGGCATCATTGGCTGCTGGCACCTCGATATCCAATTGGTCAGTCTGCCAATCGATCAACGTCGCAGAGCATGACATAGTATGGGGATGATCAAGGCCTAGAATCTTTGATTGTAGCTGTATACAATCCTGCATCAGGTTGAGGGCTTCCGCGCCGCGGCCCTGCTCTTTCCAAGTGAAGGCCAGGTTGGCCATGGTATTTAACGTGTCAGGATGCTCTGCACCCAGCACCTTCTTTCTTGTCTCCATCACCTGCACCTCCAGCTCTTCCGCTTCTTTCCATCGCCCTTGATTCCAGTACGTCGACGCTAGATTGGCCATGGTGGTCAGCGTGGAAGGATGCTCTACACCCAGTACCCTCTTTGTGGTCACTATTACCTGCACAAACAGCTCTTCCGCTTCTTTCCATCGCCCTTGATCCCTGTACGTCGACGCCAGGTTGGCCATGCTATTCAGCGTGGAAGGATGCTCTGCACCCAGGATCCTCTCTCTTGTCTCCATCACCTGCACAAACAGCTCTTCCGCTTCTTTCCATCGCCCTTGATTCCTGTATGTTGATGCTAGGTTGTCCATGCTGGTCAGCGTAGAAGGATGCTCTGCACCTAGCACCTTCTTTGTCATCTCCATCACCTGCAAAAACAGCTCTTCCGCTTCTTCCCAACGACCCTGAAGCAAGTCTATCAATCCTACAAGCCCCATACTGCTTAACGTCTTTTCATGTTCTGAACCCAGATACTTCTTCCAAATCTTCATCGCTCTGACTGACAGTTTTGCTCCCTCATCACCATTACCTTTCCTCCAGTCATACCATGCAGCCTTATGCAGCACGGAAGCCCATTTAATTAAAGCATCCCGGCCTTCGGGCTTTTGCCTTGCAGCGGACTTCGCATGCGGGAACAGTATCTGGCATTGTTCCCAGTTCTTATACTCTCCAGTAGGAAACTCCGCATTTAGATTCTGGATATATTGCCACTTCCACTTCTCCAGCTCGCCATTCACCTCTAGCCATCGTCGTGTTGCAAGCTGCACCAGGCTGTGCATACTAAAGGTCGTTCGGTCTACATTGATCGAGATCAAGGAGTACCGTCGCAATATGAGGATATCATAGTTGAACTCATCCGTCACGCTAGACTGTGCTTCACTATCGCTATCGTCTTCACTATGAATTTCCACAGCGTCTCCGCCACTACTGTTGTAGAGGAGAGTCTTAGGAATCCCTTGGCGGTCGAAGAAACTCATCAACGATAGTAGATCAGCCGCTGATCGTCTGCTTTTGCGAATGCTCTCAAATGAGATCTGCCATGTGATCAGGACCGAGTTCTTGGCCTCCCAGTCTCGACGAAACTGGCCCTCCTCATGGTCTAACAGTCGGATCTTCTTTCGATCATTCTTCTGGAACTCGTTAAGATATTGTCGTACTGAACAGCCCCGATCCGGATCGGAAATATATGCCGCCGCTTGGACGATCGCCAGCGGGATGAAGTCCAATGCTGCTGCTAGTTCCGCAATATCATGGCCGTCGTGGTGTTTCTCATTCTCCCCTCCCAGCTTTGTCTCAAATAGTGCGTGTGCGTGTGTACTGTCCATCGGCTCTACTGAAATAATGTCGCGCTGGTTTACTAGCTTCAATGCGACCTCCCTGCTTCGCGATGTTATTAAAATAGATCCATTTGGACTTTGGGGAAGATAACCTCGCAGCGACCGATCTGCTCTGCTAGTTTCAAGACCAGCCTGGCCCTGACTACTATCAGGGCGGTTGATAAGGAAATGAGCATCATCAACGTTGTCCAGTATCAGAATCCAATTTCCATTCTTGCTATCCTGCAGCCAGTTGTACACAAGCTTGAAGATATTGGCTTTCGGATCCCGCCGCCCAAAGAGCTTGACATGATCGGCGATCTCCCGGTAGCTCTGCTCAAATCGGTCCACGTTACTGGCATAGATCCAAAAAACCCACGTTTCCGGTTCCTGCTCGTGGATCCGGTATGCATATTCGATCGCAAGCTGTGATTTTCTGGACTCCAAGTTAGAGCGACCGGGAAAGTGCATATGCTCTTTACCCACCCAACACCACCCAAGCCTACCAGTGCCGTCCTGGACCCTAGTGCAGCACATCGGTCGTGGAGCTGATTCAGGATCGTCGCACGGTCGATGAAATCCGGATCGCGGAGAAACGGGATCGAAAGCGACGGAGCGGGTGGAGTCTCGGGACGTTCTACGCAATGGGGCTATCGTCAGCACGAATCCATGGTGGACAAAACAGTGGCTTACCAGAGGCATAGTGGTGGTGGGTCTCAACATTTCCCGATATATAGCCAGCTTGTAGTCCGTAGTTGTACGCGCCTGGGGAGGAGGCATTATATTCAGCAGGAGCCATGACGACTGGTGATGATTTGGAAGATGTATTCCATCTCTTCTGTTCGTACAGGGTGGAAGGTTTCAGGCTGGGTGTACTATGTACACAGTATGTTTGATACAATAACCATACACACTACGATGAATTGTAGGCGTCTTGGCGTCTGTCTAAATGTAGTTTAGCCCCGCTTGGCGCAGGGATTGAGAAACAATCGCAGAGAGTAAAATCCCGACACCGGTTTTGCCTCCGAATGTACAACCGGAACCGTCACCCACAACTTGAGAGAGTGATCGAGGCAAAACAACTGTATAGTTTTGAATCAAAATTGGATGTTGTGGAGGTTGTGAAAGAATCCGGAGCACAAC